>CM022665.1:40090317-40102817 GCA_012295275.1 Chrysomallon squamiferum | reverse complement strand
GCATACATTTTAATTTTATTATTTCTGTTTTGTAAAAGTGCAACAACATACAAAAATACTGTTCTTTTGTGCTGATTAATGAATTAAGAATTAAACATTCAACTATCATTTTGTGATATACATATACACATCTTTATGAACATTTACAAATACTGATAATTGCTGGATGTGCACAAAAACTCATATTTAATCAAATTACTTTGAATCAGTAAACAGTGCTTGTAGACAAACAGGAAAACAGAATGATTTATTGTGTATGTCATTACCCATACAAAACAAACAAATACCCAGTCATAATTTTATTTTCATCTTCAGAATATTATTCTTTAACCATGTTAATAAACACAAAAAATAAACTAGTTATTATTATTAACTAATTTATGATTTTTGTACAATAATAATAATAATAATAATAATAATAATAATAATAATAATAATAGTAATAATAATAATAATAATACTAATAGTAATAATAGTAATAATAGTAATAATAATAATAATAATAATAATAATAATAATAATAATAGTAATAATAATAATAATAATAATAATAATAATAATAATGTGGATATATTTAAAAATAAATGAAATAAATTAACCAAGATTTTTGCATTACTATTTTAAAATACCTGAAACCAGTTTTCTCAGATGTTTCAAATAATGTTCTAAACCATCTGAAAACACCATACTGTTTTCCAAAATACATTCCCAACTAGCCCATAGACATGTCATTCACACACAAACTATGGCAGTATTTCATAGCAAATGACAAAGGACTCTTTTTATCTCCTGCCTGATGTCCCTGTGATGCGGACTGTGGCCAGTCCAGTGGAAGTTGATGATGTAGTTGCTTGGCTCCATGAACTTCTTGGCGCTTTGTAGTTATGACCAGAAGGCACAGGCTGTCGTGGATCTCCCATGGGTCCAGGTGGAGGAGGGACCTGGTTTGGAGGGTACTGACCAGGAGGTGCCGGAGGAGGGGGATACTGCTGGTAGGGTGGAAACGACTGAGGAGGAGGCTGGTAACCAGGCTGCGCTGGTGGAGGTGGATTGGGATAAATGGGTAGTGGGGCAGAATAGTTGGGAGGCACCTGATATGATCCGTTGTATGGCATGTTGGAGGGAACTGAACTGACTGGTGGGTAGTTCGGCTGAGGATAAGAAACTGGGGGCGGTTGGACATATCCCGTTTGCTGGTAACCAGGAGGGTATCCAGGGTTAGCTGTTGGTGGGGGCTGAGTCATTGGGTACTGTGGGTACTGATTAGGGGGAGGAGCAACGGGTGGTGGAGGGCCACCTGTCAGAAGAGTCTGAATGTTTTGGGAACCTTCCTGAGACATGAACGATGATGCATACATTCCTGTTGAAACGTAAGGATTAAACATTGTGTACTGTTCACTGTTTCCTCCTTCTGATATTGGAGGTTGAGATGAAGGAGGCATGGCAACAGGAGGAATGCTGGCAGTACTGGCTGGAGGTGGAGCTACTTCTGCCTCTTTTTCAGAAATAGGCTCTACACGTCTTTTCGTTGCCCTGATAGGTTCAATCTTGTGCTGCTTGGCCTCCACTTTCACTGGTTTCTTTGCATCGTTTGCATGACGGCTATGTTGAGGTTCAACTTTGGGAATCTGCAGACAAATAATATTAATTATTTATTCACTTCTGTTTGGAGTAAAACTGCATTGAAACTTTCTGTCTGTAATAAAACTATTTTTATCAGTATGAAGTCATACCAATAATCTGTTAAACTTTCATTCGTCAGAAATATAATAATAATGTATTTCCATATATAGAAATAACAATAATTTCTAGCAATGGAATTAATAATAAATAATTGACATTCAGCCCATAATATTATTTATATTTGTTTAAAACATCATCAGGCTTCAGTTAATGTAAATCAACTTCTGCACTGACAAACTAAAGATATTTTCTGTAAATATTTTATTTAAATTGCAATTAACAGGGAAATTTTATTTTTATTGTCAGTTATACATTTTTTGTTTGTTAATAAGAAGTATTGTTTTACAAAAAAAACAAAAAAAAAACATTCTCTTCTTTCTGTATAAACATAAAATGTAAGTAAAAAAGATAATAAAAGATGTTTTCTGACATTGATTACAATCTTAATTGATTACAAAATCTAATTATACATGCTGATATACATGCTTGCACACTTATGACATTGTGTATATACATATGTTTCTGTATAAAATATAATGTATCTGTGTGTGTGTGTGTGTGTTTGCATGAGTATATGTATATACATGCCTACCAGTAATGATAAAGAATTTTAAAAATATATTTAAAAAACTAAATACTACTAATAATAAAAAATTGTAGATTCCAGTCACAAGACTCTCATAGAGAAAGATGCCACACACAAAAAAGAAACTAAAGATGGATATATCTGCCTGCACACTAGCTACAAAAGTCTAGGAAGAAATAGAAGAGGACAGCTATAATTTGCATTCACTAGAGAGCTTCTATCAGACACAGAAACCAAAGTAAAGTAAGAAAAGGCAAAGACTAGAACTACATGAAACATGTCATTTTTGTAAATATGTATGTATATATATATGTATAAAAGGAAAACTAGTTTAGACAAAACTAAGTATAAGTGGTTAGTTGCAGAAAACCCAAATGCCTAAACACATTCTTCAGTCCTGTGACAAGAAATCTGGCTGAACCTAGTAGACCTAAACCAGAAGCCTTTAGGATCAATGACATCCCATAAAGAGACAGCAGATTTCATAAGGAGAACAGGACTGGAAGTCTGAGCTTAGCTTTGGGAATGCAGAAGAAGAAGAAGCTGCAGAAAAATTAAAATGTTGACTGGATACAAGCGTAAGGAAATGCATGCAGCTGCAGAAGGCTGATACTTGCCACAGTTTTTCTATTTGCTTCTAACTCCTTGTCTTGTGGAATCTCCTTTAACAGTGCCATAAAAAAATAACGTGTAATATTTCTGCTAAATGTGGATGATACATTTATTAATAGTTACCTGTTAACAAATAGATATTTCTTTCTATAGATTTTTCTAAATGAAAATTTTAAACTAATGTCTTAAAATTATAAAAACAGTCTGATGATCTCTTCAGAACCAAAAGTCCCACACTTGCAACAGAGTATAATTGGAAGCTTCACAAATAAATTTGGAATATAAATCTGATGGATGATACCTGTATAAATTAAATTAGTATTAACTATGTTTGCTTCTTACCTTTCTCACTTGTTTTTTCGGAGTTGCAGACCCTGATCTTGATACAGGAGTTCTTGATGCACCACCTTCTTTGGGTGGAGGACTAGGGGGAGGGGAGTCTTCAATTGTCTTTCCTTTATTGGAATACAGATCTAAAACCTGGTGGCAAATGTCTGCAAGAAGACAGTCATTGGATTTCATTAAATGTAATAATTAATGATAATTGATCATACAACACTTTCAAAAATCTGTTGTTAAGAATATAATTTAATAGACTCAGAAGAATGTTATTTTTTCCCCTTGTTTCATGCCTTTTTATACATGGAAATAACAAGTAAGAAAACACCAATTTTCTTTGTCAAATGTTTTGTTTTATAATTTAAATTTATCTGTGTGAAACTGAAATGTCCACGAGTCTTTCATTAATAAACAAATTCATCTTAAATGGATATTTACAGTTTTTAATGGCTACCGTGCAGAATGTTTTTTATTCCAAAATATTTATACAATAGCACACAACACTGTTTTAATAATTTAAAAAAAGAAGATAAAGGAAAAAGAAATAATATATTGAAAATTATATAAACAAAAAACACAAAATAAAGCAGAAATCCAAGGCATGAGGTACCTTCCATCAATTCCATGGACATATCTTCAATAAAACATTCCCACCATTTTTTCCGGCTACCAGGAATATTTGGTTTGCCGTCCCAGTCTTGAATGTCAAACTTAGAGAGTCGGGAAGCCAGGTACATGAGAGATACAGCTATAATTTCTGGTTCCCACTGTAAACAGAGTGTTGTACACATACTGCAATGTAAATATATATATATAATTAGTTTATATTATAGTGTGTGTACAAATTCTAAAAAAATATTTAACAGTACATTGCTAATAATTAATCAGCATGCTTAATGAAAGGCAGCAATACATTTGGTACATTAATGTTTATCAAACCTCAACATGTGATTATGTAATAATGATACAATAAAAAAAAAAAAAATCAGTTATCATCTCTCTATGGAATGATTTTACCATGTAGCAGGAAAGTGTCTTTTTTATGCACATTCCTACTGACAGCATGTATTACACCTCTGAAATGCCAGGCTGAGTAATAATGTAAGTATACTAATAGGTGCATTGAATAGGACTGATCCTTGGACGTAAACATTAGTGCATATTTCTTAATAATAAATAATAATAAACTGAAGAAATTTAATTACTTAAAATGTTTTACACTTCTGTAACTGATGTTGGAGAAATCCAACAGTATAATAAAATCACAAAGTAATGTCAGGGAAATTCAACTACTGACTATTCCTTAATAATAAACTAAAGAAATTTAATCATTCCTGGGAAATTTAACTGAATAAATATTATAATTACAAACCTGTCATTAACAAATGTCCAAGCCATCTGAACCATCTTCTGTATCTGTTCTTTGTCTCCTAGTAAAGTAAATATTTAGTGATGTGTGAGTCAAAAGCCACTCTTGGTGTTTCAGTTATTTGAATTAAGCCGAATATTATGCATACATACATTCTGGTGACTGAATGTGCAAGATAACATTTAATTTTTTTTAAATATACAACTATATACATATATATATATATATAAATATATACACACACATATAAACACACATACACAATCTAGGTTGAAACAAAAAATTCACAACATTTTTTAGTTGTTATTCAATGGCAACATTTAGATTTTTGTAGAGAGATTTGTTCAACAACATATATCATGTCATTTCACCTTTCAGAAAATGTATACATGTCATATATTTCAGCCATGTTTGAAACAAAATTATATGCTCAAATGCCTGTCACCTGTTGAAAAATGCTACTAACTTTTGTTCCTAACCAGTATAATCCACGTAAGCTCATTTATAGTCATTAACTGTATCTTTCTATGAACATTTAAAATTTTCCAGAAAAAAATAAAATGAGGGACAAATACTATTGTCTTTTTAAAATGCTGTTCTTGTACATAATAAACTAAATCAACCATAATTATCTGAAGAAAAAAAAAAGATTTTTAATTTAAATACTTCAGTAATTATAGGAAATTGTGAAGGTTCTGTTTTAACTGAATAATACTCGAAAATTCCAATTTAATAGAAATCAAAATCTCACCTTTGAGAAATTTTGCATACTTGAGAAGAATGCCATATGGGTGTTCAACTTGTAGGTCAAATTTAATAGTCTGTAGCAGAACTCTTTCCAGTGTCATAACTTCTTCCTAGAACACAGAACCATTCAAAATAAATTTACAGAAAGCAATTAGTTAACAAATGAAAGAATTATATTTTAGTTTTAAATTAAAGTATAAAATGTAAATAAATAAATAAAATATCATATGTTTTCTCCCTAAAATACAAATTTGTTCTTAAATAAAATTAATCATACTACATTTTTGTGATGAAATTTTTTCCACGATTCTGAATCATTTTATAAGACATTTCTAAATTTACTGATTGCCTAACTGTGCTCAGTGTCTTGTGCAAAAATGTAGGACTTTTTAAAAAAGTATAACACAATTTTATTTAAAGGTATTTATTCATACAAGTCACTTATGAAACAATGGTAAAACTTTAAAAATGGAAAATAAATTTGCAATAGATGTAAAATTCTGCTAAATATAAATTTATGATTTCACTAACTAACTAAATACAGAATGTCATTTAAACAAGGATTTTTACAAATTTCCAGAAAAGTGGGATGAACAAAACACAAAAAAATTATAAGACACTTCAAGGGTTACACCACAAGTTGAGCTATACACATTAAGATGTCAAATATTTATTTTGAAATAAAATACTGTGTTCTGCAGTGCAAACCTTTGGATCACTCCCAAATGTTGAAAACTGCTGAGGGGTCAGTAAACTCTGAGATATTTTGATGATGTCTTTGCATTTCTTTGGTGTCTCTTCAACTTTTCCAGCAAGGAAAAGACAACAGGCAGCAGTCACCTTAACAACATTATAAAACAAACATATTTAAATTGTAAAAAATCCTAATTATATATTCACATCATGTAACTTATTTTAAATAATATTTAATTTTTTTTTTTTTTAAATCTGAATTATGCATTTATATCATTTAACTTAATTTCAAATTGTTAGAAAAGGAAAACAAATATTTTAAAGAAAATTATGCAGGAATACAGTTAATATATGGAAACATACAATTAAAGCTTCAAATAAAATGATTTGAGCCAAGCTTTTTGTTGTAAATGCATAACAAATATGTTTGTGTTAGCTTCACTACACATTTTACAATATGATGTAATTTTTGAAAAAATAAATAAATTGTATGGCTTCTTTTAAAGTTTTAAGAAAATTTTCATATGAATACAATTAACACTTTCACTTTCACAAAAATTTAAATATACAATTAAAAAAGTGTAACTTACATATCTTGGAAATTCTTTGAAGGAATGGAACATGTAAAATCTATGGAAATACACAACACCAGTTGCATTAGTATCAAAGCGTCTGAATATATGGTTAAGGAAAATATCAATTTTAATACTTTTAAGCTACATATTATGTACCATTTGTGCTTAATACCAGTTACACCAGCAAATGGCATATCTGTAAACAGTACTTTTAGCTCATGTTAAAACAATGTTCCTTTGTATTAGGTCCTTTGGAAAGCGACAATCAGAATTGACAACACAGAACTTTTTGTTTTTTGATGTGGCAAGTTTGACAAACAAAAGTGAGTTTATACAGTTTGACATAACTTTTTTTGGTATCAGAACTAGGAGTAAAATAAAAAATTGTATCAAAAAATTGAGCTAATGCTCTACGGAACAGATCTAAAAAGCAAGATAACACATTCCCTTAGCCACACATATAATTATCTTTCACTTAGATCTATATATAGTTTCATCTACAAATATATGTGTAATGCAGTCTTTTGTCCATCAGATTCAATATATGTGGAATTATCTAATCAAGATCGTCTCCTTTCAAATTAAACAATACAAAAGTGGTGTGAGAATGAAAGTTTTACATCTACTATTATGAGCAGGATACAGATCTACTGATCAGATTTCTGATACTGATCCACTTTATTTCATAAGCTGTTCACCATGACTAGGAAGAAAGTCATAAAGATGTCCTCAAAATATTAACTGGTTGGAATGAACTAGCTATGCACAGTATGTGAGGACACATCTGTTTTCTGTAGTACCTGCAAAGGATGGTCACATACACACTCTATGCCAAGCTGTATGAAAGGAGGATCTTAAGATGTTACCGAAAATTCACACAGGAGACATCAGTCTCTAAGGCTGCTGTGTCAATGATGGTTTTGGATTTGCTCAGTCTGTGTGGCTTGAAAGAAGCTATTGCACCATCTAGGTTGAAGTTGCTGGAACATACTTGAACATGGAGAAAATTCAAATCAAAGATACACATCTGGAATATCTGGATAAAACCACCATTTCCAGTTCACATATGACAATTCCATACTCAACAGCCCCCTGTTTGGAACCCCTGAAATGGTACTGCTTAAAGGGCAATCAAAATTGTCTTTTTAATGCAGTATCTGTAGCTAGCATGGGAAATGAAAGTAATGCAATGTGCTTCAAGTATAAACCTGTATCAAACTTGTTGCCAATCTGCAATATTATGAGAGTCATAATCAGTTTGAAAGTTTCAAACTTGCTGCACCATCTTTGGAAACTGCATGCAAAGACTGTGCAAAGGATGGAGCATATTCCTCAATATTTACAATGATGGCTTTCTTCAATTTTGCAGTGAAAAATATCTTCTGTATAAGCACCTATGAATGGAGTTTCAGACAAGTGCATTGAAATATCGAATACAACACTCTATCCACAAACTGCCAGCAAGAAATGTAGTGTTGAATCCATATATTTAATGTGGATGCAAACTGATGGAAAGCTGGAAAGTAGCAAAGAATTTTGAACTGGGTCCACAACCATTTCATGTCTCTGACTGAGCAGAACACCACCAACGACAAAGTTTCATCTAGGCAGGAACTGAGCTCTAAACAGAAAATCATCACCACCTATGACCATGAACCTGTCTGAAATGAAGATGCAAACTAATGATGCAGACCATAGGCCAAAGTTGTTAAAGGCATCCGATCATGAATTGCACACTGATTTTAATATCGATGAATCAGGTTGGAGCAAACTAACCACGCTAACCACTGACACACAAGTATATCATATTAAAATCAAACCCTCTATGATAAACTAAGGATTTATTGTTGGTAATTTTGAGCTTGTTGTTAGTAGTTATAGGTTTTAATTGTTGGTAGTAGTTCTGAAGCTTTGTTGTCTGTATTTGACAGCAAGTTGTTAACTGACTAGAGGCAACTGACTAGCTAATTTTATTTATTTAATATGTAGTATATATTATTTCTTACTTTCCACATACATATACACCTTTCTGAAGATACAGGTAAGAACTTTTCTGAAACTGATGACATTTGCTAACTCTGTGAACCTACAGTAAATATATATTTGAGAGGGTTCCTTCATCTTACAAACTTGGCTGCCTCCAACACTAAATTGAGTCCTGCAATAATGATGGATTTTCTACCATTAAACTTACTCCTGTTCTTGTTGTCAGGAATTCTGAGGCTGTTGTGATTTTTTTGTTGGTAATTTACAGGACTGTGGGCAGGTGGTGAAGTTTTTTGTCATTATGATGACCATGTTTAAAATAATCAAAGCTATATACAGTATAGTCTCTGTCACAGATTCGAAAATAAAAATTAGAAACAAATAGTATTTCTTAAAACTGTAAAGGATACAATCCCATCTTAGTACCAGCATCCATAATAAACCGAGCACCTTCTCGTCTATATCGAGATTCAACAGGCCATTCGATATTATCATGCAGCGATGGCGAATTACGGATGTCTCTCTTATCAAAATACCAGCAAGGCATTGTCGAATTTCAGTCTAAAACAAACAAAAAGAAAATTATTTTATGAATATAATTTATTTCATACAGATATGACGACAACCACGAACAGTGATTGCGCTGTTACTAGTTGTACCACTACTAGAAGTAGGACACTATCACTTGTATCAGTCTGTTACAATTTATAACCGTTGTACGACTCATCTTATTAGTAATAGTAACAGTATAAACACAGTGTGATGCCTGCATTACAATTTACATATACAAATATAGTAAATAGCCCGGTCTTAGAAAAAGAAAAAACCGAAAACAATCTTGGCTTAAATTACTAGACTGACCTTTTATTTAATCTAATAAATGTCGTCTGATGCTGAAACATACACAATTTTTATTTTAAAGCGAAATTGCATGTTCCCTATTTTTGTCCCCAAAATATAGGAAATCAGTCTACTAGTCTCGTTCAACTCGGCACTAGTCTCGTTCTGCGATATCAAACCGGATACAGACGAACAGCGTTAGAATCGATACTTCCTGGCGGGAACAGAAAAGTTTGAGAGCTAAAGCGTCATTCTAGAGAAGGTTAGAAATAACTTTAATAATACTAAAAATAATAATTAAAATAAAAATTAAATAGCAAAAAATATAATTTAAAAATAAATAAAAATAAATAAAAATAGTAACTATATTAATCTGCTATATCAAATGTATGTAATTGCTTAATATTCCAATTCTGGGTCCTGTGAAATACCGTCAAGTCGCCAAACTTTGTCATTATTGTTACTACTACTACTACGACCACTACTAAATAATGAATCACGAGAAATTTAAATGTGATGTTGTCCTAGATTGCTTCATGCTGTAATTCTTCACGAAGTAATTGATAAAATAAACCAAACTTGTTTAAAATGTCAATGAATAACCGCACGCAATCTGAATGTATAACCTAAACCTTTTGGAAAATTTTCAGACCTAATAATAAATCTCTTTTTTTTTTTTCCTTTGAAAGGTCTCTGAGTTCTGTAGGAGTTGCAGTAATTTAAGTATTCAACATGATATATCAAGTGAATTTGCAGGAAATTTTGTGGAGGTTGAGTTTTAAATCACTGACACATCGAAGCAAAGAAAAGTGGGTTTCAAGTTCTTTATTAGTAGTAGTAGTTTATTTATGTTAAAAATTACATAGCACAGCACAGCAAGGCCCAGCTTAAGGTAGCATAACACAGCATATTATAGCGTAACGCAGCATAATAGAACAGAATAGCATGAAATAGTACAATATAATATATAGCATAGTGAGGCATAGTGTAGTATAGTAAGAGGGGTTTCCTAAATCATAGTTTGAAATCATAAATTTTACATGATTCCTGAGTGGGGTTGAGGAGAGAGAGAACAGTTTTAAACTGATAAATACATCAATGTTATTTAAAACAGTTCTTGCCTTCATTCACACAAGCAGGATGTATTTATTTACTGATTAGTTTGTTTATTTATTTATTTATTTATTTATTTATTTTTCTCTGTACAACTTCAGAAGTGCCAGTCCAGCAGAGGTAGACATAGGTGAACTGCTACGTTTTTCACTCCACAGAGTTCGACACAAGTCGGAAAAGCTTTGTCTTGCCTGTGATGTTGCAACGATCAAGGGTTTGTTCCATGTATCTCTATCTCTTTGAAGAGAATGAACAGAAGAGAGACACCCACAAACATACGTACTCACTCTCATTCACATACCCATTCTCTCTCTGATGCACACACACATATACCCACTGCTTTCACCTTCGCATACATAACCACTGTCTCTAACCCACACATACATAATAAGATCTGAGAGCTGCATACACAAGTTAAAATTCTAATCAAAATCACACATGACAGTCATTAGTATTACTATTACTGTGCAGGCTGAGGGTCCCTTTTCTGAAATTCTCAAACCGTAACCTTTTCTGAGCAGTAGAAATGGTGATATATTAGTGTGTGGACTGTTTTTCATACACAGATTTTATTTTATGCACAAAATTATTCCTGCAGGCTTTTTATAAGCTGTACATAAAAAAATAAAGGAATTGGTATTTAGAATTTGATTCTGATAATTGAAAATTTGAAAAATTCTGAAATCAGAAGGATTTCGGATAAATAATTCTCAACTTGTATTTACTATTGATACATACATTAAAATGATATCGTGTGATAATAAGTTATTTTAAGAACATTCCTATCTGAACATTTTACATGTGAATAGAAAAAAAAAAAAAGTGTGAAACCGATAATAAATAACTGCATTTTCTAATCATTTTTTAATAATTATTTAGCATCGGTTAACATGAAATTTAATATATTTCGTTCATTTATAAAACTGTACTTAAATACTGTTTTCAGTATTATTCGGGAGCTTTTTAATGCATTTGCACGATGTGTATGAAAAATGAGTAAATAATAAACAACTCTCAGCATTGTTACTTTCTGGTCAGAGGCTGTCAAATGCGACTGCTCCAATTAATTAAAAAGTGACTGTAAAAATAAGCATTAAATAACAGTGTAATGTGCTTTTTTACCTGTGTCCACAGATTTATTTATTTATATATATATATATATATATTTTTTTTTTAGTCAAATTCAGAATTCACCTGGAAAGAAAAGAAAAAAAAAGAAGAAGCTATTAGTGCAATCCTTAGATGTATATGCAGTACTAAAACTTTATACGATGGCTGCAAAAACACCCACATTATTTATATATATATATATATGTATGTATATATATATTTTTTTTTAGTCGAATTCAGAATTGACCTGGAAAAAGAAAAGAAGAAGCTATTAGTGCAATCCCTTAGATGTATATGCAGTACTAAAACTTTATACGATGGCTGCAAAAACACCCACAACTAAACATCAGAAGCAGCTACTACCATCTTCCAAGAGATGATGTCATGTGGGAGAACGAGTCACTGCAAATTAAACTATGACACCCGACAAAGTCCCCGAATGGCAGAAGCCAGAACATGCCACTGAAGCACTGTTCCTGAAATAGTGGAACATCTTCAGCACTGTCCCTTCTAAAAAAAACCAGATGAAAATAGTCTGATCTCGAAACCAAAACCCTGAACTTAAAACAATGAAGAAGAATACAAATATATTCAAAGCATTAATAATAACAAAACAACAACTGTTGTACCAGTAGTAATGGTAATATTACTATTATGTATAATAATAAAAGTTTAAAACACACGCTCATCAGTTTTCTGTTATTGACAGATATTCAAAGCATTAATAACAAAAACAACTGTTGTACCCAGTAGTAATGGTAATACTACTATTATGTATAATAATAAAAGTTTAAAGTGTCAGCCACTTCAGCTCTTTGCTATTGATAGAGACTTTAGAGAAAAAATG
>CM022665.1:39994794-40090117 GCA_012295275.1 Chrysomallon squamiferum | reverse complement strand
ATGGAGAACCAATACAGGTAAAATAAATTAAAAAAATTACATATTTATATACATAAAATTTTATATGAGATAATGTATATAAAAGGGAAAACATTTTTATATAACATGTAATAAATATGAAAATGTATGTAAACATATTAAAAAGTAATATTATCTTTATATATAAATGGGCTCTTTCATCACCATCGATCAGTACTCTGTGTAAACGCCCAAACTTCAAGGCTACCCTGCCAGTTCCTAAAACTAACCCTCCAGTTCCACGCACCACTGCTAAAGTTAGTGAACCACCTAAATCATTCACCAATGCCTTAAAATCTCCCACATTTAGACCTAAATTTTATAAATACAGACACACTGGGTCTGATAAAACACAGTGGCGCTTGCCTGAAATTCTTAAGAAAACCTTGATTTTTGGCTCATCAGATCTATCACAGATCAATGTAGATGTGCATAATCAAGTCCAAGTAGAATGCTATCCAGGCACCAACTTTAATCACTTTAGGACAATGGTCATTAACCATAAAAGTAACTCCCACCCAGAAAACATAATCTTAAACATAGGAATAAACTGTAAGGACCAGAATCCCTCAACCAGCACAAACCAGTTAAGGAACATGAAAAGTGCTATCTGGAAATAATTCCCCAAAAGTAAAATATTCTTTGCAGAAATGAACTTCTCTGATAAACTTTCTGCTAATCAAAAATCATGTCTCAAACAAATAAATTTGGCAGCTAAAACTTTGAGGGATGTAAACCTATTAACAGCAATCCCAAACAACGAGTTTGAAGTGATCCAGGACCTAACCCATTGGACCGAAGGAACGGCCAACAGAATATATTTAAGTTGGATAAATAACTTAAATTTAAACTAAATTCAGGTAAAGGTATTAACCACCATAATATAGGGTTAGGTACAAACATCGTAAATCTAACAGGAAACAATAACTTTCTAACAACGGCCAAAAAGTCACTGTTGGACCGAGGTCTTAATTTTGTTCCTACCCTTCAACCCAAAAATGGTTTAGAAGGGCTTCTTGATGATGGCATAATGGACTCGGCTATTTTTGAACATAAGATGAAATTAGCCGGTTATTTTAAAAACTCAAGTGGAGAACAACTACCATTGATAGAAAATTCTGGTTGGACACCCGATAATTCAAAAATTGATCCTGAGATCGTAAAAATTTACAGGAATGTATATGAAAATGATAGAAAATTAACAGCTTATTCAAATAAACTAAATCTCTTGGTTATGGAACGACGTGCTCTCAACAATCAATGCAAAAATCTCAAAATAATAATCAAACTGGCAGACAAAGGATCAGCAACTGTTATTTTATCAAGGGAAAATCACATCCGTGAAACCCATAGACAACTAAATAATACGAAATATTATAAAAAATTGTAGGAAGCCATGTGGTGAACCAATAAAAATAAATTCAACAGAATTATTGCTTGTCTACAGGAACACCCACTGAGTGTTTTAGTCAAATATATCATAAATGAGCCAACAACCAAACTTTCTTTGGATTCACCTCTTAGGCTCTGAAGAAGCGCAGTATTGCGAAACTAGTTAGCCAGCCAGACAGTGTAAACATTCTTTCTTTTTAAAGAATTTAGTTATCTACTTGTACTTTTTTGTGTATAGTTATCTACTTGTACTTTTTTGTGTATAGTTATCTACTTGTACTTTTTTGTGTATAGTTATCTACTTGAAATTTTTTGTGTATAGTTATCTACTTGCACTTTTTTGTGTATAGTTATCTACTTGTAATTTTTTGTGTATAGTTATGGACTTGTACTTTTTTTGTGTACAGTTATCTACTTGTACCATTCTTTTTTGCGTGTATATGTATTTACCTTAGAAAACATGGTGTAACTAAATAATACCAAAAACCCAAAATTAAAAAATAACGTTAGCAACAAAACAAACCTTCTGCCAAGTTTAGTAAAACTGATGTATGGCATTCTGCAGTGCATACATCACATCAAATTCCTGGAGGAGAATCTCGCCAATTCTACTCTCCCTAAAGCTCTCCAAAAAAAAGTAAAAGAATTAAATTCTTTTATACAACTGGCCTTAAAATCAGTAGATGTAGCTTTCGATCTGTTATGGTCCATATCAACTATTACAACAAATATGGCTTCTGCTACTACTACTATTATTCTGCTGCTATTTTTTATTATTATTTTTTGATTTTATTTATACAAATCATTTCAATTGTCATATTTTTCAGGGTTTAAGTGGAGAACATGAATCTGGTAGAGAAGACTTTATTTTGTCTAGAAAATTGAAAAAAGAAGAAATGAAGTAATTTTAAAATGTTTATTTTCATGTCTGTATGTATATTTTAATGTGCATTCACATTAGAAATTGTGAGTGTGCAGGTATATGTGTATTTTTGTGTTTATGTGGTATGTATTTGTATATTTATTTATGTCTGTATGAATATATATTTCTTATTAGCGATATTGTTTGTCTTTTGTCTCCATTTGGAGATGTTACTTCATATTGTTTTTTAAAACAGAATATTTTAACAAGGATAAATTTGAGCTACTATTTATAAAAAAAACCCAGTATTTAATTGTCAGGAAAACGGTCAAAGTGCAACAAAATACATTAAAACTACATTAGTAATTTAATACAGAAGGCATGAATATTATTTTTAAAATACCAGATATGAATTATTTGGAATAAAGTAATAATTATTTTAAAGAGGGAGAAAACAACAATAATTTCCTTTGTAATATTTTATCAGCAAATATACTGTTAAATTGTCTTTATTTTTTGTATTTGTGAGACATTTTAGAGGGAAATTACTATTTTACAAAATATTTCAAATATTTTATTTTTGTTTTTGATTTTCAGACAGTCTTTATACATAGAAATGGCCTGCAATGGTTTGTTTGGGGCAGGAAAAGGTGGAACAATTTCACCAACAGATCCTGACAGAACATACAAACTGTCAAAAGCTGAATTGGCCATTTTTGACAGGGAAGCAGCCAATTTATTCTGGGACTTAATGATTCTTTATGAAATGGCAAAAGTACTTTGAATATATTCTTGATCTGCTATTATTATTATTATATTTTTTTTATATATTTAGTTAAAGTAGATATTAAAAAAAAAAAAAAAAAAATTGTTACTGAAAGTTAGTTAGGTACAGATTGAGAATCCCTTATTCAGAATATTTCGAACTGGATATGCTTTGAATTTCATTTTTTAAATTTTTTTTCTAAGATTTTTGATTATAAGGAGACAGCCTAACCTGTCTATAGAATATGAATCAGAATATGACTACAATTTATATTTCATATACAGCTTGTACAATTAATTTTTTAATAGCTTTTTAACAATGTTTTTTAATAATAATTTTAAGAATTTTGTGTATGAAAAACAGTCTGAAAACTGTAAGATTCCACTATTTCTATTTCTCAGAAAAACTTTGGATAAAGGATCTCTAGTTTGTATATTTATGTGTCTACAAGTTATTCATGCATTCTGCTACTGAATCAAATTACTCACTAAATAATTATGATGTTGTAGTACAAACACTCCATTACATGGAAGTCACTGCTTCGTTTTATAAATTAACCAGCAGACGCATTCTTTACAAGCTCATGTAACTGCAAATGATAGAAAATGTTCAGTTAAAAACAGTAAGATAAGATTAAAGCAATGAAATGTTATGTTTGTTGCACTAGTTTCTGAGAAGTGGAGGGAACAGTTAAATTAAGTATGATAGAAGATTTGTGGTAGAAGATTTTATTTAAAAAGTATTTTTAAAATTTAGGACTTGCCAGCTGACAGTGAAAGAAGTTACCAGTCTTTGTATGCTGTCAACAACATCATCAATCAGATAGAAGTAGGAAACAAGACTTCTTATAGCAAGTGAGTCTTCAGTAATTTGTGTGTGTGTGTGTGCATGTGGGGGGGTTGGTGTTTGTGTGTGAGAGTGAGGTGAAGTTTTTAGTGCTAATGAAAAAACTGAACCCCCAAAACCCGAAAAACAAAATGCAGATTAATAATAATAATAATAATAATAAAAATAATAATAATAATTAATAATTAAAAAATTTAAACAAACATATCAGTTAATAATTTTTAGAAGTTTTTGCTACGGAACAGACTTTTATTTAAAAACATTTTCATGGATGAAAAGTAGCAAAAACATGTTTATGTATTGTTGAAGGCATTTTAATGTGTTTTTTCTTGCTGTTTCAGAGGAAGAGAGTTAGCAAAACAATTTTTTTCACAAAAGAATGGTGACAGTCAACATGTGATCCATGCCATGGGACATGCCCACATTGACACAGGTAACATTTGGTTTCATTAATTTGTGCAATGGTTATTTCTGTGTGTACACAGATGACTGTGGTGTGTGTTTGTGTGTGTGTTGGTACAGATGTGTGTGTGTGAGAGAGTGTGTGATAGAAAGTATGCTTATGGTTTTGTGCATCTTAAAATATTATTTTCTTATCTTTTTTATTTGTGATTTATCTTCCTTTATTTATTTATATATTTGTTACTGTTTTTCTTTTACTTATTTTTCTTCCTCTTTTATGTATTTATTTATTTATTTATTGTGTGTTTTGAAATGTTATTTGTAGCTTGGTTGTGGCCTTATGCAGAGACAATTAGAAAATGTGCCCGATCCTGGAGTACAACAGTTAGATTGATGGAGCAGTATCCACAATTTGTGTTTACTTGTTCACAGGTAGAGTTCTTATTTCTCTGGTTTCCTTTTGTTAAACATGCATTTTTGTATTTGTAATAATAATAATAATAATAATAATAATAATTATAATGGTGGTAGTAGTAGTATAGTAGTAGTAGTAGTAATAGTAATAGTATTAATCATAGTTCTTACTGTTCTTGTTTTTGTCATAATAATGTATGTAAAAATATTAAAAAGTAATACTGTCTTCAGTCATAAATAAATTAATAGATATTTGATGTATCATATCAGATGTTCTAAAATTTAAACAGAGATTTTTTTTTTTCATGTTAATACCCAGCTGTTTGTTATGTGCAATACTGATTTGAATGATAAATCATTTTTTATGAACCACAACTACATTAAAAAAAATAACCTTATCTGTTTTCATAAACAACAACTACTGAAAATAAATACCTATATTTTCATAAACAGTAACTACTTCAAATAAATAATGTACCTGCATTTTCATAAACAACAACTACCTAAAATAAATAACATATCTGTATTTTCATAAACAACAACTACCTAAATTAAATAACATATCTGTATTTTCATAAACAACAACTACTTAAAATAAATAACATATCTGTATTTTCATAAACCACAACTACTTAAAATAAATAACATATCTGTATTTTCATAAACAACAACTACCTAAAATAAATAACATATCTGTATTTTCATAAACAACAACTACCTAAAATAAATAACATATCTGTATTTTCATAAACCACAACTAACTACCCTAAAATAAATAAATAACATATCTGTATTTTCATAAACAACAACTACTTAAAATAAATAACATATCTGTATTTTCATAAAACAACTACTTAAAATAAATAACATATCTGTATTTTCATAAAAACAACTACCTAAAATAAATAACATATCTGTATTTTCATAAACAACAACTACTCAAATTAAATAACATATCTGTATTTTCATAAACCATAACTACTTAAAATAAATAACATATCTGTATTTTCATAAACAACAACTACCTAAAATAAATAACATATCTGTATTTTCATAAACAACAACTACTTAAAATAAATAACATATCTGTATTTTCATAAACCACAACTACTTAAAATAAATAACATATCTGTATTTTCATAAACAACAACTACTGAAAATAAATACCTGTATTTTCATAAACTACAATTAAAATAAATAACATATCTGTATTTTCATAAACCATAACTACCTAAAATAAATAACATATCTGTATTTTCATAAACCATAACTACCTAAAATAAATAACATATCTATATTTTCATAAACCATAACTACCTAAAATAAATAACATATCTGTATTTTCATAAACCACAACTACTTAAAATAAATAACATATCTGTATTTTCATAAACCATAACTACAAATAAATAACATATCTGTATTTTCATAAACCACAACTACCTAAAATAAATAACATATCTGTATTTTCATAAACCATAACTACTAAAATAAATAACAAAATAAATAACATATCTATATTTTCATAAACCATAACTACCTAAAATAAATAACATATCTGTAATAAACAACAAACTTAAAATAAATAACATATCTATATTTTCATAAACAACAAACAAAATAAATAACATACCTATATTTTTAAACCATTTAAAAAAATAACATATCTGTATTTTCATAAATGACAACTACCTAAAATAAATAACATACCTATATTTTCATAAACCATAACTACTCAAAATAACATATCTGTATTTTCATAAATGACAACTACCTAAAATAAATAACATACCTATATTTTCATAAACAACATAACTAAAAAAATAACATATCTGTATTTTCATAAAGAAGATAAACCATAACTACTCAAAATCAAACATATCTGTATTTTCAAACTCTGTTTAACTTTTTAAAATAAGGAATTTGGTTTTTATTCAACCTGTAAATAACATCTCTGCAGTTTTCATGGGTTGAAATGATAAACATTGCAAAGGAAGGAAGGTTTGTTTGTTTAGGTCCAATTTTCAAATCTGATTTGTTAATTTGAAATCTGATTTTTATTTAATATTCTGAATGTTTACTTTTTCAAGCATGTTCTGTGTCAAAAAAGGAAGGAAGGTTTATACCTGTTGGTGGATCCTGGGTTGAAATGGTAGGAGTTGACTGTTTGTTTCTGTCCTGTCTGATTTGTTTTTAATATTCTGAATGGTTTACTTTTTCAAGCACGTTAAGTAAAGTGACGATATTTAGTAATTAAATAAAAAAAAATTCATTTCATTGTATCATCAGAAAGTTACAAAGATTATGCAAATTGAATATATAGTACATAATAAGGAAATATTTGTTGTTTTTTTTCTCACACATTTAAAAAAAAAAAAAAAAAAAAAATTAATTGTTGGTAGTCTTTCTAACATGTTATTTAACAATAATAAAACAATTCTGATATATTTTCTTTTAGCTAATCATAACACCAGTAAAGCATAAAAATATAATATTTGTTCATAATAAAATTTACTACATGTTTTTAGTTTATTTAAATTTTATAATTAGACTTTCTATTTTATTTGTTTTTATTTTTCCCTCTTCCATTTGTTTATAGGATGGGAACATTCCAAGTGGAGAAGCTTTTGTGCGTCAGTTTCTTTATGGTCAACAATTTTTCAGAAAAGAATTTGGGATCACTTGTACCGAGGTAGAATATATTAATTAATTTGTCTTTAAAATTATTTTTAAACAAATATTTTATTAATTTTATTTATGTATTTATTTATTTTTACTGGATATTTTAAAAATTATATTTTCTTACTTCCTTTTTAATTGGTAACACAGATATTTATTTATTTATTGTTTCATTTATTTATGTATTTTAAAATTATGTTTAAAAATATTATTAAGATAAAAAAAAAAAAAAAAAAGGAATAAAATTAAATAATTGAGTAGGTTAAGAAGTAAAAAAAGCAAGGAAGTAAATGTAATTTTAAAATATAAATAAATGAAACAATAAATAAATAAATATCTGTGTTAGCAATAAAAAAGTAATTAAGAAAATATAATTTTAAAATATACAGTAAAAATAAATAAATACATAATACAAAATTTTGTTGTTTTGGTTTTTAAAATCATATTTATTTATTTGTTTATTTATTTAATTTAATTTTTTATTGTGTTAATTTTAAGTTTTAGTTTTGGTTTTTAAAATTATATTTCTTTATTTATTTACCTACTTACTTACCTCTTTCTTTCCTTCTTTCTTTGTTTTTCTTTCTTTTTTTTTTTTTTTTTTTATATATTTATTTATTTATTTATTTATTTGTTTATTTATTTATTTATTTATTTATTTATTTATTTCAGTTCTGGCTACCAGACACATTTGGATACTCTGCTCAGATACCACAGATAATGAAACATTGTGGAATGTCAAGATTTCTCACACAGAAACTAAGCTGGAATCTTGTCAACAAGTTTCCTGTAAGTTCACAAAAATATTCTGTCATATTCCTTGATATATATTTAATAAAATTAAGTCAGTAAAATTCAGATGTTATAAAGTTTAATTTAATATAGTTTATTTTATATAGTTTAAATTGAAGTACATATTTGAATAGTTTTTATCCTATATTTACTTGAAAAAGAAATTTATAAAATTACAGTAAGTATATATATATTAAACTCTATAACATCTAAATTTTTATTTTGTGTTGTAAACTAATATTTGATGATAGTTTAAAGTATTACAATAAAGAAAACATGAATTGATGCTTATCTAATTTGTGTTATTATTATTATTATTATTTTTTTTTAGAGTTTTATATATATGAATGTAAAAAAGAAAGAAAACAAAGAAGAAACATCTTTGTATTTAGTTTTCTCAAAAAGTATGGTGGTTTTATTTTTTGATTTCATTTGATGTGAAAGAATGTAAAAACAGAACATAAAGCTGGAAAAAAAAAAAAAATATATAAAGTTTCAAAAACCCAACTTTTTGTTTATTTATCTCTCTACAATCATCATCATGGTCATCATCATGGTCATAATAATAATAATAATATTATTATTATTTCAGCACCACACTTTCTGGTGGTCAGGACTGGATGGAACCTCAGTGTTGACTCATTTTCCTCCTGGTGATTCTTACTGTATGAAAGGAGATGTGCAGGAGGTAATGCTTCTTTTTTTATTAAATTTTTAAACTTTAAAATTTATTATAATTCTTTTAACAAATTTCAATTTCTTACTCAGTTTGCATGTAAATGTCTAACATTACTACACTGAAGAGTATGTGAAATGTAAATGGAATTATTAAAAGGATAAGCAGTGAGAAAATTACCACAGAGTTAATAATAAAACATGTTTTGTGATTTTTGGTTCAGGTTTTGTTCAGTGTGAAAAATTTTAAGGACAAAGGCAGATCTGGACGAAGCTGTTATCTGTTTGGATATGGAGATGGAGGCCATGGACCAACGTAAGTTTTAAATTCTCTTTTGTTAACACGTGTTTGTCAATCCCTGCCTCTCTCTTTTTAAAAAAACCTTTTGTATTATTGATACTCTCTCTTCTTCTCTTTATGTCTGTTCCCTTTCTCTCTCTCTCTCTCTCTCTCTCTCTCTCTCTCTCTCTCTCTCTCTCTCTCTCTCTCTCTCTCTCTCTCTCTCTCTCTGTCTGTCTGTCTGTCTTTTTCTTTCTTTGTTACTCTCCCATTCTGTTACTCTATCATGTATGTAGTTGTTTTGGTGAATGTCGCTATTTCTGTTTCTTCTTACTATTAATATTACTATTATTATTAATTTTGTTATTACTGTTATTATTATTAAATTGTTTTATTGTTGTTGTTATTGATATTGATATTTTTATTGTTATTATCATCATCATCGTCATCACTTTTGTTCTTGTTGTATTCATTTTCTGTTTTCTGTTTCTTTATTCTCAAATCAGAGAGGAGATGTTGGAAAAGCTACAAAGATTAGAAAATGTGGATGGAATTCCAAAGTAAGTTTACAACACATATACAATACATTGTTTACTCCCAAAGATATTAGATTACTTGCATTAATGATATGCTGTATTAATGTTATAATGTTTAAGACATCTCAAAATCAGATGTTCTGTTAATTTCTGCACACACACATGCACACACATATACACACACACACACATATACTCCTCTCTCTCTCTCTCTCTCTCTCTCTCTCTCTCTCTCTCTCTACATCTCTTGAATATATATTATTATTATTTATCAAACATTCTGTTGTTATAATAATATTATAATTAAAAAGACAACTAGTCTTCAAACGTATGAGTAAAATATATCTCCATACAACTACTGTCAAGATCAGTTATTATTATTTCTGAAATTATTTATAAATAACGAGCAATTTTAATAATAATAATACTATTTTTTTTTTTATGTGTGAAATTTTAATTTTCTCTTTATTCTAAATATCTCACTGCAGAGTGAAACTGAGTGGACCAGATGAGTTTTTTTCACTGGTAGAAAAAGAAAGTAAGAAAACTTTGTGTACCTGGCATGGAGAGCTGTATCTGGAGTTACACAATGGAACCTACACCACACAGGCCAAGGCAAGATTTGCTTACAGTCATATTGTTAAATAGTTTCTCATTTTAGCCTTATTATAGGTTTTTACGTATTCAGAAGGGTCAGTAATGAAATCCTAAAGTCACTACAACTGCAGATAGGCTGTGAAAAAAAATATTAGGACATGTAGTATTTTCGTAGTTTAAATGGCAGCATTTCTTCAACAGATACAAATGAAAGCCAGTGAATGGAAAGATTATTTTCTATATTAAAATCATTGCCATTACAGAATCACAGTGTAGAAGGTAAAGGTATTGATTATCTGTTATTCTTATTGTTCTTATTAATTAATTAGTTATTATTATTATTATTACTGTTGTTATTGTTATTATTATTATTGTTGTTCTTCTTATTAGTATTATTATTATGTGTAATGATACTTACTATTACCTTCATTATTATTATTATTAATGTTATTATTGTTATTATTATTATTATTATTATTATTATTATTATTATTATTATTATTATTATTATTATTATTATTGTTGTTCTTCTTATTAGTATTATTATTATGTATTATTATTATTATTATTATTATTATTGTTGTTATTATTATTATTATTATTATTATTATTATTATTATTATTACTATTATTATAATTTATTATTATTACTATTATTATTATTGTTATTATTGTTATTATATATTTATTTATTTATCTTTTCATTTATTTAATAAAATCATCAGGTCAAGAAAGAGAACAGAAAATGTGAAATTCTCCTAAGAGACATAGAACTGTTTGCCACCATAGCAACAGTTCAGAGTTCATCAAAAGACAGCAACTACAAATACCCACAGAGTGAGATACTGCGACTCTGGAAACTGCTGCTTCTCAACCAGTTTCACGATGTCCTGCCTGGATCTTCTATCCATATTGTAAGTTATTAGGTTATAGCCTCAGTCTTCAAAATGTGGTCCATGGAATTGGGGGGGGAGGGGTGGTGTGGATAAACAGACTTCAAGATCTTTCAGAAGGTCTGCAAAAACAAAAAGGCTGTTTTCAATAATAAAATAAGACACTAATTGCTTTTATCACTATCAAATTAAATTGGAGGTTTAAATTTATTAGTAGTAAAAGGTTGTTAAGTAGTAAGAAATAAAGGAATCCTATGGAAATAAAATGCATTTAAGTTAATTTTTGTGTTTATAATAATGAAAAATAATTTATTTTGTAGGTGTATGAAGATGCTCACAAGTATTACAAAGGTAACAAACTATTTAATGTTTTTTATTCCTTTTATTATTGTTATTAGTTTTTGATTTTATTTTGTAAACTGAGTTACTAAGCAAAATGTCTTCTGTTGTTTCATAAGGAAGAAACTAGTACAAATCCTTTATGGTAGAAATTTTCATTCATTGCCCAGTGACATACATCATCATACATTCACACATCCATACATCTCTTATCTGACCCACAAACATACTTATATCTGTCACAATCAGAACTGTGGTGGAAACACATTTCAGACTTTAAATAATAATAAAGTTCATTTTTTACTTTTTTTTATCCTTTGTATGTGTTTACGTTTTGTCACACACGTGTAATAATATGTATTTTCCTTCTGTCACTGCAGATGTTGAAGATGCAGGAACTGAACTTTATGCTAAAGCTTTGGCAAATGTGTTGGGAAAAGTAATACTATTAGATATTAACATTTACTCACTTATATCACTTGCTGCAACAACTTGAATTTGGCTGGCTTTCATTTAGTATGCATTTCAAGCAGTTATTTATGGGCTGAGTGCTTTAATGTTCAGGCACATTAATATGAACTCATTGCTTTAGTGTTCAGGCACATTAATATGAACTCATTGCTTTATGTTCAGGCACAATATTATGGGCTATTTGCTTTAGTGTTCAGGCACATTAATATGGACTGTTTGCTTTAGTGTTCAGGCACATTATTATGGACCATTTGCTTTAGTGTTCAGGCACATTAATATGGACTGTTTGCTTTAGTGTTCAGGCACATTATTATGGACTATTTGCTTTAGTGTTCAGGCACATTAATATGGACTGTTTGCTTTAGTGTTCAGGCACATTATTATGGACCATTTGCTTTAGTGTTCAGGCACATTAATAGTGACTGTTTTAATATTAAGGCACATTAATATAGAGTGTTTGCGTCCGAATTTTGGCATTTTTATTATTAACTTCTCAGATGTCAATCCCAAATAATGATAATTAAAGTTAACGAGAAAACAAACATTTCTACAATCTTGTTTTATTTATTTATTTATTTATTTATTACTTTATTACTTGATTTATTTAATGACAAACAGACACTAACAATTTATTAAAATCATGATAAAGAAAATTATTCAAATAATGTTTGCTTCTTTCTTTGACTTGTTATTCAGGAAAGTGATGTGACTGCTCCATCAGTTATCAACTCCCTCTGCTGGGAGAGGTCAGGGGTCGTTGTGTTACAAAGGGGAGATAATGAAGAAGCAAAGAAACCTAGAAAGCCAAATGGACCTGTACAAACAGACAGCCATGGAAATACTTTAGGTGAGAAAATGGTTAAATATGGAAGAATTTACTTACTTGGTTTTTTTATGAGAAAGCTGGCATTATGAGGATGCTGGAAAACCTAATTTGTAAGAACTGTAAATTTTAACATATGATTTGATGGCTGTGGTAAAATAGTGATGGTGGTTGTCATTGTTACTGCAGTACTAATAATGGCAGTAGTCCATGGCAGGCCCAAAATTAAAATAATAATAATAATAAATAAACAAAAAAATAAATAAATAAAATAGTATACCCTCTCTATCACACAAAAAATGTTCCTTCCATAACTACTAATGTCTATATATAATCTTCCCATCATATTATGGATGACATTTGAATATTTTCATGAAAATATTTGTATATATAAATTCCTGTTGTATTGATGGCACTGTCATATTGCTTGCACACAACTTTTATGCAATGATACTTTTTATTTCTGGAATCAAATTTTTTATTTATGACGTTAGCATTAAATGCAGTTTACTTTAATTACATCAGAATTTTCTTAAAATACTTGTTTTGTGGGTAAAGGGTTCACTTCTGCATTGGTGAAAGGGTCTTGGAGATGAGTTAGGGGGTGCAATACTTTCCTTTCCTTTCCCCACTGTAATGATAGTTGAAGTAATAGTAATAATAATATTAATAGGAATACTAGTAATAGAAATAGTTGTAGCTGTAGTGGTGGTAGCAGAAATGGTGACACTAGTAGCAGTAGTAGAAGCAGCAGAAATAGTAATGGTAGTAGCAGTAGTTGTAGTAGTAGTAATTGTAGTAGGAAAAGTAGTAGCAGTAGTCATAATAATGATCTAAATAAATAAATAGTGGTTATCATAATAATGTTCTAAATAAAATTAAATGTTATTCCAGTTAATGTTTACTAAATGATAAATAGATAAATAAATTCAAAAACAAATGCTGATTATTATTGTTTTATTTACAGCTTACATCAAAGCTCCAGGTTGTGGAGTTGCTCCCCTTGTACCACTGCCAGTTACTGATATTGTCCAGGCATATAAAAATGAGGTAAGAGTAGGTTTAATAATTTACATTATGTATTTTATATACATTAAAACATATTTAATATGCATCTTAACATTATATATTTAATGTATATTTTATTATAGTATATTTCACGTTCATTATAACATTGTGTATTTCATGTTAATTATGACATTGTAAATTACTGTGTATATTATAACACTGTACATTTCAGAATGGTTTGATTATGATGAGGAATGGACATCTGTCTATGTTGATAGATCAGTGTGGAAGAGTCACTTCACTCAAAGTGTCAGGATTTGATAAGTAAATAAACACTCATACTTTCATTTCACTTAGAAATAATGTTCCTCATTATAGTGTAATAGCAATTACTGATTTGGGATATCTGTGTTTGAATTTTTTATTTTATTGGGGTGATTTGTGGGTAAAGGGAACACACTGAGAAGATAGGTTTGTTAGTCATAAGCAAGAAGTATCCATGTTTTATTGAATATAAATTATTGTATGCCTATTAAAAATTTGTGTCGCAGGCCAAAAAGTCAAAATGCTGAATGTCACACAAAATCCTGAACCTAAATCCTTAATAGCCAGAATCTTGAACCCAAATCCCACAAAACGAGAATCCCAAAACTACTCAGTTTCTAACCCTAACCTAAACACATCATCAACCTTGCCCCAACCCCAACCCTAACCCTAACCACCAACCTCTAACCCCAACCCAACCCCAACCCTAACCCTAACCACCAACCTCTAACCCCAACCCAACCCCAAACCTAACCCTAACCACCAACCTCTAACCCCAACCTATCCCCAACTCTAACCCTAACCACCAACCTCTAACCCCAACCTAACCCCAACTCTAACCCTAATCTTAATCCTAACCCATCACCCTCTATCACAGAATTTGAGATCACAAACTTTTATGATTTTGTATAAAAGTACAAACAGGTTTATCTGGATGCTGTTTTTTGTTGTTTTTTTTCTCTTGAAGGAATGCTGTAAGTCCTGACCACCCAGCTAATCAGTTTGTCATTTTTGATGACATACCACTGTTCTGGGATGCCTGGGATGTGATGGATTACCATCTAGAAACCAGGTAACTCTGTTTTATTTTACAAGTCCTAACTGTCTTATGAACAGAAGATTTATGAGAGAATTGAAATTTATTTCAATATCTTCTTGATGGATAATGAAACTATTAAAATGGAAGTATCCTTTATGTGTAATTATGAATATACACATGTAAATGTAATTATATATGCACATTTTTTGTATTCAAATATATGTTTGTTAAAATAATGTAGAAGATTTTATATTTATGTGTGTGTATATATATATTTAAAATTTTCAGAAAACCGGTAGAAAATGTAGTCTCCAAGGCTAGAGTTCTGGATAAAGGTCCTCTCAAGGCAGTAGTAGAAGTAAGCAGTTTCATCATCTTCCATGAAATTGATATGACGTTGTACTTACAATAAATTAACTTACAGTGGTGTTTTTGTTGGGTTTTTTTTTTTTTTATATCTATACAATAGTACGCATGCAGACAACTCTTATAAAAATAATAAAAACATTTTCATTTTTTTATTTTTTTTTTTTTTTTTTATAATTTGTAAAGTACTAAAACTGTTATTTTTCAAACTTGGATAATTAAATGTATCTTAGTTTCTTTGTATATGAAAATAAATGTTATGTATATATATATATGTATACAGTTTCTTTTAATTTCTTTATTTCTTTATTTCTTTATTTATTTAATTACTTTGCTATCACTTTTCTTTTTCAGTATGTAAATAATGTATAAAGTAAAAGCTATTATTTTATTATTATTATTGTTATTGTAGTTTTCTTTGAAAATCAGTGAAGGGAGTCATCTGAAACAGTTGATAATTTTGGAGACTGATTGTCCATTTGTCAAGTTTGAAACACAGGTATGTATATATATACATGCAGGCAGACTAACATTCATGACACATGCATGTGCACATGCACATACATGCACAGACATACATACTAACGCATGATTATAATGTTTTGCTATTAAGGCAAGTTTTATTTTATTTAATATATCAGGAATATATGCAGTCCAATGCGTCAATAGATGAATTTTTTTTTCACCATAAACACTTTTGAAAACATCTCGACTTTCATGTTTATAAAAATGTTTTGGCTGAAATCAATAAAATATGTTCTTTGAGTTTTTGTGTGACCTGTCACAATCTTAATTAACACAATTATGCTAAAACTACACACTTATTGTGCCAATGTTCATCTAAAATCTCTGACATTGCACTGATCTGTAGAATGGTTTATCTTATTCCATCAAAACCTGAGTTTTGATCAGTTTCACCATGTGACTGGTTATCCTAATCATATATTTTTTTTTTATCTTTTTTTTTAGGTGACATGGCAAGAAAACAGGAAATTTCTCAAAGTGGAGTTTCCCACCAGCATCCACTCAGAATTTGCTTCTTATGACATCCAGTTTGGACACATTAGATGTCCAACACACTACAACACATCATGGGACAGTGCAAGATTTGAGGTAAGAGAGATAAGTTAATTTTATTTTTTTTTTATACAGATTTGTGAATTTATTTTACCGTTATTTCATACAGATTTGTAAATTTATTTTACTATTTTATACAGACTTGTAAATTTATTTTACTGTCATTTTATAAAAACTTATTTTATTATAGACTTGTGAACTTATTTTACTGTTACTTTATACAGACTTGAGAATTCATTTTACTGTTATTGTATATATGTGCTTGTTAATTTACATTACTGTTATTTTATTCAGACTTGTGAATTTATTTTACTTTTATTTTATACAGACTTGTCAAATTATTTTACTGTTATTTTGAATGAATGACTATTTCTGTAATGACATTGCCATATGTTTTAATTGGCATTTTAATATCCTCAGTTCCATTTTTATTTAGACCAATAATGACTTCTTTACAAAGACAAAAAAATCAGTTATAATCTCTGGATTATCTTAACACTTTTTATCAGTCCATTATAGATTTTTGTCTACATTTACCATAGTTCAGAACTTTATAATCAGATGCTCCCCCACCCCAATCACAAAATGTTGTTTGTAAATATCTTCATATGTTGTAGACTGTGGTCTCAGTGTAAATAAAGTTCAATTCAGAAGCTAATAATGAATGAATGAATTTTTCTTTAATAATACCTCATTGATTATTACACATACTGGGTGTTAGGTAGTTGATTTTGTGTAATGATGACTTCAGAGACAGGAAATTGCCTACTACATCTTCAAGTTCTGCTCTGTCAAATAGCAGAAAGTACTTTTGTACACATTCACACACACACACACCCACACACACATGCATACACACACACACACACACACACACACACACACACACACACACACACACACACACACACACACACACACACACACACACACACACACACACACACACACACACACACACACACACACACACACACACACACACACACACACACACACACACACACACACACACACACACACACACACACACACATACACACATACACACACACAGACAGACAGACACACAGACAGACAGACACACACACACACACCCAGTGGATTCTGTGAAGACTGTCTTCTGACTAATCCAGATTTCAGAGTAAACTGGCGCCATTTCAAAGGCCATTCCAGCTATTGTTAATCTATTATGAATATGACCTTGTCTAATCTGGATGCTGTGTACTTCGTACTCCAGGTGTAAATTCCAGAACAAAAGAACAATTTGTACAGTAATTAGCATTGTCATTAGTGCCACACAGTTTTGCAAGTACAATCACTTCTTAAACAATGACAGCAATTTGCACATAATTATAATGACTACCACGTGAGGTGAAATGATTGTGCTTCTTTGAAGGTTTAACAGACAATGATGCCATGCTTCTTGTAATTACTGTATGCAGTCAGATGAACAAGATTATTGTTAGTATGTATTGATACCTAGGTGAATTCATTCATTTAGATTTAGTGCCTGCATAAATGCATATGGTGCACATTTTGCATTGTTTTATTGAATTCATCATAATGACAGAACAACCTAAAAACATGGCAACTTACCAAGCTTTCAGTGCAGTCTAAAGTGAAATTACTTGAATAGTTTACATCAAATCCACTGTTTAAACAGAAAGATTTAGCTAAGCAATTTAAAATGCAGTATTCATTACCAACAGTTGTATGAAGCCAACTATTTGGCAGAAAGAAAATGTAATGACCTGCAAATTGAAAAATCTGAATGGATTGACGATACATGCAAACTTTTATACACTATCAATCTTAAAATAATAAAATTAATTAAATTTTTTTCTGCTATAACCAAAAGAAGACTTTTGCAACTGATGTTAAAACATGGAGGCCATGACAGAGGAGTTTGCTTTGGAGAGAAATGTGAAAAAAACACAGTCGTCAGTGACAGACTATTTTAACACTCACACTTCATAGACATTTAACACTTGTAATAAAACATATTCCAATTTTATGTCATTTTAATCTTTATAAACTGGCACTCTGTCTAAAATGGAATATCTTGTTGGTCCCAACAAAATCTGGTTCTCACAGAATTCACTATATATATCTTTGTATATCATAGCATTTTATAAACTGGCCTAAATGAAAATCATTCTGATAAATTGTTCTGTGAAAGTAGTTTTATGAAAGTATTCTGAGCAGATTTTATGTTGTAGGTATTATATACTTTTTTTTTTAAAAAAAAAAAAACTATGAAAGAAAAAATAACTATTATAATTTGTAATATTATATATAATAATGTCAGTATTGGTTAAATTCTAAAGATCAGCATTTTAAGGTGTGTTTTTTTTTATTATTATTATTTTGTTATTTTGTTGTGTTTTTGTTTATTTATTTATTTATTACTATTATTTTTCACCCTTGTGTTTGCTTTAATTGTGTTCATTGATAGAGAATATTATATTGAAAATATTTTAATTTAAAAAAAAAATGTTTAAACTTTGTAAAACAACTGAAGTTCAACATGAAAAATGTTAAAAACTAAAATAACAAAACAAAGAAACAAATTATCAAACAAAAATCCCCAAAACAAAACAACATGACTTTTATTTAAAATAAATAGTGACACTGTATTTTTGTATCTTTTATTTCAAGATGAGCAACTGAGAAGGAGGTAACCTTCATATCAAAGATGTTTACTAAAAATCACAACTTTTATTTTTTAACCAGTCTTTTCATATAATTCATCTTTCCATTCTGTCTTTTGAATTTAAGAATTTCTTTCTGAAATTCAATTTATTAATCTTTTTTCTTTTGTTTTCTTTTTTTCTCTTTTATTTTTATTTAAAAAAAAGAAAAAATTAATTTTTTTCTCTCCTGCTAAGGGAGATTACTTCCATGACCTAAGCACAAGATCCTAACTTAGATCTAATAAATGTAATTTTCACCATTGTTTTCAAGTAGGATCTTTCTTTTTTTCTTTACTTTGCTGTCCTTGTAATATTTTTTTCTTTCTTTCTTTTATCACTGTTCCCAAGGCTCTGTATTTCTTGTTTAGATCTGTAGTTATAAATATTTTTTCTTTGATGTTTTATTTTTTCAATTTCCTCTTCTGCCCACACTTGTCTGTGTTGTTTTTGATATATTTGTTTTATCTCACTCTTTGCTGGAGTGGTTAAGAGTTTGGTCAAAAAGGGATATCTGTCTGTCTATTTCATTAAATAATTTACATTAACAAAGACCGAAATTGTATATAATTAATTTTACTGCTACTATTATGTTATTGGTATTCATAAAGTTTTATGTACATACTTACATATATACATTCATACATGCATATATAGCTACAGACTGATACATACAAACACATACATGTGCATAAATGTACATATATATATACATACATATTAATACATGTATACATATGTATGTATATATGTAAAAATGTATATACCTAATTTTCTATTTGTCTGTACATTCATAATTACTCGTATAAAGACACACAAACACACACACACAAACTTATTTATTCTTGCATGGCATTGTGGACTTTGGCTTAGGTTTAAGCTAAATGGATGAAGAATGAGAGGTTGAAGTATCAATCTCCTTCAGTGTGACTTCAGGGCAGTTTCCCAACCTAACCAGTGCTCCAGGATGTGTTTCATTTAACATTACAGTATGAGTTTTCCGGTATGAGTGAAGGTTCACATGAAATATTTCTTACTGCTAATTTATGAAATGTTTATACAGTCTGTATGTCAAAATTACAATAACAGATTAAAAAAAGACTACAGTTACATAATAATAAAATATTCCTCGTACCTCACACATGTAAAACGTACACAGATTTGTGTACACACTGACAAACACGTCAATTTAAAATTTATAAAAAATGTTTTTCTTATTTTCAGGTGTGCAGTCACAAATGGGCTGATTTGTCTGAATACAACTTTGGTCTGTCTGTTCTGAATGACTGCAAGTACGGCTTCGCAACTGCAAATAACGTCATGCGACTCTCGCTGTAAGTAACACTTTTGTAATTGTCTCTTCAGCTGGGCTTCATGTTGCACAGCCCATCAGTCTGTCATTAAAATTTCACAATGGTGGATGTCATGCCCACCAGAGGCATACTTTAACTTTAATTGGACGTGAGACTGGTGAAATCTTGAATTAATAATATCTGATGGTAAGCTATGGTGGATGTGTCTGAACCCAAATTAAGTTTTATTTTTTTTTTTTTTTTTTAATAATATAGTAAAAAAGTTAAGACCAAGACAATCATGAATAAAGCTTAATTAGTTACAAGTCTGATAATAATGTAAAATATGTGCCGACTGTATTCATTATATCCTTGACAGTCTTTCTTGAATTGTGACTGGATGTGAAAATGGTAATATTAAAAGCAGATAGTTGCTAATTCATTCTGAATTTGTGTATTTGTGTGTGTGTTTATGTATACACATGCAGATGTTTTAATTTTTTTTTGATTTTGTTTTTATTACCATCATCATCATCATCATCATCATTATTATTGTTATTAGTATTATAATCATTGTTATTGTTTTTATTATTAATTTTTTTTTTATTATTATTATTATTATTGTTGTGTTATTATTATTATTACTGTTATTGTTATTAAATTATCTGTTTTAACAGATTTAGTGTGTGTATGTTTACTGATGTTATTAATTTCAGACTTTGCTCTCCCAAAGCACCAGATGAACATGCTGACATGGGCAGTCATGAATTTACATACGCACTGATGCCACACAAAGGTAAATATTAAATATCTTTCAAAACAGTTCTGTCACAAAGGTGCTGCCATTTGCAAATATTAATGCATATATTTTACAAATAAAGGGGGGAACAAAAAAAAAAAGAAGAAATATGATAATAATAACAATTATTATTCTTGTTATGATTATAACAAATAAGTATTGAATGAACTCACCAACCTAATAAATAAAAGTAATTCCCAGCTTAAGTATTATATTTATTATGTGGTATTTCAGAAATTATTTTGTCTAAATTAAATTTTATAATACTCTGAAAATTATAAATTGGAAGTAATTTAAAATGCTCTCTCTCTCTCTCTCTCTATAAAATTTTCCTTAGTCTCTTAAAATTGATCATTTAATAATTATTCATTTACATTTTAGTATATTATTATTTCTAATTTTGTTATAAAAGTATGAGAAAAAAAGAACAAAAAAACCAAAACAACAACATCATTGCCACTAAGAGTTATTCTTTCTGTCAGAAACACATAGTCTTTGATAAATAATGTATCAGACAGACTTGATTGGGAATTAACCCAATCAGTGTCATCATGGAGAATTGATCCTTACACCCCTAGCTCCTCAGACGAAATGCTCTACCATTAACCCAGGCCCATATCTCCCTTCAAGTCATTATAACAATACTTGCGTGCATTTGTTTTAAGATTTATTTTTGAACGTAATACGTTTGAAAATCTATTAGTTTAACTTAAAAATGTATAATGACCATGCAAAGATGATGCAAGAACCAGATGGAAGGCTGTTTTAAAATACGTGTGCTTTTTGATGGTGTTTCCTTTTATCTCTTTATCTATATTTCAAGATGCTGGATATAGAAAATTAAGGAAGTGTCTTTCCTGATCGCTAATAGGTTAGATTGAAGATTTTTCTAAGACTGAAGTAAAAGTATAAAAGAGCCAACTGATGAGTTTTGTTTCTGTGTTGTTTTATTTAATTAAGATAAAAAATGAAAAGAAAGAAAAGACATGAGAACAAAATAATTAATAATAATTAAGATAAGCAGTATTTAATGTTACAATCTTTACTTCAGTGTCTGATAGATTATCAATTTTGTGATGGTTTTTTCATCATGAACTTTTTGTGGATTCTTTGTTTTATTTTTATAATTTTTGTTTCTTCTTCTTCTTCTTTATTGCATTAATTATGATTGTAAATATTACAAGTACCAAACCTTTATGAACTTTAAAGTTTTGGCATGTGTGTGTGTGTGTGTGTGTGTGTGTGTGTGTGTGCGTGCATATGTGTGCATGTATGTGCGTGTATTCGCAGTGATGCATGTGTAAGTATGGGATTTATACTTATTGTTTAATGGCAAGGAATATTTTATATCGCACTGATAGAAAAGCAGTTGAAATTTTAAATACACCAATTTTCCTTGCCAAATAAAAAAAAAAAAAAAAAAAAAAATAAAAAAAAAAAAAAAATGTATATATATTAAGAAATTCAAAAACTGACTTTATTACTTAAATTCATCATAAATTGTTTACTTCTTGATAAAAAAAATCAAAATCAAATAACGATATAATCCTCTTAAAATAAAATAACAAGATATAAATGTCAGAATATTATACCAATATTTCTTTGTATGTAAACATTTATATTCACTGGTGTGAAAAAAAGTACTTTCAGTAATATGACAGATGATGGTTTACACAGATACTAACATCTGTGTTTGTATGGTAACATCTTTATCAACATGTTTATATTATATTTTGTTCTATCAGTCAGTAATACTTTAACCAGATGCTGAGTATATCAAATACAAAGAAACTAGGATATTTCATAAAACATTTATGTGTGGTACATTATTACTGGATTTATTTGACTGAAAATATAATAAAATATAATAAAATAATAATAAAAAAAAAAAAAAATTAAATAAATTAAATTAAAAAAGTAATAATAATAATATAATATAAAAAAGAGTAATAATAATAAGAAGAAAACAAAATACTATAAAATAAAGAGCGTAATCTTTGATAATAATAAAGTATAAAAATAAAAGTGTTCAAGGAGAGACAAAGGCTGGAATTTTTTTTTTTTCAAAACATCTAAATTTAAAACATCTTTAATAAGCTGAGGTTGTGATAACTTTACCAAGATTTGTTGAACCTGTCTGTATGTTTTTTTTTTTTTTAATCTGTTTTCCAGATAATACAATGAATAAAGAGAAAATAGTAAATCTTGGCATTTCACTGGGCTTTTTATTTTATGTAACTTTAGTATTATTAAACATTCATTGCCACAAGTCATAAATATACCAAATGCGTTTAGTCTGTTTGCAGGTACTATTTGATCTCACAGTATGGAATATTTGATACAGTCTAAAGATGTAGACAGAATTATTAAAATGTTCATATAAACAGTTTAATTATAACAAACTGCTCATATTATAATGTTATATGACTGATGATGTTAATGTTTTAGTTCATTAAAAAAAAAGTTTAATATTGTTTTAATTTTCAGTATTAAGATGATGTAAGCGAATATGTTTCAGTTAATTCTGATGAAAATGACATTTCAGAGTTGTATGGGATGATGATATCAAAGTGTGTCTTGCAGTGAGTTCAGTTTAAATTTGTTTTAATTTTCCTTCTAATAATAAATACAGTATTAAGAATCAGCTATTTAGTAATGTAGCAGGAAGTTATTAAAATTAGCTCATATGAACAATTTAATGTTCTTTTATTGTTTTTTTTTTTAATAATATATTTTCATCATATAATAAGAAGTTATTAAAATTAGTTCATATGAACAGTTTAATGTTAATTTTCTTTTAATAATATGTTTTGATTGTGTAACAAGAATTTATTATAATTACTTCATTTATACAGATTAATGGCGTTTTCATCTTCCTCTTAATAACATATTTTTATAATATAATAAAAATTTATTAAAATTAGTTCATAAAAACACTTTAATGAGGTTTTTTTATGCTCCTTTTAATATCATAACTTGATCATGTCATTACAGTATTTTGAAATGAGTTCCTTGTTCAGTGTTGTTTTCTTGTTTTTGCATTTATTAAGTGTACAGCTTACAAGAGTCTGGAATAACACAACCAATCCACAGTTTTAATTGTTTGTCATCCAACATGAGCCAAAACAGTGTTACAAGTCATCTATTATATTATGACTATATTAAAATTTGTTCATATTTTAAGGCTGTTGGGTATTTCTTTTGTTTTTGTTTTTTAATTCAGGAATCCCAAAACAGGCTACAACAAACCTACAGACTTAACTGTACTTTCATATTCAAGGATCTGTTACAAGTTATACATTTTCATAATGTAGCAAGAATATATTAAAATTAGTTTATATTTTAATTCTATTGTTGTTTTTTGTTGTTTTTTTTTAATTCAGGAAGCCTAAAAGAGGATGGAGTGATAACACAGACCTATAATCTTAACTGTATTTTCATAATCATAGATCTGTTAAAAATTAATAGTTGTATATTTTGAAATCTTACATGAATATAATAAAATGAATTCGTAGTTGATGTTGTTTTTTTATTTTTTTTTTTTATATATATTTAGGAAGCCTACAAGAAGCTGAAGTTATACAACAAGCCTACAGTCTTAACTCTCCTTTGGTAATCAGAGATTTGCCAAAACTGATGTCTCCTGGTACCAGCTTCTTTACACTGGATACAACCCAGGTTATTCTGGATACAGTGAAGATTGTAAGTGTATTGTATCTAATATAATATATTAATAATTAATCATATTTAGTATAATAGACTTTATCTCATTTATTCTATCTTTGTTCCTTCTCTTAATTTAAAATTTTATGTCATTTGTTCTATATCCTGTTCCTTCTTTCAGTTTAAAATGTTATTATTTTTATTATTAGTGTTCCACAGTCAAAGGATTTTTAGAGATCTTCATGAAAGTCAATGACAGACAAATGATACTGATTAATATAATTTAATTTATTGGCTTGCAGGCGTTTATCATTAAACACTGATCCCTTTATTTCCCTTTATTTAAGTACTATATTTTCAGAAGTGATAATTGATCCATAATTGCATCAACCTCTTTTTATGACTGATATCTTTATTACTTACAGCCAGTTTTTTCAGATTTATTAATATTTAAATCTGATATTTCTGCCATTGAGAACTGATCCATTTAATTTCCATTTCCTTGAGTTTAATATCTTTCTCCACTGAGATTTTCTGCCATAACCTATCAGTTTTTAAATTCAATAGCTTCATCACTAACAGTTGATCTCTACATGTATCATACTTACAGTCTAATGCATCAAATGTTGATCTCTCTCTCTCTCTCTCTCTCTCTCTCTCTCTCTCTCTCTCTCTCTCTCTCTCTCTCTCTCTCTCTCTCTCTCTCTCTCTCTCTCTCTCTGGTGCCTCATAAGTAACTGGGTAGTGTATGATTAATAAAAATGTCTCCATATTCATATTAAAAAAAAAAAAAAAAAAAAAAAAAAAAAAAAAAAGGATTTACATTCAATATATTTACAAATATTATTGAAAGTGTTCTCCATTAACTCCAAGACATTTTTCACCCTGTTCTTCAACAGAACGTCATCTCCATGTAAATTCCGCAATCCTAAATCACCTCGTTACTTACAAGCCACTCCGTATTTTTATCAGCCTTTAATTCCAAGTGTTTCCAGCAGTGAGATTTGTTCCCACATCCCTGCAGTCCTCATTCCTTCACATCTCAACAGCTAACACTAATGTAACAGTCTCACAGACTGAGCTGTATTGATTTGAAGCTGATGCAAGTGCTGTTATTTGGGTCAAGGATTGTCAAATGTAAGATGAAGCTTGTATGGTTTTTCAGACCTGATGTGTTCACCCCAGCTTTCCGATGTTTTGGCAGTTTGATTAAATCCGTGAATTTACTCGATTTGTTAAATTGATTTTCATTATGTCTTTTGGGTGAAGGGGAATATTATTAAGTAGATATTGGATTTATGCTCGTTTTGAGCTGGAAACTGACGTGACGTCTGTTAAAACAATATAATTTATTTCCTTCTTTCGATGGTTTATTTCTTTCTTTCTTTCTTTTGTTTATTTATTTATAATCTTCTTTAATACTGCAATACTGTTTTAAATTTCTGTATAGTCTGACACTTTTATTTGATTTATTGACAACCACCTACAGTTGAGCTACAGGTTCATGATTAGTGCCCAGATTCGAGGCGTAAAAGGTCATGGGATTGAATCCTCTCTGGGAAGCCATATGTCAGATTTTCCATTCAAACCATTGCACCATTGCATCCAGTCCTAAAAATACAATTATAATTATTTAACTTTCCTTTCTACTGGGAGAAACAATAAAAGATCATTTGCTCTGGATTTAAAAAAAAAAAAAAAAAATATGTTAGTAAAAACAAAAACAAAATAATTTAAAAAAATTAATTATTGGTCCACTGAATGAACCCGGCATTTCATTTCTTTTCACAATGATGGAAAATGGTATATCTGACATCTACTGACCATCAAGATTGAAAATATTTTAAAATGTGTGTTATGTTGCTGTTATAAATTAATTATTTCTTTTTGTTTCAGGCTGAGAATTCTGACAGAGCCATGATCTTGAGACTGTATGAAGCATTTGGTGGTTCAGTCTCTTTCACACTGACAGTCAATTTGCCCGTTACCAGTGTCAAAAGGTTAGTAATGTCTGACAGTCAGTCTGTCAGTTACAAGTTAACATTGTCTGACAGTCAATCTATCAATTACTAATCTCAGATGATTAGTATGATCTGACACGTCTGCCTTTTACTAATGTCAAAAGGTTAGTAATGTCTGACAGTCAATCTATCAGCTAGAAATTTCAGAAAGGTACCAATATCAGACAGTCAGCCTGCCTTTTACTAATATCTGACTGTCAATCTACCAGTTACTAATGTCAGAAGTTTAATAATATCTGACAGCGAGGGTAGCAGTTACAGCTGTCAGAAGGTTAATAGTTAATAATATCTATCAGTCAGTCTACCAGTTACAAATGTCAGACTAAATAATATCTGACATTCAATCTACCAATTATTAATGACAGAAGTTTTGTAATGTCCAGAAGGGTAATACTTTCTGACAGAAGTTTTGTAATGTCTGAAAATCTTCAAGTTATTAATGTCAGAAGGTAAGTAATGATGAAAGTCAGTGTAGGAGTTACAATGTCAGAAAGTTAGTTATATCTGACAGTCATTATTCCAGTCTCTGGTGTTGCAAGGTTAGCAATGTCTGACAGTCAACCTACCAGTTATTAATATCTAAATTCACCACTATGTTCTGTTTCTAATGGTCAGTGATAGAAAATTAATCAATGTACTGTGCTTCCCTCATTAAACAGATTTTATTTTCATGATGTTTTATTTATAATATATTTTTTTTTTTTTTTTTAAATATTTTTTTCATATAATTTCAATATTGAATCATCGACATTTGTAATTGCATCACTATCAACAGTGTGACAAGTTTGTTTCATATCTGATGACAGAAAATTAATCAGCATGATAAAGTGATTGTTATGAAACAAAACAAACCTTTAACTTACAAAGGATTTTTTTTTATTATTATTATTATTTTATTTTTCTCTATTTTTATGTTCTTAGTAATGAATCGGTGATATAATTTCTAAAACTTATCACTATATCATCCAGACAGTTTTGTGTCCAGCAATCAGTGGCAGAAAATTAATCAATATGATAAAAAAAAAAAAACTGTCGTGAAATAAGACTATTTTAAATTATTTTTTTCTGTTTTGATGTTCTTAATAATTATCGAATCGCCAATACAATTTCTAAATTTATAACAACAACAGTTTTATTTCATGTTCAGTAGCCAGTGATAAAAGGTTATTCAAAACGATCAAACGATTGTTGTGTAGCAAAACAAACTTTTAAAGTTCAAAAGGGATTAATTTTAATTTTATTCCAATATTATTATTGATAATTTTTTTTTTTATCAGCATCACAAAACCGTTGTGACAAAGAAAATAAATGAATTATCGAACTACAAAGCTCGTCTTGATTATATCTTGTGTTATTTCTGCAAATCATTTTAAGGTTAAACTGTTTTTTAAATGTCATCAGAATTAGATCATTAGATTCATCCTCAAAAAACATGTCTGCTGTCAGCTTATGGCATTGATGTCGTCTGTGTTTTTTCTTTTTATTTTTTTCCCACAAACAACAAAATATTTTTTTGTTATTTCTTTGTTTTTTTTTTTTTTTTTTCACAAAAAGCCAAAGCTATATTTGTTGTTTCTTTGTCATTTTAATTTTTTTTAAATTTTAAATTTATTTTTTTTTTTTTTTTTTTATAGATTGCTAAACCTATATTTGTTACTTTTTTGCCATTTGTTTGATTAAAAACCCCAGTAAAATTTGATATCTGACTTCTGAATTTCCATGCCACATCATTACTGTTATTTGATGGTGATTAATAATAATAATTATTTTTATAGTTGTTACAGACTGTACAGAGATTAATCTTAGTTGGTGTCATTTTGTAAATTAATTTGAATTCTGTGTGGATTATATAACATAGATTTCTTATGAAAATATGTGGGATGTTTTTAGGGTTTTTTTTTTTTTTTTTTTTTTTCTTTTTTTTCATTCTTTTTATTTTTATTATTATTTTTATTATTATTATTATTATTATTATTATTATTATTATTATTGATTTTATTATTATTTTTATAACCAGGGCTGAAAGTTCAGATAGACATAAAAAATAATGTTATTTACATACATCAGGTAAATATATACAACAGTTTTGATACAGATAAAATTTCATTATTGCAAGTTCTATTATCATTATTATTACTTTTTATTTATTTATTTTATTTTTTTTTTATTTATCTTATATTATTATTATTATTATTTTTTCTATTACTCCATATATTTTGAACAATATGTATTAAAAATGCCTAAACAGTAATTTATTATTTATTTATTTATTTATTTATTTATTTATTTATTTTTTTTTTTTTTTTTTTTCAGATGCACTGGTCTAGAGGATGTTGCAGAAGATGACAGGTCACTGACATTTAGTTCTGGTCGACCAGCCACTGTGTCACTGACACTCTGTCCATTCCAGTTAGTGTCACTCATTGCATATTTTTAGATGTCATCAAGACGTCAGTATTCCAGAAGCTTCTGGGAAATTTTGTTTAAAAAATCCATAGGTGATTTTTGTATTGGTAAAAAGAAAGAGATATTTTGTATGAATTTTTTGTAGTAAATGGAATGAGGCTGTTGTATAATTTTGTGTCAGTAAAAAAGAAAGGAATTTGTTAAAAAAGAATTTATAAGTAAAAGCCACGTAAGACATTTTCAGTTTTGTATTAAAAAAAAAGAAGGGAATTTGTTACAAATTTTTTTTTACTGATAAAAAGAAAGGAAATTTATTGTGAAGTTTGTATCAGAAGAAAAGAATTGGTTGGTAAATTTTATGTCAGAGAAATGGAATCTCTGATGAATTTTTTTATATTAAAAAGTTATTTGTCAGAATCATGATAACTAAGCAATTAACAGAGTGTTTTAAGTTCAATAACCAAAAAAAAAAAAAAAAAAGAAATAAAAGGTGATTTTTTTTTTTTTTTTGGCTTTTCTTGTGCTCTTTGAATTTATTAAATTCCTGAAATAAATTTGTGTTGAGTGTGGAACCAAGCACAGTGCATTTATATTTATTTGGTTATTTGATACCATATCCGCATTGAAAAAAAAAAAAACGAACTGTTGAAAAATGCATCACGAATCGCCAAGAAATTGTAAGAAAAGATTGTATTGGTTTTTCAGGTAATTTTTTTTCTTTCTTACTGTTGTCTTTGTCTTCATTACATGTGTGTGTGAAAGAATTTATGTTAAATTTGATAACACATACAGATATAAAATATTTGCACATATTTAGTTACATTGTGATCATGAAGCATTATGCACCAAACAACAAAACACTTTGCAATCAGTTGTTTGCTCACCACTGCATGAATGATTATAATTAACGGGTTTCTTTGACTTGAATTATAATTAATAATTTAGCAAACTTGATTTTGTGTATTTCTGAAGCCAGAAATGAACATTATTGGATGTTAATTATTTGTTATTTGTGTAACATTATATTGTTACAAAAAATTAATTGTTTGTTTTTGCTAAGTCCGGTATCTTGCAGTAACAGAGATACGTTTTTGGTCTCAAGTACAAAGTTAAATGTTAACTGCACTGTTTGTTTATAATGAATTGAAACAATCACATTTTTGAAGCATTTTGGAAAAAAGGCAAAATATATTTGTAGCTTTTATTAACTTAGATTACATTTCTGATTACATTTTTGAACTGAAATGAATCTATTCCTTTTTGTCAGTTATTTTTCAGTATGTGTATGTGTATATGTAGCCAGACATTGGTATTTTGACATATATGTTGTTGTTTGAATGCCGAAAGTATCTTGACCACCAACGCAAGTCCTTGGCATTTTTCACTTTTTATTATTGGCAGTGTGAACATTTTACTGTCAATAGACAATCATGAACACATTAAAAAATTCCATTTTTTTTTTTTTTTATATATATATATATATATATATATATATATATCAGTTTACACATTAATACCAGTTTTGAAATTTATACTGAGAACTTTAATTTGTAAATGATTCTTTCATGTCGAGAACATTTTTGAAAATACTTGATTTTTTTGATTATAAGATCCAGGTCTGGAATATCAGCTAAAAATAGCATAAATCTGAAATATCACTAAAAAGTGCTTAAATTTCACAGTTAAATAATTAAAAAAAAAATACATTACATTTGTTTTATTCAGAAGTTAAGTGGAATAAAATTATTAGTCTCTTACAATTGTTATTCCAAATGTAGCAATTGCGATGCATTCCAGATGGAATTACATGAAAATATTAATATTTTGTCTGAAAATGATTGAGTATTCAGTACTGCAGAATGTTTTTGAATTTATTCACAGATGTAAAAAAAAAACACGTTTTTAAGTTACCTTGTAAGCTTACAAGTAATAATTGTTGTTTTTTGTCAGTCTAGTGTTTTGAAATGATACAATGTCATGTCAAAAACAGCCAGTTATTGTCAGATGAATTGTGTTTAATAATCAAAACTGTTTTCAGAATGATCTAAACAAGCATTTAAACTCTAAAGAAGTCACTTTGGAATATATATATATACACACATATTCACTGTTCCAATGAACCATTGATTTGGTCAATGACCGAAAATATAGTAATTTATTTGGTTATCATATCTTGCCACTGTTTATAGTGATTGCAGGATAAATAAATAAATAAATAAATATGAAATAGTAATACTTCCATATTTCAGTATCTGTTATTTCATATATCATGATGTCCTCCATACGTTTCCAGTATTTTGCTGTTACATTACATAAAACGTATGCTTTGCGACTAACAGACAATCATGATTAATTCTTTCAGATTATTTTTTTAACTATTGGTTTTTTATATATCCGAGTCATCACTTTTAAAAACCAGTATATATGTGGGAGTAGAATAGTTAATTGTTTTGAATATTCTGGAAATGAATTTTTAATGAATTGGGGTAATTCCCCCACCCCACCCCAATAACAGGAAATTAAAATTAAAATAATTAAAAAAAAAAAAAAAAAAAAAAAAAAAAAAATATAATAATAATAATAATAATGTAATAGTAATAATAATAATTAATAACTAACTAACTAACTAACTAACTAACTAACTAACTAAATAAATAAAAATAAATTAAAAAAAAGAGTTATAATTCAAAAGCAAAACTGAATTAAAGTTATATTTTTGTTTTCATTCCACGTGGAGCTGGGTGAAATTATTCATATATTTTCCTAGAAATCTTTTTGACAGTTTAATTTATTTAAAGATGATGTGCTGTGTTCCTAATTATTTGTGATCATGTACTATAAAATAACAGTTGTTATTTTTAAACAGTAAATTCTTTTTTGAATAATATTTCAAATGAAAACGTAACTGTGAACTAATGTGTTTAGTAATGAACAAAAGCAATGTTTTTTCGTTTTTTTTTTTTTTTTTTTTTTGATGAAATGGAAGTTGTCCAGAATATTTATCTAGTTAACATATTTTGCCACTGTTTATAGTGACTGAATGCACAATATATATATATATAGAAAGAGCTATACAATATTTACTTCATAATGTATAATTTTTAAGCTAATATTATTATGTGCTGACTATTTACAAGTAATTTACTCCTTGTGATGCTTGCTTTTGTTGTTTTATAAAACTCTTGAAGTTTACTTTATGCAGATATTGATTATACAGATTCAGCAGTGCTGTTGTTACACAGGGGAAAAAAGTGTTTAGCTTTGTATGTATTTGGATTATATGAAATTTTTGGAAATTATCATTGTAAGCAAAATTTTATCTTGGCTATTTCATCATATGCAATAAAACTGTCGAAGTAATGTGTGTTTGTTACTTATTTATTTATTTGTTTATTTATTTAATTATAGTGAGGAGGATACTGTATAGCTTTGCTTTATTTTATTTTATTCTTTAGTCTGCCTTGGAAGTTTTGGTTTTATTTTCTATCTATTATTTTGATCTTTTTTGTTATTATTGTTAATATTTTGCTTATTACTGTTAATATTATTATTAGTAGTAGTAGTAGCAGCAGCAGTAATAATATCACTAGTAGTAGTAGTAGTAGTAGTAGTAGTAGTAATAGTAGTAGCTGTAGTAAGAGTGTCGCTAGTAGTAGTATAAAAATTAAAGTCAATTATTTATAAACCATCTATTCAGATTTGACATGTATTCGTTCAGTATACATTATCTTTACACATATGCACCTTAACTTTAGTCATGTAGTAACTGAAAAATGTATTACTGACTGAACCAAAACACTTGAGATAAAGTACACACAAAGTGGAAGAACGATACATAAACATGCAGGACATCTGACATTTTTACTGCAGCAAAACGTGAACGAGGTATTTCTGTAACACATTTCGACCATAAAGAAACGATAACAAAGATATTAAACCTGCAGCCAAGGTTAAGACAAAGCCCAAATAACTTACCTGTCTGTTGGAAGTAAAATTAGATGTAGAGTACATAGTTATCACCTGCAAGGTAACAAAAATAAAGTCAAACGGTAATGAAAATGGTACTTGAACGCTGCAACGAAGTTTTTTTTTTGGTGTTAAATTTGAGACTAAGAGCACGCACACACACACGCGCACACACACACACACACGCACGCACACACACAAAATAAACAGTCCTAATTCATTAGTTAAGATTCTTCTATTCAAATTCACATTATGCACGCTAACTCCAGCACATAATTCTCCAAATGTGGGGTGTGCAACTCAGGGTGGGGTGGGGGTAGGGAGCATTTTGAATATAATGTATTAAGAATAACCTTTTCCGAATCCATTCGTTTGGGAAGCACTGGTCAGTGTTGGAACGAGGTGCGATGGGTCGCATGTTCAAATCTCTTCAATTTGTATGCACTAATAGGTTATTTCAATCCCAGCCATTCCTCCCACGCATTTAATAAAGGATGTGTTGTTGTTGTTGTTTTTTTTTTCTTCTTTTTTCATGCAAAGTACATATAAATGATTTTTTTTCCTTCTTTAATTCTGAGAAAAAATAAACAATAATAATCCATTATTCTGCAGCAGACATATTCGACCACAACAACAGGAAATCTGCTTCCGCAGAATCACGTACTATTTCGAATGTATTTTCAAAATGGAAATGGCAAACGTTACTCTCAGATATTTTTCTTACTTTATTTTTCGGAAATAAAAAAAAAAAAAAACAAAACGTAAACTCAAAGTTAAAATTCATCATCAATTTTCTAGTGGCGGCGACAAAGCAGATAAATGTCTATTCCATGTACACAATAATACATCAACGTTTTTTTTTTTTTTCTCTGTTTTTTTTTCTGTTATATTGAATTACGTAAATAAAAAACACGTGATTTTTTCAGTCGTGTATGTGTGTGTGTGTGTTTGTATGTCAGTGTGTTTGTGTGTATGTGTGTGCAATTTCCAATGTACGTATTTGTTTCCATATAATGTCAAATAAAATTAATAACGTAGCCTGTATTAGCTCGGTGAAAGAATGAATGTATATGTTTGTTTAATAACACCTCGGTGGCTTTCAGTAACAAGGTTTTTACGTGTGTGATGAAAGTGCAACTCAAAGTCGAGCAAAACAGTGCAAAGAGCAAGAAGAAAGTGCTATTTTTGTATTTATCTGTTTGAAATAATGTCTTTTATAATCACGTCTGCCCAAAAGATTTTTCCTTGTTGAAAATGCTTTTCTTTTTATTTTATTATTTTTTATTTTTTTCAAACTTTGTAACGATTGTTTTTATTTTTTATTTTGTTCTGTTGGTTTTGTTGGGGTTCTTTCTTTCTTTCTTTCTTTTTTTTTTTTTTTTTTTTTATTTTTTTTATTTTGAAGTTGCTTTAAAGCTGCATATTCATATTTTGATTCTTGCAAATTTAACTCTTATTAAAATGTGTGTTTTTTTAAATTTTGGGCCGAAGAGCTTTAGAAACTCCTAATTTCATTAATCAGAAATCATTAAAAGTAATTCATGGGGGATTCTTTGTTGTTAGGAAAACTATCATTCTGATACGTGAAGGTAAACACAGAGAGATAATTACTTTGTTAATTAAATACTTACTTTAAAGAATTCTTTCTTTCTACTCATACCATTAAAGAAATCAGTATCAGAACCAAAATCAGTCAATGTTTGCAAAACGAAACTCGTCTGGTTTAAGATATTAAAAAAAAAAAAATAAATAAATAAAAAAATAAAACGTAAATGTTTGATTTCATAGTTTAACAAAAGTAATTTTTTTCTCATTTAATTATTATTATTATTATTGTTGTTGTTGTTGTTGTTGTTGTTGTTGTTGTTGTTGTTGTTATTGTAGTTGTTGTTTTTATTATTCTGTTTCCTTTAACCTTTGTAGTCTTTCCTTTTAATTAATTAATTAATTAATAATAATAATTAGAAGAAGAAGAAGAAAAGAAAAAAGAAATAGAAAGAAAGAACAATAAATAAAAAAAAAAATAAAATAAAATAAATAAATAAAAAAAAAAAAAAGAAAGAACAAAAATATTAAACATTAAAAAAAGAAAAAAAAAAAAAAAAATAGTTGAGAAAGAAATCGATTGGAAAGTGGCAAGTCTAGCATTCCTTGTTGAAGTTTACTTTACTATTCGGAAAAAAAAAAAAAAAAAAAAAAAAAATAAAGAACAAATAAAATGAACAGAAAGAAAGAAAAATAACGAATGAATAACAGAAAGTTTTTTTGTGCAATTTTATAAACACTTCAAACGAATGGTGGAGGAATGGTATGTAAATTAAGATTGTTAACTTTTTTTTTCTTTTTTTTTAAATATCCAGTTTTTTTTTTTTTTTTTATACTCAGTAAGCCATTTTCTTTACAGAAGATTGTTATTAACCTCTTATATGTAAGAACATTTATTTAACTATTTAACTCTGTAACGTCGAAAATCGTAATACATTCTTTTGCCTTGGTTTAGTTATTGCCTTTAAATGACATTTCTATTTAAGTTTTATCGAAGTGAAATGGCTCTATTACTGTAATGTCATTTATGTTTAATATAATTTTGACTTTCATACTCAATACACTTCCATTATTATGCTGTGTCGTCGTTTCTTTCTGATTTGATGCCAGAATTTACATTCAGTAGAGACTCAAGCGACGCCAACATTCAGTTTTGAGTTTGGATTCCACAGATCAGATTGAAGTAGCAAATAGAACGTGTAATGTTTATACTAGAGAGAAAAACAAATCAATACAGAATGTAAATTCTATTGTTGTTTTGATGATGTTGTTGTTGTTGTTGTTATTATTATTATTATCATCATCATCATCATTATCATCGTTATTATTATTATTATTTATATTATTATCATCATCATCATCATAATTATCGTTATTATCATCATTGTCATTGCAGTTATTTCTACTACTATACTATTTTATTTAGTTAATTAGCTGTGTTTTTTTTTGTTTTTATTTATTTATTTATTTTAATTTTAATTTTAATTATTATTATTATTATTATTATTATTATTATTATTATTATTATAACTGCTTTTCATTCATTCAATCGAATGTTTATGTTTAACTCGAATACGACGGCTTAACTTGATCAATCCAACATGATGATATTCGACTTATGTATCTTCTGTGGTAATTCCACCATTTGTTATGTGACCAGACGTCAACTTTAAAGTAAGAAACAGTTTTATAAGATTTGTGCAGGAGAAAAAGATATTTCAAAACATCGTTTACAATTCTTATTATTCGACTTATGTATCTTCTTCTGTGATAATTCCTCCTTTTTTCCGAAGTCATCGTCCTTTATGTGACCAGACGTCAACTTTAAAGTAAGAAACGGTTTTATCAAATTTGTGCAGGAGAAAAAATAGATTTCGAAATTTCTTGTTTATAATATCATACTCTATTACCTTATTATTCGACTTATGTATCTTCTTCCGTGATAATTCCCCCATTTTTTTCTGTGACCAGACGTCAACTTTAAAGTAAGAAACAATTTTTAAAATGTTGTGCATGGGAAAAAGATATTTCAAAACATCCTGTTTACAACATCACACTCTATTACCTTATTATTCAACTTAGGTATCTTCTTCTGTGATAATTCCACCATTTTATCCAAAGTCATCATCTTTTATGTGAGCAGACGTCAACTTCAAAGTAAGAAACAGTTTTATCAAATTTGTGCAGGAGAAAAATAGATTTCGAAACATCTTGTTTACAATATCACACTCTTTCACCAGGTTCCTTTGACTTACGACTGTGATATTAACACTGGAAGAAGTTTTTAAGAATATAGATTAAAAGGGAAATAAAATGGATATAAACATCTGTTTTCTCATTTACAATATCGCGAACAATAACAAGGTTCCTTTGACCTATTTGCATTTATATTAGAGACGACTGATAAATCGCTGCACCATTTCGTCTAACACGTAATAGCTTAAAGTGAAATGTTTAGTCACGCCTGCGTCAAATAAATATTTTTATTTTCTGATAAAAGATGCTGGTGTTCTCCAGCTATCATTATTCACACTGTTCAATGTTTCATTTTTATTAGTAAGAATGTGTATTTAATTTATGTCAGCTTATTTCCGTCTGTTTGTCTCTCTCTCTCTCTCTCTCTCTCTCTCTCTCTCTCTCTCTCTCTCTCTCTCTCTCTCTCTCTCTCTCTCTCTCTCTCTCTCTCTGCGAGAATTTCATTATTTCATCCTTTTTCATTTTCTGTTGTTTATTTTTTTTTGTTTTGCTTTTTTGCTTCTCTCTCTCTCTCTCTCTCTCTCTCTCTCTCTCTCTCTCTCTCTCTCTCTCTCTCTCTCTCTCTCTCTCTCTCTCTCTCTCTCTCTCTCTCTCTCTCTCTCTCTCTCTCTCTCTCTCTCTCTCTGTTTTAGCATCTGTTATTTTTTTTTTCTATCTTGGTTTTTGTGTCAACGTATTTGTCGACGATTCCCGATGCACATTTTCTTCTCTTTCTGTTTGCAGAGACCTAACACATTTCTATGTTATATGTTTCCCTGTGTAAGTATCAGAAACAAGCACAATTCACTTGTCTAGACTTTACGTAATAAACCTTTTAAAGTTAAGAAGCTTTGTCACTCTGCGACTTAAAACAACCACTTGGAAACTGAGATCAAGATGTATTATATTACAACTCGGAGCCCAGCAAAGTCAATAAGAGCGCTAAGAATTCGATTTTTCAACGATCTTGAAGTATTTAAATCAAAATCGATGCTGCAGATCGTTGCAATACGTGCATCAATAGAACAGTGGATCAATAATTTTATTCGGGTTTACTCCCACTTAAGACTGATCCACGCCTGTCGTGGGCATATGATTAATACGAGTGTGTTGTCTCTTTGTGTTATTTGTACGTTTTAGTGTTTGTGATATGGAGGATTAGTAAAGAGCAGAGAAGCTGAAGTGAATTTATGACTACAACTGTCTCTGTTTAGAAGCATTGTGAGGATTTGATCACAACACCCGTCAATATTGATGTCGTTTTAAATAGAACTGTACGAAGACTGTTGAGTCGCATAGTGTGACCGCACCTTTAGGATTCAAAAGAAATCGTAATTGGTTTCTGTGATTCATTCCGTGGTTAGTCTGCCAAATAACTGAAAATAGTTACATTGAAATTTTCACCCCGGTGCCAAAACAAATAAAGAAGCAAGTACAATAAATCATTTGAGCTCGTGGACGAAAAACTTTATAAAACCCAGAAGAAAAATTGTTGATTAAAACCTATATGTGACGTATATGTCGACGAAAATCAAATTGTTATGAAATATTACACAATGAACAGTTAGCACTTTATCCACGTCTTTTGATAAACAGAAATATTGCTGGAAATTAAAGAGAAAAAATTACATACGTCATTTTTGTCGTGAAAAATCTTTATATAATAATAACATTTTATTTTACTTATCAAATAGGTTGTTTATAGGTCTTATAAAATTATTATGTGACGATGAATTTATATCAGTCGTGATTAAAACACATACAAACACACACACACACACACACACACACAAAAGAAGATAGAGAGATACAAAGAGAGGGGAAAAGTATTATTATTATTATTATTATTATTATTATTATTATTTGTTATCGAACATCTATCATAATGGTTTTTGAAAAAGGTCCGGCAGGGCGGGTTTTTTTTTTTACGGAAAATACCGAATCCTACAACAAAGACTGAAATTGCGCGCCTATCCAAACATCGGATACCATCTTACAGATGACTTTACCATGAAATCAGCTAAAAAAATACCAGTCAAATTTAAATAGAAAATACTAGCCCAGGGATCGTGACATGCACAGCATACTCTAGGTAGGCCAGTGAGGGCCAAACACGTACGGGATGAAAGCAGGGATGATATAGACTATTCTGAAAACATTTATCTTCTTCTCTGTCTGGTTTTGTAAAATTCAATTACATTTATTTTATTTATTTGCTGGCTTCATTTAAAAAAAAAAAAAAAAAAAAATTTTTTATTTATTTATTTATTTATTTATTATTATTATTATTATTATTATTATTATTATTATTATTATTATTGTTTTACTATAAAAAGAAATATTATATACAGCACAGCAATTGTAGCGTAATGGTATTAAATATTTTATGACTTCTGAAGAGATCCTTAGATGTTTTTTTTTTTTTTCTTTTTCTTGTTTTTTTTCTCAGTATACATGCACAATATTTCATCGAGTTTGTTGGTTTCAGCCAATCACCGACAGGGATTTTCAGATTCGTAATGAAGGCTGGTTTTCATTGGTTCTTCGCGGTTAGTGAAAATACAGTATCTGTGATTGACCGAACTGATAGCTTGTCGTATAAAAAAGGAAAAACAAAAATAAAGATATTGTATGAAACAAAGTGATCCATAAATAAAACACTAACGTCCATTTATCTACAGAAATTTTAAATTCAATTACACAAAATGAAAAGACTTCCTCTTTAACGCAGATCTCGCTTCTTTATTATACCTATAAACGTAAAAGCTTAAAGCTTTGAAACATTAAGGATTGAAAATAAAACTAAGTTTCTGTTGTACGTCTTGAGTCGGTTTCAAATCGCCATGGTGATTCCGTTTTTCAGATCATCTTCATAAATATTATCTATGTTTAAACGAATCTGCATACATATTTATTCTGCGTATTAAGTTAATAGCTGCAATTCCTTAGAAATGTTTAAGCATTCTTAGAGCTATTTAGACAAAAATTATTGCGTATTCCACAATGCGGAAGGTGTTTTTGAATAATAAGCGTAAAACGTAATGTCGCCATTGTCGAGCTTCTTTTAAATATTGACCTTTCGGTTTTATTTCCGCATCTCGGGATTGATTAAATTATTCGGATTCGTCTGAAGGAATTATTTGCTGATTTTAATAATTATCAAACATTTCCATTGTTAATTGAATCCGGGAATGTTTGATGTAAGTAAATTAAAGTAATTTGATTATATTTGTTTGGTTGGAGGTGTAGGGTAATTGCGTTATGTAAATGTTGACAGATTGGAAGATAGATACAGAGATAGATGGAAGGTAAATCGGAAAAGAAGATGATTGAGTGAAAGAGAAAGAAAGAGACAGAGGAAATAAAGAGAGAAAGTAGAAGGGAGGGAGGGACGGAAGGAGGGAGGAGAGGGAGGGAGGGAGGGAGGGAGAGAGAAACAATGAATGAAAAAGAGAGAAAGAAGGAGATACACAAAGAGAAAGAGAGAGAGAAGAAGACAGACATACATATAGACAGAGAAAGACAGATTGAGTGAGAGAGAAAAGAGAGAGAGACAGTCAGACAGAGAGAGGGAGATAGAAAGAGATATACAGAAAGACAGACAAAGACAGAGTGAGAAAGAGAGAGCGAGAAAGAAAGAGAGAGAAAAAAGAGAGATATACAGAGAGAGAGAGACAAACAGACAAAGAAAGACAGATAGAGAGAGAGAGGGAGAGAGAAAGATATACAACGAGAGAGAGACAGACAGACAGATAGATTGAAAGAGAGAGGGAAAAAACCCAACTAATTTGATGATGATAACGATACAAATGTTTATGATGAAAATTAGTAATAGCAATGCTGATATTTAAAACTGAAATATTGCTGGAAAAGCTTATTATTTTCATATTTTTATACCTAATCAAGTTAAAAGAGTACTTTATAATGATTGATAAATATAAAAAGTTGGAAAAAATCGAGTATCGTCATCTCCTCTGTCAATATTAACTTTAAAAATTAAATTTTTTGAGATAAATATATGATGTGAGAAAATAAATTTTATGACGAAAACACATTTAAATTTATTTTCCTGCTCATTAGCTGTTTCCTGAATATTAGTTAAAAAGATAAACCTGAAAGATTTACGATCTGTCTTCATTTAAGATTATTTTCATAATTTACGAAATCTTTACGCATATCCAGTGTCCATGTTTTGAGGAAATAACAACATTTCTTTCTCTTTTTTTGTTGTTGCTTTAGATGAGTTCTGGTCAGACCATCTGTTCATATTGACGAAACTTAATACAATTATGTTTTTTGTTTTTTTTCTGTTGTTTTTTTCACGTCCTTGGCTTACAAGTAGTTGTTTTAATATCGTTAAAGAGAATCATTTAACTACCCTAATATTGCTTTGTGTAGCCATCATAATGATCATAATATTGTGAAATAAAAGGAAATTATTTCAGTAATAATAATTATAATAACATTATTTACGTTAGGAAATGTGTTAATCCGGATTTAGTACTGTGAGAGAATATCAAGTTTAGTGCGTTTTGTTATAAAGATTTGAACAAACTGCAATGTAAATGCGTAATTAATCGTTTAGTAGTGATTTCACAGTTAACTCCATTATCTGAGAAAACCCAATAAAAGTTAACTTATGTATGTGAGAATGTGCGTGTCATGCGTGGGTATATTTGTCTCTCTCTGTGTGTGTGTGTGTGTGTGTGTGTGTGTGTGTGTGTGTGTGTGTGTGTGTGTGTGTGTGTGTGTGTGTGTGTGTGTGCTGTACAGGTTCGTTTTCCAAAATCTAAAATGCTTCGGCAACCAACATTTATTCTATTTTTTTGTTTTTTCAGTTTTCAGTTGTTGTTTTTTTGTCTCTATTTTTCTTGATTTTATAATTATAATCATCATCATCATCATATTCATATTCATTATCATCATCATTATCATCGTTATTATTATTATTGTTGCTATTGTTGTTGTTGTTGTTGTATCATAAAATAACATTCTCGGTTTAGTTTGAGAAAAATACTCGAAATCTGTTACATTTATCACATATTAAACTGAGAATGTTAAACAGCATCACCAAGAAAGACACGAAAACAAAGAAATCGATCTGAAGCTGGTGTCTGTATATTAATATCGTGGAATCGTAACCGATTTGGATGAAAAATACTTCAGTGATACAAACAAGTTAATTCGCTATTATACGTGTTTTTACCAGGATGCAGACAAGACGCAAAAGTCGAATGTTGCAACTCTGAGCCAAAACAGAAATGAAGTCAGTTAATTTCTCGACCATTATTTCTGGTATCAAAATCAAAAACTACGAAGTCTACGGTGAGCTTGTAACTGTAGTAATTTTCAAAGTGCAGGTCTTGTAAAGAATATGAAATATCTAAATTTCTGAAACCATTTAAAGAAGTTTCAAAACTTGGTTCACAGACACATATCGCTATTAGTCACCTTCAGTTTATCATGTCTATTTTCTCTTCAAGGCTGTAGACAGAACCAGCGCTGACCAACCAACCCTAACACCCTCAGTATCTCGACGACGTATCTTCACAACTAATGTACAAGTTATTCTAGTTTCATTTAAAAGCGTTCACGAGAGACGCAATCATTAATATGAATGAAGAAGAGAATCTGTCTCAAACCGTGTAACTTTGTTATCATTTATGTCATGGTCGCGGCCGCAAAGCCACATTTATATCAATTTGGCACAAAGAAAGCTTTCCGTGTAGATATCGACAATGTTCGGCTGGTCTTATACGATTTGGAATCGTTTAACTCCGTAGAGAGAACATGACGTCATTGTGTCTGTTAGTCTCGCAGGAAAATGAAAAGGAATAATTCACCGAGGCGATGTCTTTAATTTATGGCTTTATTAAGTGAATTATGTAGATTGTTTTATTTATGGTTTGTCAAAGCGGCCTGTACATTTTCGTTGTGTGAATGTCTTGTATTACAATTTGTCTAGCCAATTACGTAGATGAATTCGTGTCTCTCAAATTGTGAGACCGCTTAAAGAGCCAGATTAATCTACCGTTCCAACATAAGAAAATAATTAAATTAATGTAAAGAAAATGGAAGTGAATAAATAAAATAAAATAAAATAATAAAATAATAAGCAAATAGATAAAAAAAAAAAAAAAAAAAAAACCAAACAAACAAACAAACATATAAATAAATAAATACCAGATTTCGATCAACTGAAGGAAATGGGATATACGGAAGAAGAAAAATGTAGAAGCACATGCAATGTCCCTGAACCACTAAACAGACCTTCTGTATTATATCCCTTTAATTTATATTTTTGTAAATACGAAAATCAACCCTGAGATATATCGATTTGAAAGATATCATGCTTTCTGTAAACGCTATTCTCAGGATATTTCTTCTGCCGCTGAATTCATAAACTGTATTAAATAATGCTTTTTAAGATTTCTTTTTAACAATTCAACAAACCTCGGCAACATAGTAGTTTAGCTAAAATATTAATCAGTATTATAATATTTATTATTAGCTGAAAGAAACGTATTGTTGAAACAAACTTGAATAAAAAAAAAAAGAATCAAATCTTTTGTAAATATAATAAATATATTAAAATTTTAATAATTGAAAGATCTGGTTTGAATTCAGAAATATCATGGTTGAAGGTTTGTAGAAATGACATTTAGAAATATTACGTTTTAAAAGTGTACATAACAGCAGCATTATTTTTTTTAATTATTTTTTTTTTTTACTGAAAGCATGGGAAAACTCTTAACTCCAGGGACGTTTTTGAACTTAAATTCCGTGCAAATATTTTAATGCAGCTATTTTTCAATATTATATATATTTTTTTGTGATATTTCAAATAAAATCTATACTGTTTACTGAGACGGAGAGGGTGCTAAAAAGTAAGAGTGAGGGACAGGGGTGTTTTGAGGACAGAGAAGACACGCAAAGAGAAAGAAAGAGAAAGTTAAAGAGAGGAGAAATAGAGTGAGTGAAAGAGAAGGAGAGAGAGAGAGAGACAGACAAAGAAAGAAAGAGAGAGAGAGACAGAGAGAGAAATAGAAAGACAGTCTGAGAGATATAGAGAGAAACAGAGAGAGAGAGAGAGAGAGAGAGAGAGAGAGAGAGAGAGAGAGAGAGAGAGAGAGAGAGAGAGAGAGAGAGAGAGAGAGAAAGAGAGATAAAGTGATGAAATATATATATATATATATATACAAAGAGTATGAGAGTCAGAGAGAGAGAGAGAGAAAGTGAGATAAAGTGATGAAATATATATATATATATATATATATATACACAAAGAGAGAGAGAGAGAGAGAGAGAGAGAGAGAGAGAGAGAGAGAGAGAGAGAGAAAGTGAGATAAAGAGAGAAATATATACAAAGTGTGAGAGAGAGAGAGAGAGAGAGAGAGAGAGAGAGAGAGAGAGAGAGAGAGAGAGAGAGAGAGAGAGAGAGAGAGAGAGAGAGAGAAAGAGAAACATTGAAAGAAAGCGAGAAAGAAAAAGTCAGAAAGAAAGAAAGAAAGACAGAAAGACAGACAGAGGTAAAAAGAAGAAAAAGCCATAGACATACACACCCACACAAAAGGATTAGCCAAATTTCGTACAGTATAGAACACTGAATGACTCGCAGCGTGAATAATGGTAGCACCAGAAACTAACATCTTTTATCAGAAAATAAAAATATTTATTTGACGCAGGCGTGACTAAACATTTCACTTTAAGCTATTACGTGTTAGACGAAATGGTGCAGCGATTTATCAGTCGTCTTTAATATAAATGCAAATAGGTCAAAGGAACCTTGTTATTGTTCGCGATATTGTAAATGAGAAAACAGATGTTTATAATCCATTGTTTTTGTTTGTTTTGTTGTTGTTTCGTTGTTTTTTTTTATTATTATTATTATTATTATTATTATTATTATTATTATTTGTTTGTTTGTTAAAGCTATATTTTTAAACACATGTTCCAGTGTTAATGTTCTTGACACATAGCAGGTTTCGGGTAACGTATTGAAATTGTAATAGAAAACTTAAGTCGAGCCCTATGCTGAGCTTGAATTATTCGAGTTAACCCTATATTCGAATTATATACACAGACATGTACTATAGATTTAATAATGAAATGCAAAATTAACATCTACGACAACAAAGATGACAAGAAAAAAAAAAAAAAAAAAAAACTTTGGGGGAAAAACAACAACAACAACAACAAAATAATTTTAAAAAACCCCTCAACAAAACAACAGCAAACTAACAAACAGTCAACCCAAAACTGTATCACATGCAACAACTTAAACAAATTCAGTTACAACCTATCTGAGGGCAATTTTCTTCTTCACACTCCATTACACATGCTTATTTTCTCTACCACCGTAATCGTATCTGAGCCAGTACAAATCTGTTGTCTTAAAAGCATTAACACAAGTCGTACGGTGGGTGTCGCGCTTTTAACTTACATTTCTAACAGCTAGAAAGAGTATTTAATGTAACCTGCACAAATTGACGTTTCTGGATCTGACAGGCCACATGACAATCGCTAACCATGGACCGTCTGATTTATTTCTTTATTGCCCCATTCAAGGCCGAGATGTTAGCAGCATTTCAAAGCGTAACTCACCAAAATAATAGCGTACAGTATTTTCCGTTGAACATTCCGCAAATTAATTAAAACGACGACCATTACGATTTCGGGGGATTTCTAAACGCTGCTAACAAAATCAAGAGAGTAGAGTATTTTGCTTTGAAAGTTGCTGAAAAATTAATTGAAACGAGGACAGAAGATTTCCGTCTTTTATTATTTGTTTTGGCCTGAAGGCTGAATTTTTGTGAAAACATAAAAATACAACAAAAAAAACAACAACTGATGATATGTTAAATAGAGTTAAATGTGTTTCAGATAGTGTGAAAATATAAATAGTGGTAGTTTAATGGTACTGGTGATGACGATGGAAATGGAACTGATAGTAGTGATGTTGCTGATGATTGTAATAGCTGTAGTAGTAGTAGTAGTAGGAATACTATTGTTTAGTATAGTATAGTGTGATATAGTATAGTATAGGATAGTATAGTAAAGCAAAGTATAGCATAGCATAGCATAGCATAGTATAGTAAATTATAGTACAGTATTGTATAGTACATTTGGTATGGTATAGTATAGTATAGTATAGTATAGTATAGTATAGTACATTTGGTATAATATAGTATAGTAAAGTATAGTAAAGTATAGAATAGTATAGTATAATATAGTATAGTATAGTATAGTATAGTATAGTATAGTATAGTATAGTATAGTATAGTATAGTATAGTATAATATAGTATAGTATAGTATAGTATAGTAAAGTAAAGTATAGTTTATTATGGTATGGTTTAGCATAGCATGGCAGAGCAAAACACACTACAAGGAAATATAAATTAAAATCTAATGTCTTTTATTTATATCAGCCTCCTAAGAGACTGCCTACACACGGTAAAAAAAAAGACAAATATTGCATTTTACATGGGGTCTGTGTTTGTATTATTAATCCATTTAATAAACGTTTAAAACTCATTTCATCAGTTAACCCCGTTACCGCGAGACGAACCCGGAACCTTCCAGTCAAGAACCAGACGGCCAAGTCGTACGACGATTTCTGCTCGTCGTTTTTTTTTTTTTTTCATTATCATCCTTAATCTCCGCAGCTGTAGTAAAACCACGTCGAAAGATATTGTAATAAACCATATGCCCACCGTCGTATTGTGTGATCTATAGGCACCGCATCCGAGCTAAAACAAATCAGCGAATGAAGCAATTTCATTTGGAAAGAGCGAGTGACCGAGTGTATAACGCTTTGATGATATCAAACATCAAGATTGTATTAAAGAGTTTGAACTGAAACCGTTTCACCACAACGTCAGCTTATTAATCATTGTAATGGGACAGGTTCAATCTGTTAAAATCTAGATGTTGACGACTGCAAGATTTTTTGCATGGTTTCACTGCGGTATTGTCTTTTGTTATTGGATGTCGCGAGGTTTGGTGTGAGGTGTGAACATGAGAGTGTGTGTAAGTGTGTGTGAAATGGAGAGAGAGATTGAGAGAGAGAGAGAGAGAGAGAGAGAGAGAGAGAGAGAGAGAGAGAGAGAGAGAGAGAGAGAGAGAGAGAGAGAGAGAGATTCAGATAGTAACATATATCTGTCTAGATTTATATTTACACATACACACCCATGGATTCATTAAAAAAAAATAATAATAATAATAATAATAATAATAATAATAATAATAATAATAAATAATAATAATAATAATAATAATAATAATAATATCTTGTAAAACAATTTGTGTAGCCAATTACATAGATGAATTTGCTTCTGTCAGGATATGAGACCATTTAATAACTGACTGGCTAAATAAATTTTCCGCTCCAACTTAAGATATAATAAATAAAAAGAAAAGGGAAGTAAATAAATAAAACCAAATAAGTAAATAAACAAATAAACAAATAAAGAAAGAAATAAAGAAAGAAAGAAAGAAAGAAAGAAAGAAAAAATAAAGAAATAAAAGAAAAGTTAGAAATCATTATTTTTTGGTATGAATGAAAAGATGTCACCGTTCCAGCACAGAAATATCGCTTCATTTTAAAACTAGCAATTTTCAATAATAATAATAATAATAATAATAATAATATGACTGGCACTCGACCCGATTTTTTTTTTTTAAAACCTACTAATTTTCAAAACAAAAATAACGACACTTCGACAACATCGACGATCATGTTGTTCCCTCTCTCCAGCGAACAATGAACTATCTGTCTAGCCTTTTAGTAAAGATAGGTCTAGGATGTCACTTTCATACGAAACTATCTCGTGAAGGCAAGCAAATTATTAACAAAATTGAAACCAATCTACGCTTCGTTAATCGGGCCATTCACGAAATGACACGTTCTGTCTGGGATGAAACCTTATTAGCTTTCTGGTCTTTTGGCTGTCTGTTTTTGTAAGATTTTTTTTTTTTTTTTTTTTTTTTTTTTTTTTTTTTTTTTAGTATAATTGAAAGAAATAAAGATTATACGCCCAAGAAGTTATAAAGTTACAGCACTGATATTTTGTTCTTATCTGCGTGGTTGTTTGTTTGTTTGTTTGTTTATTTATTTATTTATTTATTTATTTATTTATTTATTTATTTATTTATTTATTTATTTATTTATTTAATTATTATTATTTTTTAATGATTCATTATTGATATTTTTATTTATTTATTTTTTTAAGTGTTTTTTTTGTTTCTTTTTTCTTGTTGTTGTTGCTGTTATTGTTATTAGTTTTATATTTTTTGCTATTTACTTTAAGTTGGTTATTTTCTGTGTTATTTCATCAGCAAGGATTATAAAAAAAACAGTTAAAAAAACCTCTACATAACATGTAGCCTGATTGTTTTAGTGATTTGCGAGCATTATCTCGTAGAAGAATATTCTTAAACAAGAACATTTCAAAAACGAAACAAGCCAAATGGCAGGGGAGGAACCAATAACAAACTCAAATGGATGTCATCTGCATTCTAGATAAAACATTCAGTTCTTAAAAAAAAAAAAAAATCAAAAAAAAAAAAAAAAAAAATCATCAATAAATTAAATAAAAAAAAAAAAAAGAAGATAAAAACCAAATACCACCCACCCACCCACCCGCCCACACACACACACACACGAGTAACAATCTAACAAAACATAATAAAAAAACAATACAAAGAAAACCCCTTCAAAAACGAAACAGAAACAAAACAAAAACAAACAAACATACAAACCCCCTCAGAAAACAAACAAACAAACAAAACAAAACAAAAGAAACAACACTGGTTGTTTAAAAAGAAAAAGAAATAGAACACTGATTTTGATAATAATAATAATAATAATAATAATAATAATAAGAAGAAGAAGAAGAAGAAGAAGAAGAAGAAGAAGAAGAAGAAATGACAGGAACTAAGACGTACACTAGATTTCCATATTGATTTGAAATGTTGCTACAAGTCTGCACAATTACAACGTCAAAGAATCACAACCTTTTGGAGTTGCTTCAATTTATTTTTTCTTGTCGGCGTTTTCGAATGACATTTCTGTGGATTTTTTGCACACTTAGTCTAAGTACATGTGATAAGACTGACAAGGAGACATCTTTACACACAATAATAACATAGATTTTGTCCTTAGCGTCTGCTCGTGCTTGATTTTGGAAGTCTTTGCCGTGGTTCTTGAACATTTCTGAAGCGAAGTCTAAAAACCGCTAGACGTAGACATATTGAAATCTGTTCTTTTACGTGTTATACGTGACATGATGAAGAGGAAAACAAGATGGTGCTCACTGAAAAAAAAAAAGGAAAAAAAAGAAAAAAAAGAAAGAAGATAAAATGTGCAATTCTCTGTCAGTGATAATTATGTAACGTTAAAGTTTGCTTTTATTTGATGTTTCAAGATTAGAGCCAAATTAGTGAGAGATACAAATTTTAGACTATTCCTTGAAGAAAACAACATCAAATTATCAACGAAACTTTAATCTGATGTTTATTAAAAAACATCTCTCTCACACACACACACACACACACACACACACACACACTTACCGCTCCATCTCACGCCAGTATGAATCATTAAACGAACTTTGACACAGATGCGACCATATTTCTGTTGTAAGACAAAAACGAAACGCATCCAGCCGTATTATTTCTGATAATAGGAAATCTTAGAAATGATATCATTCTAAGGATTCCTGTCTGAGAAGAATCTAGCTTGCGTGTTTGAATGAAATGCAGTAACTATTTTCATTTATACAGAAAAAAAAAAAAAAAAAAAATACTGTATTAATATATTACACCATTTTGAACGTATTAGATGTACCGGAAGTACGTATTATGTTACGTATTGTCAGAAAGCCAAAAAAAAAATTCCATTAAGCATCAGGTGCTTTTGTCATTCCGCCCCCTCTTTCTAATTATTTTTGTAAATGTCAATAAACTGCATTGTGATGCATCGTGTTGAAGTGTGTGTGTTTCGTGGGTGTAAAAATGATCATCGTCATACGTCTTATAACAGCAGTAAGAAATTAATATTTTATAATCTGACCGTTTGTACAATAATGTCAGACTCCGAATGCAGAGGATTAGCACTGCCAGAATCTTTTGATATTTTGAGCTGTAGAACAGAGATGAGAGATATTGAAATAAAGAGAGAGGAATATTTAGATAGAGAGTGAGGGAGACAGAGAGAAAGATAGAGGTTAAGAGAGAGAGAGAGAAACAGAGAGATAGAGAGAAAGAGAAAGGTTAAGAGAGAGAGAGAGAGAGAGAGAGAGAGAGAGAGAGAGAGAGAGAGAGAGAGAGATAGAGAGAAGTTGAGAGAAAGAGAGAAAGGTAAAAAGACTAAGAAAGACAGAAAGAGAGAAGATTTTGTTTTCAATACTGACGATTAAAGTTTAAGTAAAATATTCATCAACAGATAGCAAATAAACAAAAGAAACAAAGAAACAAACAATCAAATAAATATTGAAATAAGAATAAATTAATAAAATACTCCAAAAAGGTTACTATTTTAAAGTTACGCAGAAACTGATATTTCTACTACAAAAGTGCATCGACTGCAGAATTTTGGGATTCAAGAACCACAGATTAGCAACAGAAATCAACCAACGATATCTTCCAGTGATCTTTACACAGAACCACATTAGTTAACCTTCTAATACCAGGGGCGGATCATGAGGGGAAGTCACAGCCTAACCCCCCCCCAAAAAAAAAAACACGATAATAATAATAATAATAATAAAAATAATAATAATAAATATTCATTATAAAATAAATAAAATTGATGTCCACATGTATGTGTACCTTCTCTTGCTGGATACCAGCTTGCACAGTTTGACTGCTGACACAGTGTTTATGGCGGCAAACACAGACGAAGAGATTGTAATAGCCAAGAATTGCGAATAGACAAACGCTGTAAACTTTATAATTTCAAATTATAAACATTTAGACATTGCTTCGGAAATTCCTCTCTTACCCAAAGCATTATCCGCCCTTGTAATACTAGCGTGTAGCAAAACATCATCACAGAGCAGTTGTTGTTATTATTATTATTATTATAATTACGTCATTAATAAAATGTACTGACAGGAAATTGTATTTCGGTGGCACGCAGTTCTTTTGTTCTACGTGTGTTGTATTAATTTGTACTCGCTTTCTTTCTGTAGTCAATGGCCAGTCGATATATGCGAGTAGATTAATAAGTAAATTATAGCATAAATTATGTTATACAGATATTATGTATGCATGTGTGTATATACGTATTTGTATGTATGTGGTCTGTAGCTGTGTATGAATGTATATGTATATCTATCTATATGTAAATGTTTATGTCTGGATATTTGTGTATGTATGTGTGCATGTGTGTGTGTATGTATCATACGTATGTATGTGTATGTGTATATGTATATTTTAAAAAGATACAGACACACATATATAAAACATTCAGTTAGAGAGACAGAAAAAGGGTGACTTGGATATAAAGAAAAAACAAGATAGATATATGAGAGAGAAGAAAGAAAGATAGCTAGAAAGATAGACTAACAAAGAAATGATTGTATCATTTTGACATGCTGACAGTTGTTTTGAAAACAGTACATAAGAATATTACAACTGTTGATTGTAGATACATCTGACAACAGTTTAGCTGATGTGTTATGATAATTGCAGCTACTGAGTAAACATTTAAAACCCACGAACAAAAAGAAAAACAGAAAGATTTTTATCTAACACAAACAACAAGAAAAAGAAGAAAAGACCCACAAAAAAACAAAACTACAACAACAATAACAATAAACGAACGAACAAATAAATATAATATAATAAACCACAACAGCAATGAAAAAAAAAAGAAAAAAAAAAAGAACATCTCCGTCAGTACATAAATATATAAATATCCTAATTAAAAAAAAAAAACAACAACAAAAAAAAAACAAAACACACCAAAACCCAAAAAACCCATACAAAAAAAAAAAAAAAAAAAAACAAAAAACAAAACAAAACAACAACAACAGCAAATAAACAAACTAGAACTAGGTAACATTCTAAACAGCATTTATCCCAAATCTTTGCTGTTATAAACTTCCAAAACGTAAGAAAATAAGAAAGGAGAAAGACGCGTTCTCCTGTTGTGAATCCTATTCCACACAATGGATGTCTTCTGCCAGAGAACGTTTCGGAAATTTCCTGAGTGAAACTAACTTTTCGATGAAGATTATCACGAGGATGAAGAACGTATTAACCTTCCTTGTAAAGTAAGCCAAAAACCAAAACACCCCGTTCATCACAATGTCTGCATGACAACTGTGACTTCCAGACGTGTATGTAGGTTAAGAGTCTGAACTAAGCTTCAAATTTCGTAAGAATCCATTGCATTATTCGCAAAGTACAACGCTACAGAGCCTATGACTGTCACCATCATCATAAATGGAAACTGATGTTTGCACCGCTAAAAAGTCAGCATGTATTTTTTTTTGTTTTGTTTTTTTTTTTTTTTTTTTTTGGCACTAATGTTATTTACTGGTGTTTGTTCATGATTATTAGTGTCCCTGTTTATAGGTCCCTCTATTATTTTTTTTGAAAAAAACTATATCGAAAAATAATAATAATAATAATAAGAAGAAGAAGAAGAAGAAGAAGAAGAAGAAGAAGTAGAAGAAGAAAAATGATGATGATGTAGTTGTTGTAGTAGTAGTGGTGGTTTCAAGGCGCTGATAATGTTGATAATAATGATGATTTACAGGTTAATGACATTATCTAAAATTTCGTTCTAAATCCTTCAGCCGAATAAATTTTTATTTGTGGTTTACTTTTCAAATACATATATAAACGCATGATCGTTTCCGTTTTTATTTCCATAACATTCCATAATATACGATATTTAACCCAGCAATAACATTCAGGACATTACAATCTGGCTCAGCAGAACATAATTATGTAAACATTACCACAACGAAGACATAAAGGGCTCTAAAAAAAAAGAAAATTAACTGTAATTCCCAGACTGACTTAAGTTTTACGTCTGATATAAGAACGCGAAACGTGTTCTCTTTATAAACCGACCCCGGACAAGTTTTGATACGGGATCACGACAAAGCGCGCCATCTTGAAATCTCGTACACGAATGGAAATAACAAGTGGCATTAAAACACGTGATTTTTCTCTGATCTTTACTTCAGCGGACAGACACCGACCGCGGTCTTTAGCGCTGTTTGCGTGATTTGAAAACCGTTTCAGATAAGATGGCTTTTCGTAGCCGCAGATAAAAGCATCGGCCGCGGCGGATTGCAAAGTCTCGCAAAACTAATGGTTTCTCGTGTTGACAGGACTAAAGATCCGAAACCGTGTTATAACTGTCTGCGCTAAAAAGCGGTGTCTGTTTTAATAACGTTTTTTTTTTTTTTTTTTTGTCTTTCGTAATGATGTGATAATGTAGCTGTCATAACTGTCTGTTTTGGCCTTTCTTGTTCGCTTTGTTATTATCCCCTACTGTTTTTGTATTCCTCTTTTCAGGCATCTGCAGATATATTGGGGCTATTTTCAGAGCTGTGGCTTGCCGAAAACCTGCTTGTACGTAAATGAAGTGAATGCATGATTTGATGCGCGTCATCTGAGATAAGCGAAAAAAGTAATTGTATATGTAAAAAAAACAAGTTATAATCACAATCATTGTATATGTGTGCGTAAGTGTGTGTTTATGTAGGTATGTATATATGTATGCGTGTGTTGGTTTGCGCGTGCGTGTGTTTATGTATGTTTTATGTACGTATCTCTATCTGTCTGTCTGTCCATCTATCTGTCTATCTATCTATGTGTGTGTGTGTGTGTGTGTGTGTGTTAGCTTAGTGACACTTGTTAGTCATCACAATTCATATTTTTCCGTTAAAAATAAAATACTTATAATGTTAAACCACGGTCAGTATTCGTGTTAATATTTCACAGTATTCAGGGACGGATTATGCTTTAGGTAAGTTTTCTTTTCTTTTCTTTTCTTTTTTTTTTGTCGAGGGGGGGTTCGGTGCTATTGGGAAACTCCCCATAATTCGCCTCTATAGTTAACATAAACATCTTGAAAAAAAAAAAATAATAAAAAAAAAAAAAAAAATAAACATTTTTTCATATCTCAGTTTAAAAACATCATCAGTTTAACAAGATAACTATTTCCACCATCTAAAATGAAATGACACAGTTATTTCCACAGTCATATTTACTTCCATTACCTACTGCTGTAAAAAAAAAAACCACGAAACAATTATTTTCTTAACTCCTTAAACAATAATAATATTAGCGATTTCAGGTTAATACTGTAGCTTTCCACGACACTCGGCTGAAATGAAAAATAAACAGAATATCTCATTTGGCAAATGATGTTTGGCAGAAGTGTTTATCAAGACCTTTCTCTTGATATTAATTGCAGAATCTCGGCACTTACGTGACAGCAAGTGGATGCGAATATCAGAATACGAAGAGAATCAGAAATCGCGAGGCAAGTCGAGCAGAAACCAAGAAGTGCACAAAAATACGAATAGTGATACTAATCGTAACATTTCGGCAAATAAGTCAACCAAAAAAAAAAAAAAAAAAAAAAAAAAAGAAAGAGGAGAAAAGAGTCACTATGAACAAGATTAAAATTAACCGGTGCATTAAACATCTTGGCCTGATAATACGTAGCAGAATATGCAAAATGGTCGTTATGAAAATAATTCCTGATTGTAATGGTGTTCGTTTTATTCTTGGATGTTCTTCTGCCTTTGGTGTTAGGTATCATCATTAAAAAAAAAAAAAAAAAAAAAAAAAAAAAAAAAAAGAAATAATAATAATAATAATAATAATAAAAGAATAATTATAATAATGATAATTGAAAATATATATATATAAGATTATGAGCGAGTACATGTGTTTGTAAGTGTAATCGTATAATATAATATTCAGAGAGAGAGAGAGAGAGAGAGACTCATTAAACGATAAAGAATGAATTCTTTAAAGTTAAAAATCATGAACAACTATATACATATCTCAGCTTTAATTCTGAGTCAAGGCCAAGAGTACCTACGTCTTCTTTGCTCTCACAGCACTGGTACACATTTTATATAAAATTGTAAGATTCCATTAAATGATTAGATTGCGTGATGCGAAACCGTATACTTCAAAGCTTCTTTTTCCCATAGGAATTTGCTATGTGTGCAGATCTAAAAAAAAAAAAAAAAAAATTATAATAATACAAAAAATTTCTTCCGTCATTTTATATAGCCATAAAAACATGTAATTTAGTGATAATATTTTATAGTCTACTTTTTGTGATGTCAAAACTGTGCTTACGTTTTGTTGTTATTATTTGTAGCAGAAAACATACACGTATTATCCCACTTGTTGTAAATTATGTGGATAAACGTTAAATAAGCTAATGGAATAATAAATGATTCTGGTCTATGCGTACATTTTGTTATGTTATTTACATATATCGTAGTTTTCGAATTATTGTAATATTTGTGAAACCACAAATAAAGAAACGAAAAAAACTGGGTATTAATGTATGTGTATATTTTTTTATTTTTATTTATGATATAAAAATTAACATAAACTATTATTTAAGTTATGGTAAGTAATGTTAAACGACACATACAGAGATGATGAAAAAAGTGGCTATTAATCTATGTATACATTTTTTTTTTATTTATAACACAAAACATAATATAACATATTTCGTTATGTTAAGTTATGTTAAGCCATACACGTGTAATGTAATACTAGGGTAGGTCTGTTAATCTTATGTTGTTTGTTATTTTTAATATAAAACATATCAAGTATTATTACAGTTATTATAAATTACGTTAAACTATAAATAAGATAAATTAACTATAAGGTATATTTTGTGTTATAAATAGCACAGAAATCATTATTGGAGTTAATGTAAATTGTGTGAAATTGTTTCTAAGTCTTCCGTGGTAATTACATTACAAACACACACATGCGCATACATACATAATTATATATATATATATATCAGAGGTAACTAGACTGTGTTACACTGGTGGTGTCGTTTTTAACTGGAACAAATTAAGTTACTCATATAGACACCAGCTATCAATGAAGATTAATAGAAACAGCTGAATTAATCTGTTCAGTTGTGAAACTCGTACAGAAATAACATCATTCTGTAACAAAACCGTTGCACAGACAATTCTCCCCAGATGCACTTGGCAATATCGTTTTGTGCTTTTCATCAGCCAGATATACTTAAAACACCCAAGAAAAGTAAATTGAAAACAGCAACGTTCAAAAATCGTAATTAAATATGCATGAGAATAACAGGATTGAAAAATTAGAACGTAACATTAGAATGCTCCCAGGGTTTCGGGAAACATTTTAGTTTATCCTTGAATTTTGTGAGAATTCTCTTCAATACTTAACCAGGAAACCATTAACAAACGTAATTCGTCCCATGTCGCTCGTTGGCGGCTGTCCGATAACACGTTTAACCCGAAGATACGTTGGACGAAATTAGTTTGTTAATTTTGAAGCACGTGTAGACCTACGCAATAATTACGTCAAACGTCATACTACCCACATATTTTTACATTTTGTATTGAATTCAGATTTTTGTATTAATATTTAATTCAGTAGTTATTTGATGTTAACTTACGTCAAGGTCTACAGTATACGTAATGTTGTATCGATCCTGTATTATTAAGAGCTTGTTCCAAATGTTGCATGTTGTACGTTTCGCATTATAAACGCATGCAGTCTCTGTTGGATTAACGTGTTAATGCATTTGTGTGTGTGTGTGTGTGTGTGTGTGTGTGTGTGTGTGTGTGTGTGTGTGTGTTTGCATATGTATATATATCTGTAATCAGTCTACAAATTATCCTATTACTATTACAAAAATTGTACCGAATCCTCCGATTCGAAACATTTTCTCTTTATCATCCAACGTTTTCTTCCCATTTTCTTTATTCTGGCAACACCTTATTATACTTCCCTAATTAATTACTATTACTTTATTTAATATTTAGATCGACACACCAAAAAAAAAAAACTAATGACCCCTATTAAATGGATATCATACCTTGTGTTTTCTTCTTGTTTTTTGCTCTTTTTTTCTCCTAATTATTGTTATTATTATTATTATTATTATTATTATTATTAAGCAACAAAATATAAGATCGAAACTGGAATACAAACGGAGAAATAACGCGCATGGATATTGTGTGTCACAGTGACAAGTTTATTAATTTCAAACGAGAGACAGATGTTTATTATTCTGAATGTCTGTATTGGTTTTCACCCGTCATGTCTGCCTGGATATTGTTTCTAAGTGCGTAGCGCGGACCGGGACAGAGAGTGAAGCAAGAGAGAAAAGGGACAGAAATAAATAAATTTGTTGTTATTGCAGTGCATGGAGGCTGCCATTGTGATGTCATTTATTACAGAGAAATAGAAAAATAGACGCCAAAGCGCAGATAATTGTGGCAGAGTTGCCTTATCTGTCAGTTTGTCGCAGATTAATAAAATATACTCTGTACGAAATGACGTCATTGCGAACTTTTAAATATTATTATTACAAAATTTTATTATTAGAAAAGTATGGTTTTAGTGTTCTGATAAGAAAATCAGATGAAAGTATTATATATATTAAAAAAAAAAATACATTAATAATATTTTTAAAAAGAAGAAGAAGCAGAAAGAAAGAAAGATAGACAGAAGATAGAAAGAAAAAAGAATTAAGTTATAAATTCTGAAAAAGCGGATATGTTCTCTTTATTTTAATGCCAACACCGACATCCATAACAGTTGTAACGTTCACCTCGCAAAAACACTTTTTTTCCATGCAGTATTTATCATTAAACAGAAGACTGCATTTTAATATTCCTGTCACGCCAGAATCTTCGTCTTAGCATATTTCCTCTACCATAACGCTTTGGCATGAATATATATTACGGTCAATGTGCTATAACAGTTTATGCCAACGACCATTGGGGATATTTAATAGGGTTACTTCGCAAAACCAGTCAGAACTGATTTGTTGCAATAATGGCTGCAAGTACGCATATATACACAGACAAAAAACCCCATACCAAGTTTTATTCAGTAGCAAAATTTACAAGAACTAAAACAGAGAGTACGCGATTTCGATGAGGAAGAATATACACCGTCAAAAATAAGATGAAATAAAATAATTTGAAAAAAAAATTTAAGAGAAAGGAAAAAAAAATTGAAAAAAAGAAGAAAAAAGATGAAAAAAAGAAAGAAAAAGAAATCAGATATAATATTACATTATGTAATATTTATCAGGATCAGAATAGAAAATGATAGAAAACAGTTGCATGCTGCAATCAAATTGTAACTGAAACTGCTCTGGGCAAAGCATGGTAAATAATTATGGTGTTTTTTCGCTTTGGTGGTCTTTGGAATCAAAATAACCATTCTGAAATGATATTATGCAGTTACAGGTACCGGACCAACTATCCGGCGTCCTGAAATCCGGAAAGACCAGAAAACCGGAAGTTTTCCCCGACGCGCAGGTGTTGTCCTCATCAGACCGGAACTACACTTTCAAGCCGCGTGGCGTTCATTCACTCGCCGCATTGTTTATTATGTTAATTTTAAAATGTTTATGCCTAATTATTTACGTATTTAGATGCCTTGGTACCAGAAAATCCAGAAATCCGGAATGCCTCAGGCCCCAAGGAGTCCGGATAGTTGGTCCGGTACCTCTATATACGTATACTTATGACTTGTATAAAGCAGTTTTGTTACTGAACACGGCCAAACCAACACAGAAACAAACTGCAATTGTTAACAGAGCGAATTTACACACGTTTATTTAGACATAACGAAAAGTATTGATATCTTGCCGCTCAGTCTTGATTTCTAGTATCCTCTGAACACAGTGTTTGAATTAGTGTGTTTGAAATTTAAACAGAGAAACAGAAATCAATGTTGTAGCTTTGCGGGTTTTCATTTAGACGTAGAGTCTTTACAAAGATTCGATCCCTGTAACTTTAAGATCAATTGTATAACTATTTTGCAAAACCAAAGCTGTAGCAAGATCTGTAAGGACAATGTGTAAATTAAAGTGGGTTGAGAAAAGACGTTTGGGAATAAGCAGTTAAATATCTATGTTCGGTGATTCGTTATTAAAACTGACACGTTTGGTCAAGCGTATGTGAGTCCAGAGTAAACAGCAAATACGGACTTGTTTGGCCGGAGGATTTAGGACAAACGTCTGGTCAAAACAAACTTTAATACACAGCCTGCGGCCGGACGTACATTGTAAATCTTATTAATGATGGATATTAGAATACAGTTCATTTAGATGATCTCATTCTTTTCTCTCTCTCTCTCTCTCTCTCTCTCTCTCTCTCTCTCTCTCTCTCTCTCTCTCTCTCTCTCTCTCTCTCTCTCTCTCTCTCATTCTCTATCACTTTGTATAATAAATAATCCAATCCAATCCAATCCAATGAAACAATTAAAAACAATACAATACAATAAAAGAAAATAATAAAAAAAAAAAAAAAAAAAAAATATTTTTAATTATTATTATTATTATTAATATTAGTATTTTATTATTTTTGGCAAGATTTTTACTCAAAGTAATATTAACACATTCAGTTACACGTGTCGTGGACTTCAGATAACGGTGAGAGGCTGACATCCAGAAGACATATTAAGCATGTGATCAATAACTGTAAGATTTCCACGCACCGCAGCCCAAAATAAACTCCACTACAATAGAGGTTACGTTACCGCAGACAATTAACGGACTGGGTAACACTCTCGGTTATTGATTTCAACGGGTCGAGGAAAAATTTACAAGAAAATCATGGTTTTATCTTGATATTTCTGTCTTAAAGAATGATCGAGAGGTTTCTAAAATAATCTGTTTAATGACACCTCGGAATGCTTTTTAATATCAACGTTTGTTGAATGCTAAACATTCGGGTTTCTTTCCGTTGATTGCTATTGTCTTTGTTTTCGTTTTCGAAATTGTTCTTTTTGTTGATTTGTTTGTTTAACGACGTAATAATTATAAGGGGTGGGGTAATCTATTATGTTGTTTTCCCCACAGCAGAAATGGCTGAAAACGAAATAAGTGATTTTTGCTCGAAGATGTCAAAAAAAAAAAAAAGTATTTTTCTTTTTTGGCACAACGATAAGAAAGAAGAACTTTACTTTCTGCCATATCATTAGTTATTACTGTTGATGAGAAACAAGGAATCTTGTTATAGACAAGAAAGCACAAAAAAACAAGGGGCAATGGTTTGAACGAGAAACAGACCACAGGGCGGAACGGTGTAAACTTCAGTCAGTTTGCCTGATTCAAAGACAGTGCGCTGAGAAAATGAACTTTAAATTTGTAACATTATTAGATCTTACAACGTGTCATCAGGTATCTGTCTGTTTGTCTGTCTGTCTGTATATCTTCTCTCTGTCTGTCTGTCTTTCTGTCTATTTATCTGTCTGTTTGTCTGTCTCTCTCTCCGTTTCTCTTATTTTTGTCTGTATGTTTGTCTGTCTCTTTGTCTCTCTGTCCATCTATCTATAATTATTTAATTTATTTATTTGTTCGCTTGTTGTTGTTTTTTTTTTTTTATTTTTTATTTGAGATTCAAAATTACGGTTGATTGAAATTAGGTCAGAACCAGCTGTCACAACACATGTGTATGAGTAAGCAGGTTTTAATTATTACATGTTGTATATGTTTTTTTTTTTTTTTGTTTTTTAATTATTTCTTTTCCAAATGTAGAAATATATTGTTCTTTCTGTTTGAATAGCTGAGTAATAAAATACACGCTGGATATTGCGACAGGCTTTTATTTATCTCAGTCTCATTTTATGACTGCTCTAGATATTACAGTGTCCTCTTTATTAAATTCTATAACCTTATTATCTCGTTATTACTCTCTCTCTCTCTCTCTCTCTCTCTCTCTCTCTCTCTCTCTCTCTCTCTCTCTCTCTCTCTCTCTCTCTCTCTCTCTCTCTCTCTGGGTTCTCTCTCTCTCTGTTTCTCTGTCCATCTATCCCTATCTATTTCACTCTCTCTCTCTCTCTCTCTCTCTCTCTATGTCTCTCTCTCTTTTTATATCTGTCTATCTATTTTTTACTCTCTTTTTTTCTTAATATATATTTCTGAATCTCTCTCTCTCTCTCTCTCTCTCTCTCTCTCTCTCTCTCTCTCTCTCTCTCTCTCTCTCTCTCTCTCTCTCTCTCTCTACCTCCCCCCCTCTGGCTCTCTTTCGCTGCCTCGCTCTCTGTCTCGCTACAGAAATAAAACAAATCGTCAAATCTGTTTCCATTTTCATTTACCTATTTTTACCCTCCGTTCTTTTCATTACCACAGAAGTATTACTCCCCTCCAAGGCGTCACCGGACACTTAACGATTAAGCTGCAAATGCTCAGTTTGTTACGGATCTTGCTACAAATTACAACCATTATTCCCCGTAAGTATACATTTATTTGTAATCTATTAAAGCAAAGTAATCTGCTCGCCTCTACACAACAAGGAAATCTCTTTGATCAGTCAGCCGCTGTTTAATGAGTAACGATTTATCACAATAGCTGAAGTTCAAGCCTTGTTTATTACTGTGGTTTTTTTTTTATTATTTAGGTGTTTCGTAAAGGATTTATCGCTGGACACAATTTTCGACAATATTTTTTTTTTTTAGCTTTACAATTATGGTAAAACATATTCGGATCTGACTGGTAACGAAACTCATATGTTCTGACCTCAGAAAAATGATTTCTTTTTCTGGTTATTATTATTATTTTTTTTTTTCTTTGTAATAAAAATAAATTTATCTTAGAAATCTTGACAGTTTCGTTCCACTTTCTGAAATCATTAAACCTGTCCTGCATGCAGAAACTTTGATAAATCATTGACGGAGCACTTTATTAGAATGGGAAATAGCCTTTGATGACAGACCACTGTTTTTTTCTGGGGTTCTTTTGAAGACGTTCTAAAATATACATTACATTGACTTAGAATGCATAAAACTAGAATAAATAACTAATTGATTCATGTCATTTTTTTTCATATCAAATTATATTTAAAAAAAATTAAAATAAAAATAATAATAATAATAATAGTAAAGAATGAAAGTAAACTTCTTTTTTTTTTTTCTTAATTTTTCGAATTTGCAGGGTAGATGTTATGAATCTGTTTAAATAATAACAAAACAGAATCATCTTTCTTTTCCTTTCTACATAAATAATAAATAAATGCTAAGAGAAATAGTTAAGAAGAAAAAAGTTGTAAAAGGAGTTAAATAAATAAATAAATAAATCATTAAATAAATAAATAAATAAAATTAAAAGACAAAGCGGTATTTAAAAAAAAATACTTTCCCAGTCATTATATGAATGAAAAATAAAAAAAAATAAAATATAAAAGAATAAAAATAAAACTAAAAGTACAAATAAAAAAATAAATAAAAAAAAAAAAAAAATATTAAATAAATCATTAAATAAATAAATAAATAACAACCCTCTTACTTTTTCATCAAACACGGCACGGAATCAAACGAAGTAGTTTATATAAGAATTACGCTATTTTCATGTGGAGAATATAACGATCACGTGACAGTACTACACAATTCACTAATCACAGGGGCTGGAGCCTAGGCCTCTTCGTGTTTTGAATGATGCATCGAAGTTCATTACCCTGATTCACAGAGGAACTCAACTCCAGTCTAGCGATGTCAGACGACAGCCATCATACAGTTACCAGACGAAGTATGAGAACGTTTCAAAACATGATCATCAATTAGAATGTTTAACACTTAGACAGGCCTCCGAACTGTAATTACGTATTTTTTTTTTTTTTTTACAATTTTATCATCATTATTTTTTACAATAAGAAGGCTAGAATAAATATAACCTTTTTTTATTATTATTATTATTATTATTTATTTATTTTTTTTTTTTTTTTTTTTTTTTTTCATCGTTATTTTTCACAGTTCGTTCTATCGTCATTATTTTCACAATCAAATGAGTGGAATAATTCTGTGTTTGTTTTTCCTTCTGTTCTTGGAATACAAGAGCATAAGCCACAGGTATATTTCTTGACTTTTCCGGATGAAGAAACGGCAAAAATGTTATCATCTCTCTTAATTACATACCGATGTATGCTTTCAATTACATTCGTGTAATGTACCATGTCAGAATTTAATGCTACAGCTTATCACAGGAGAAATAATTTGTAATGAAAAGTAAACAAAATATTTCAGCTGATTATTATTTTCCTTTTTTCTCTTTCAGAATCTCTCTCTCTCTCTCTCTCTCTCTCTCTCTCTCTCTCTCTCTCTCTCTCTCTCTCTCTCTCTCTCTCTCTCTCTCTCTCTCTCTCTCTCTCTCTCTCTCTCTCTCTCTCTCTCTCTCTCTCTCTCTCTCTCTCATTATTTTTTATTATGAAACGAAAATTATTGGTCATTATTGTCATCATCATCATCATCACCATTATCATCATCTACATCATCTTTATCCACAACCAGTTTTGAATAACGAAAGAAGCTGCTACCTCTTTTTTAAGCATACTTAACCATAAAATTAAACTAACTCGCACATCAATGAAAATAATTTGTGGATTCAGATTTCAAATGTTAACGTATTTCTTTTCATCACACTAATATTACAGAACCTTTCTGCTTATTATCTTAGCATCGGCATATGTTGTATCTAAACATGGACTGCAAAAATAACTTCTAAGAGAGGCATTAGTTTTCCGAAGTGTATTTACCCCGTTTCTTTTTTGCCATCTGTTCGCGTCGTATAAAGAATGCTGTTGGTCTTTTAATTGTGAATCTAAACAGTCAGTGACTGGTATTTATAGCAGAAATAAAGTTAATTGGCCTTTTACGATTTCAAAGCACAAGGTTACATTAACTAAAGTTCTCTGCACCTTTACTATTTCAAGACACGACTAAAGTGCACTGTGCAATTACGAATTCAAAACACTAGACTACTTTAACTAAAGTTCTCTGCACCTTTACGATTTCAAAACACAAGACTACTTTAACTAAAGTTCTCTGCACCTTTACGGTGTCAGAGCACTAGACTACAAGACTACACTGACTAAAGTTCTCTGTGCATTTATTATTTCAATGCACTAGACCTCACTAAGTTCTCTGAACCTTTACAATGTCAAAGCATTAGACTATACTAACTAAAGTTATCTGTACATTTATTATTTCAAAACTCTAGGCTACACGAACTAAAGTTCCCTGAAACTTTATTATTTCAAAAGACTAGACTACATGAACTAAGTTATCTGCACCTTTATTATTTCAAAACACTAAAGTTTTCTGAACCTTTACTATTTCAAAGCACTAGACTACAGTGAGTTCTGTGCATCTTTATTATTTCAAAACACTAGACTACACGAATTAAGTTCTCTGAACCTTTATTATTTCAGAACACTAGGACACACTTACTGAAAGTTCGCTGCGGCTTCACGAAGTACTGGGTTACACAAACATCAGAAGGAAGTAGTTCAGTGCAAAGGTTTCACCTGTTTGTGTTTAAGAACACAACTATTTCAATTATCTCTTTAATGAAGCCAAAATGTGTGCGGACAGAGCTAGCAGTAGGGAATAGAATTCATCTGTGTTATTTACTGTTGATATCTCCGGTCAGTTATGTCACGTAACACGTGCTGGTGGCAATGCTAGATACTTTGTGTGAACAGAAAACGAATCAGAGAAAATCAGAAGATCTGAAAATGACGTCTGTATAATCTTTCGCTTTTGATTTTAAAATAATACCATATAATGTTTTTAGGGATATACGGTGAAAGGTCATCATAAATTTCGTTACATAATTACACACACATATATAAATACACACATATATACATACATATTTACTAGCACACGATGTATTAAACAGCATTAAAATTAGTAATAAGAAATTAATTTAAACGAATAAATAAAAAATAAAAAAATAAAAATGAAACGTATATTTTTAACTGGCGTATTTTAGAAATTTCTCACTCAGCTTCTAAACGGATTTTCAGAAGGCTCGTCTCAACAATTACGTGTCAACAATAAACAAAACTTTACAAAAGAAAATTTAAAAAAAATAAAAAAATAAAAAAAATAAAATCCCCATCAAATTTGATTTTCTCTGACGGATTTGGTTAACACTGCTTATTCAACCGTAGAATCAAAAGTGCTGCTGCTTATTATATTTAACAGTTGACGAAGTTTCTCCAGCTCGGCCATTGCTTTTAATTTGCATCCTTGATAAACGATCTTAGATGAATATCGAGGCATGCAATTTCGACGGGAGTATTTAAATTGCAAATGAATTGAGTTACTTTATCAATGAGACGCTGGCTTAAGCATTTTGATTGCAGCAACATGATCGTCTGAACAAGAAATTAACCCAATCATGCGTTTCGTAAGCAGTGTCGTCTCAGGTATACAAAGTTTGTTATAGATAAACAGATACAGAGGAGGGTGAATGTGTTGAATTATGTAAAGGCGTAAACATAATTGAATTTTTTTTTTTTTTTATATATATTTTTATTATAGGCATGGATGATGTAAAATACGATTTGAATTTCAAGGATGTTTGTTTTTTTGTTTTTTTTAACATTTTTAACATTGTTTTGTGTGTGTCTGTGTGCTAAATATATCTTTAATTTCGAAACTGGATTTTGATGAAACAGGATTTTATTTCATTTGACTTTTCTTTATTTATTGGTCTTATTTTTTAAAGTTAATTAATTAAATTAAATTAAATTAAATTTTATTTATTTATTTTATTTTATTTTATTTTATTTTATTTTATTTTATTTTATTATTTTATTTTATTCCTCTTCTTTTTTTTCTTCTTTTGTTAACTTTATTTTTTTTTATTATTTCCTCTTTTACCCATTCTGTTCTTTCTTTTCTTCTTCTTATAATACACTGTAATCCAGCCACTATCCAGGGAATTAATTTTAACCACGTTTTAGTGCAAAATGACTGTTCAAATAAAACTGTTGTCCCTAGAACCATCACCTTGTTAACTGTCTGCTTCACTGTCTAAGTAAACAAACTACCAGACTCGCTTCAATCACACCAATTAATTCTTGTTTCAGTTGTAAAACTGCGTGTCTGCATGGTGTTATGTGCGAGTATATGTGTAATTTGTACTGGTGTGTGTGTGTGTGTGTGTGAGTGTGAGTGTTGTGTGTGGGTGCGTGTGTGTGTTGTGTGTGTGGATGGTTGTGTATATATGTCGTGTGTGTGTGTTGAGTGTGAGTGTGTGTGAGTATGTGTGTATTTGTGTGTGTGTATGTGTGAATGTATGTGAGTGTGTGAGTTTGTGTGAGTATATGTGTGTGTATGAGTGTGTGTGTAAGTGTATGTGAGTGTGTGTGTGTGAGGTTTGTGTGAGTATGTGTGTGTGTATGAGTGTGTGTGTGAGTGTGTGCGAGTATGTGTGTGTGAGTGTGTGTGAGTTATGTGAGTGTGTGTGTGAGAATGTGTGTGTGAGTGCGTGTGTGAGCGTGAGCGTGTTTGTGTATGTGTGTCTATGAGAGTGAGTATATGTGTGACAATGTGTGTGAGAGAGAGAGAGTACGTGTGTTGTGTATGTGTGTCTATGAGAGTGAGTATATGTGTGACAATGTGTGTGTGTGAGAGAGTACGTGTGTTGTGTATGTGTGTCTATGAGAGTGAGTATATGTGTGACAATGTGTGTGTGTGAGAGAGAGTAGTGTGTGTTGTGTATGTGTGTGTATGATGAGTGAGTATATGTGTGACAATGTGTGTGAGAGAGAGAGTACGTGTGTTGTGTATGTGTGTCTATGAGAGTGAGTTTATGTGTGACAATGTGTGAGAGAGAGAGTACGTGTGTTGTGTATGTGTGTCTATGAGAGTGAGTATATATGTGTGACAATGTGTGAGAGAGAGAGTACGTGTGTTGTCTATGTGTGTCTATGAGAGTGAGTATATGTGTGACTATGTGTGTGTGAGAGAGAGAGAGAGTACGTGTGTTTGTCTATGTGTGTCTGTGAGTATATGTGTGACAATGTGTGTGAGAGAGAGAGTACGTGTGTGTGTTGTATATGTGTGTCTATGAGAGTGAGTTTATGTGTGACAATGTGTGAGAGAGTACGTGTGTTGTGTATGTGTGTCTATGAGAGTGAGTATATGTGTGACAATGTGTGAGAGAGAGAGAGTACGTGTGTTGTCTATGTGTGTCTATGAGAGTGAGTATATGTGTGACTACGTGTGTGAGAGAGAGAGAGAGTACGTGTGTTGTGTATGTGTGTCTATGAGAGTGAGTATATGTGTGACAATGTGTGTGAGAGAGAGAGGGAGGGAGTACGTGTGTTGTGTATGTGTGTCTATGAGAGTGAGTATATGTGTGACTATGTGTGTGAGAGAGAGAGAGTACGTGTGTTGTGTATGTGTGTCTATGAGAGTGAGTATATGTGTGACTACGTGTGTGAGAGTACGTGTGTTGTGTATGTGTGTCTATGAGAGTGAGTATATGTGTGACTATGTGTGTGAGAGAGAGTACGTGTGTTTGTCTATGTGTGTCTATGAGAGTGAGTATATATGTGACTATGTGTGTGAGAGAGAGGATGGTGTGTTGCATATGTGTGTCTATGAGAGTGAGTATATGTGTGACTACGTGTGTGTGAGAGAGAGTTTTGTGTGTGTGTTGTGTGTGTGGATGGTTGTGCATATATGTCTCGGGTGTGAACGTGTATGTGTGTGTGTTTTTGTGTGATTGTGTATGTGTTTGAGTGAGCGTTTGTGTGTGTGTGTGTGTGTGTGTGTGAATATGTATGTATGTGTACATGTCTGTGTGTGTCTTTGAGAGAATGTATGTATGTGAGAACATATATCTATTAGTGTACGTATATATTCCGTAACTCTTTTTTTATATAATTTTTTTTATTTTTTTTATTTTTATTTGTTTCTATAATCTTCCCTTTTCCTTTTTTTTTTTTTCCCCAACTGCCGACAGACAGGAATCATTTCTGACTTACTTTTTAAATGTGAGATAAATCAACATATTAAAAAGATCTGCTTTTAAGAAGTCTTCACGTCTACAGGTTCCTGCACTTAGGAGAAATGCCACGGATGAAAGTATTAAGAACTGGACGATCTCTGACACCTGGGGCTTTATTCAGTTGTATTTGGCCGCCGATAAAGCAACCTTTCCACTTAGCTTCTTGTTTATCTATGGACGGCAATTAATTACAAGTTTTCTCTTTGGAAGACGAGGTTTGTTTTTGTTTTACAGAATAACAACATACCGATGTTTAAACATGTTTTTTTCTTTTCTTTTTTGTTAAAAAAAAGAAAAAAAAAAAAAGACTGGGCGTTACATAGTTTGTTCACGTGATCGTAGACTTCGTCAAAACTCGTGAATTGATGACGTTATTGTCTGTCTTTTTTTTTTTTTTTTTTTTTTTTTTTTTTTTTTTTTTTTTTTAGTGCAGACAGTATATATTGGAATGGTGTAAGCATTCTGGTATGCATGGATTCCACTGTTTGGGAAATTTAGTTCTGTCCATGATTAGTGTCAGTGGGTTTTTATGGTAAAATGTCTGACCAAGGATACAAAAACTGACACTGTTAAAAGTACTGAAAATAATTCCGGGAATTCTTATTTCTTATATATGTATATTGTGTGTGTTTTATTTCATGCTGCTGCTACTACTATTATTACAATTACAGTTAATACATTACTACTACTACTACTATTGCTACTACTACTACTACTTCTACTGCTACTTCTGCTACTGCTACTACTACAATTATTACTGTTGTTGCTGCTGCTGCTACTATTATTACAATTACAGTTAATACATTACTACTATTGCTACTACTGCTACTACTACTACTACTGCTGCTGTTGCTACTGCTTTAATTATTACTGTTGTTGCTGCTGTACCACTACTACTGCTACTACTACTTTTACTACTTCTACTACTATTATTGCTATTACTACTAATACTAATACTATTACTGCTAATAATACGGCTATTGCTATTACTGGTACTACTGCTACTACTACTACTACCACTACTATTACTATTACTACTACTATTACTACTACTAATACTGTTATTACTATTACCACCACTACTACTATTATTACTGCTAATAATACTGTTATTACTACTACTAATACTGTTGTTACTATTACTACTATTACTACAAATACTACTGCTGCTGCTACTACTACTACTACTGCTAATATGATTATTATTATTATTACAACTACTTCTACTACTCCTACCACTACTGCTCTACCATTGCCAAAACTGCTAGTACTGCTGCTGCTACAACAACAACAACAACATCTTCATAATATTGTAGTCTAGAAACCTCAAAACCATTAGACAAAATATTCAGCAATTCTTGTATTTCCACACACAACTGAAACATTTGTAGTTGCAAAATTATGAAAGGTGAATGGTACCCATTTGTCTGGAATCATTAATTTTTATTAGGAGATTGTAAGTCATGATACGAATTCCATAAGCAATAAACAAATGAGAAAATATCCATTATGAAAAAAAAAAAAAAAAAAAAATGATAGAAATGATTCTAATGTTCAAATTTACTTCGTCTCCCAATCCGTCGTCTGTCTTGGGGACGTTTTGTCATTAAGTGTGTCTGTCCGCCCGCAGTAAGTACAGCATTCTAATGAGGATTATTTCAGAAAGGATCTTTTAATATTCAGCTGCAATTAATACGTCTTAGATACATAGCGGTGACGCCAGAAGTGGTTTATATAAGACTCGATGTCAAAACTGGTTTTTAGAAATCTCGCCGACTAAATTAGGTCTGCAGACAACTTCAAACAAAAGATGTAATGAACACGTCCTTCATTTTCAAGCACTTAAACAATAAAAAAATATATAAAAAAAAAACATTCGACCAAGGAAATTAATTCCCTTGTTGGGATGTAAGAAAATATCGAAAAAACATAATAATCGGAAACAGACGGGGATAATCTCGGCGTGCTTCAAGCTCGGTGGTTTCATTGTGTCTTCTTTAGCATCCCGAGGAAGACAAGAAAACAGAACACCTTTATAAGACGATGATATTATTATTATTATGGATGTTATAAAGAATAGCCATGATCCTAACAGACCATTCCAAGAATTATTGATCTGTATATAATAAAGATACTTCTTAAAGCCAATACTGCTTACATGGTTGTTTTTTTCTGGGTTTTTTTTCTCTTAGAAATATCTTCTCTGGCTGGGAGCTTCAGATTCTAATATTTACCGATTCCAACAACAGTTCACAGTGTGAGCTATGCCTAATACGTCATTAGTTCAACGGCGACACCTGCGGATAGCTTGTATGCATAATGCAAATTCTATAATAAGGTCTTTTGAGCATAGCTTGCAGGAAGTAATAGCTTTGGGCTAATGAATAACTGCGGTGTACTTGATGGTTAAATGTGTATCTCAGTTTAAAACAGAGCGCTGTGATAATAACAGCATAACGAAACTGCCAGTCAGTCATCTTCGCTAGCGTTTGAAACAAAACACGTAAAACGCTCTTTTTTTTTTTTTTTTAATATTTAGGGTGGTTCACTTTGGTTTATTAAGAAAAAAGAAAATAAACGTTGTTGTTCATGGTTGAGCCTGCGATCTCAGAGTTCTAACAGAATACAGCAAAATACCAAGCTGTTATTTCATTTCTTTAACTAAAAACGTTTAATGTTACGAAATGTAAAAAAGTATCTTTGTCTGATTTTGTTTATTCAAAACAGCCTGCTTTGGCTTGTTGTGTGTGTGTGTGTGTGTGTGTGTGTGTGTGTGTGTAGCTGTGTAGCTGTATGTGTGTGCGTGCGTGTGTGTGTTTCTGTTTTTCTTTTTTTTTTAAAACCAATCTTATCAGATCTCGACTCAAAAACTGAATATACTGACACAGGCCTATCTTCTTCGTATTTGTATCCAAAAAGCTAGAATTGAGTTCATTATTATTATTATTATTATTATTATTATTATTATTATTATTTACAAATCATTTCTTTTGGAAGCAATTAGTCCCCGATTTAATGACTATTTGCTCTAATCTTAAAGTTTCTTCGTCAAAGTTTTTTTTATTAAAAAAAACAAACATTCAAAACTTCACTTGTAATATTTATTTTTTTTTACCTATCCAATCTTTATTATGTAATTATTCTTCGATTTAAAAACTGTGTGCATTGATCTAAGAATATTTTCATCATATGTTCTTCATAATAGCTAAAATTGACTTCTGTAATGTTTGCCTTCCCCAGTGCAATCTATATGAAGAAGTCATCTACGTATGAAAAAACTCTCGTCTTGTTTTTTATGTTAATGATATTTTAACGATTTTGTTTTAAATGCATTTCTTTTTTTCCTGTCCATTAATTTCATATATTCAGTTTTTTTCTTTAACTATTTTTTTTATATATTTATTTATTTCCTAAAACTTCCATTTTCTGATAATTTTATCAGAAAAAAAAATATATAATAAAATAATATTTTTTTTTTAAAAATCATAGTTTGTTACTTTGCATTATAATCATCATCATCGTCACCATCATCATTATTATCACCACCACCACCACCACCACCACCACCACCACCACCACCACTACTACTACTACTACTACTACTACCACTACTACTGCTAATATTACAAATAAACTCCTAACTGTAGACGTACATAATACAAAAAAACACATATCTCAGTTAGTCCATGTTAATATCTGATTGAAGCTAGTCGCAAGATATCCTTATAACTATGTAATAATTATAAATACCGTGTTACGTTATTTTACATTTCAAGGGATTTATGAATGTATCGGGCGAGAAGACAAACATTACATAGGCGTTAACCATACAAGAAACAGTCAGGCATCAGTTCTTAAATTTAATGCTTCTGGCCTTCAACTAAGACATGGTGGTCATGGAAACCGTAAACCCTTATCTCAGAAAGGTATTCCTCCAATTTACCTGGATTTTGCTAAGTGGAATAGAGTTACATTGTAATATATTTGGTTAGCATGCGCATTAATATTTAAGTATAAAGGTTTTCAAAGGCCATGCGCAAGAAATGCTTGTTTTCGAAAAGGAACCCTTCTCATTTCTTTTGATGTATAAAATTGTTATGTGAAGATTATTTATATTCATTTTTGTGAGATGCTAGGTGAAAGATGATGTTTGAAAATGTGAATACAAATTAAGCTCTGAATATAAATTAAAATATGAATAAAAACGAATACTTAATTATCTTTCTGTCTCTTCTCTGTCTCTCCTCTCTGTCTCTCTCTCTCTCTTTCTCTCTCTCTCTGTCTCTCTCTCTCTCTCTCTCTCTCTCTGTCTCTCTCTGTCTCTCTGTCTCTCTCTCTCTCTCTCTCTCTGTCTCTCTCTCTGTCTCTCTCTGTGTCTCTCTCTCTCTCTCTCTCTCTCTCTCTCTCTCTGTCTCTCTCTCTCTCTCTCTCTCTCTCTCTCTCTCTCTCTCTCTCTCTCTCTCTCTCTCTCTCTCTCTCTCTCTCTCTCTCTCTCTCTCTCTCTCTCTCTCTCTCTCTCCCCCTGTGTCTCGCCTATAGGACAGATTCACTTTTTATTTTGTTATTTATCATCAATAAAAGTCATTCTTACAGACTGTTATTCTGTGTCAGTCAAAATGGTTTATTTGAGATTATTTTTTACCTTCTTTACTACAATGTTGGCATATAATTACTACAGACTTGATTACGAAGAAGAAAGTTTACAAACAGTGCATGTAAACAAACAGAAACCAATCTGTATTTTCAATACTTCACTCCCTTGTTTTTTCAGAAACGATAATATAGAATCTTAAGAAGATGTATATTAATGAAAAGATTAACGTTTTGGAATATACCTAAAAAGTGTTTTTTTTATTATTATTCATGTTTAATTAATTAAAAAAAAAAAAAAAAAAAAAAAAAAAAATTAAAAATTAAAATATTAAAAAAACATTAATAATTATGCTAAAAAAAGTAATGCAAAATTATTAATACCAAAACATTTAAAAAAAAAAAAATTTAAAAATTAATAATAAAATAAAATAAAATAAAATAAATAAATAAATAAATAAATAATAGTCATAATAATAACAATCACAGCAACAACAACAACAACAACAATAACAATGATAATAATCATAACAATTCGAAACATTCAAAAATAAAAAACAAAATACTCAAATCTAAATGAAAATATTTTTCAAAATCTTTAACAGCAGACGGACAAACAGGATGTAATTAATCAATTTTTTCTCTCAGTATTTATAACCAGACTTAATCATTTTTATAATTCTTTTCGTGCATTAAGCCTCAGTACACTTGCGAATCTGTCGAGATGTATGCTTCATTTACCATTCGCCAAGTCAGTGCAGGAAAGAGTTAGAGAGAAACCGCAGTCTCGGTCTTAAAGGAAACACTTGCTACTTTGCGGTTCTTGTCGTTGTTTCGTGTTGCAAAATAGACTGGTAGTCCTGGCAGCTTTCAGAGAAAACCTGTCATCGTTTCAAACTCGCTCTGCAGAATTAAGATTGTGGTAAAGTTAAGATTAAACGACTGCTACGTATATGCCCAAACCTGCCAGTTCACGTCATTATCGATGACTTATAGGTTGTTGGGTGTTTTTTTTTGTGTGTGTGTTTTTTTTTGGCTATGTGCTACATGTATATTTTTTGTATTCGTTTCTAAAATCTTGTTTTTTTGTTTCTTTCTTTTCTGTTTTTTTTTTTTTTTTAATTTTTTTTTTTTTTTTTTTTTTTGACATTTTTAGTATTAGCATATTATATATTTTTTTTTAAATTCTGTTGGGTTTATGTTTCTCCCTCGTGTATGAGAGGATATATTATTTGAAGGTTAAAGATATTTCGTTTTCTTTGGGGAGTTATGTGTTTACATTTGTATGTACATATATAAACAGAGGATTACATCTCTCTCTCTCTCTCTCTCTCTCTCTCTCTCTCTCTCTCTCTCTCTCTCTCTCTCTCTCTCTCTCTCTCTCTCTCTCTCTCTCTCTCTCTAGCTGTCTGTATATGTGTGTGTGTGTCTATATATCTTATTATATAATTATATATAAACCGAAACACGACTGACATCAGCATTATTATTAAATATATATCATAGAATGTTCTGTTATATAAACTATTTCATTTATTAACAGAGAGAGAGAGAGAGAGAGAGAGAGAGAGAGAGAGAGAGAGAGAGAGAGAGAGAGAGAGAGAGAGAGAGAGAGAGAGAGAGAGAGAGAGAGAGAGAGAGAGAGAGAGAGAGAGAGAGAGAGAGAGAGAGAGAGAGAGAGAGAGAGAGAGAGAGAGAGGTATAATATTTTGAAATATAAATATGCACACCATTGTTCTTTTTATTCTATCAGACAAATATACAGACAGACGGGTAGAAACAACATGATGGGTGGATGAACGGGTGGATGAACGGACGTCTGGATGAATGATTAATCATACAGAACATAGATGGACGAATATCTTGACCAGGATGAATAGTTAAATAAACGAATGAAAACATGAATAAATTGATTAATAAATGAATAATACGCAGATAAATGAACAAATTAATTATACATGAATTACTGAATTAATAAAAAAAAAAATGAACTGTACATCAGTTATTGAATTAATAGCTAAATTATACAGGAAACAAGGAATGAATAAATGAATAAATAAATAAATATAAAAAAAAAAAAAAAAAAAAAAAAAAAAAAAAAAAAAAAAAAAAAAAAAAAAAAAAAAAAAAAAAAAAAATATATAAATAAAAAAAATAATAATAATACAAAAAAAAAAAAAAATAAAAAAATAAATAAATAAATAAATAAATAAATAAATAAATATAAATAAATAAATGAATGTACGAATGAACCAGACCCTACTGACGGACAAACGTGTGCAGAAACTGCCTCGACTATAAATAAATGCCAAAATCTATCGCAGTTTAGATTGTGAAAATCTAATAAATATAATAATGCAGCATGAACAGTGTGTCTGAAGTCGGCATTGTTGGAGACATAACACACGTCGATCAATGAACACATCTCGCGTGGACTACAACTTCACCACACAATTAATTACAAACTGCGAGAAGTCCCCACTATATCGACAGCAACATCATAATTTATACACAGGCGAAATACGCGGTATAACTCCGCGCTAAATACTTCATGGGATTTGAGAACTGGTTTATCTGTATGATTCTATATATATATATATATATATATATATATATATATATTTATATATATATGTATGTATGTATGTATGTATGTATGTATATGTATATGTATATGTATATGTATGTTTTGTTTTCGTTTAATGGGAGCTTTTTAATGGGGTGGAATAAAGGTGCTGTTAAGACTGAATAGCTGACGTCAATATGATAATTAAATGTGTATTATGTCATATTATGTAACTGTGTAAACTGTTTAGTTCCTTTAACAAAGAGAAGGGAAGAAGAAAAAGACTAATAATCGCTTGTTAAGACGATGTAATTTATTTACATAACAGCCCGGTTTGTAAAGCCGAAACATACATGACTGCCATCAGTTTGATTATTAAATATATATATCATAGAAGGTTGTATTATGTTAACTATTTACTTCGTTAACAGGAGAGAGAGAGAGAGAGAGAGAGAGAGAGAGAGAGAGAGAGAGAGAGAGAGAGAGAGAGAGAGAGAGAGAGAGAGAGAGAGAGAGAGAGAGAGAGAGAGAAAATACGGATCTCCGCTTTTAACGCCTTCTAATTTATATATGGACCCGCCCTACGAAAGTGATTGAAAAAAATCTCGATAATGGTCACTTCGTATTTGGCAGTAAGGGACGACCGTGCAGTTTAACGATTTATCATCATTTGCAGTCAGGCCATCATTACAGTGTGTACAGAGATTTGAAAAAAGAAGAAGAAGAAGAAGAAGAAGAAAAAGAGAAGCTAGCTAACGAACCTCGCTTGACTTAAGGCTAATGTATAAAACTATTGGACTGCAATGAACTGCGTCACACTATTTCTCCGTGTAGCGCCCGCCTGCGATGGAAATACACGAGTCTGCGCTACTTATTTGTTTTCCTCTAGCCGGAGAGTTCTGAAAGTTAGAGAATTCTGTTGCGCTTTTGATTCTCAGAAACTTAACGCGGGAATGATTCTGCTTCAAGTATGGAAAAGTGTTGATTAAAATTAATCAGTGGGGAAAAAAAAAAAAAAAAAATCTTTATAATTATTGAGAAGAATCTAATCTGTGCTGGAAAATTTCATTGTAAACTTTGAGATTCGTACTGGAAATTGTTGGGTTTTTTTTTTTTTTTTTTGTAATCGTAGAAATAATGCTGTACAGTTTCGCCGAGACTTACCACTTTGTTTTATGATTTTAACGAAAAAGTATCAGTTTTAGTACTGTCAGTTTTATTCTAACTCGTTTCAGCTAATTATCGGAAACATTTCATTGGTTACTGAATGAAAGTGCTGCCAGAAAGGACAAGAACGACAACACCACCTTCATCATAGACAACAACAACAACAACAACAGGGGAAAAAAAAGAAGAAGAAAGCAACGGTTTTTAATTCGTGCTAGAAGTTCCGCTGAAAACGGTTTAAAATTCAATGTCTTCCTTAACTTTTGTTTCGTTGTCGCTGTAGACCACCAGCATGTCGGAAGATATCATAAATATTTCTTTGAATGGAAATGATTCTACCAATTTCTCGCTCTCGGATTACATTTCATTAAAACTAGGACCAAAACGTCTCGATCTTTCGACACGTCTGCTTTTGAGCATCATTTACAGCCTCGTCTTCGTTTCGGGCACGTTCGGCAATGTCTGCACGTGCATCGTGATCGCAAGAAACAACGTCATGCAGACGACAACTAATTATTACTTGTTCAGTTTAGCCGTGTCAGACCTTATGTTAATTTTGTTTGGTAAGTAAACAGTAATTCATTTTATATGTTTTGTACAATGACACTGCTTTAGCTAATATGTAAAGTTTTACGTATTTCGTATTATTTTAACACTGTCCAAAATGAAAATGCTGGTTTTAACATAATGAAGAAAATTAAGCTGTGAAATGTTTATATAATGTCTATATGATCATAAAAAATAAATAAATAAATAAATAAAAAAATCGACGGTGAAAAGAAAATAAATAAATAAATAAATTAATTAATTAAAAACAGAAACACAAATTTAAGTAATATTTTATGTACAGTTTTCGTAATAATGAAGTAATAATATCATAATCCCCTGAAAACGATGACACCGGCTTTTTAAAAAATATACCACCAGAAAAGGACAAACTGACAGATAAACAACTTTTAACAACAGTTTTCTATCCTGCTTGTTTATCTTTGTTATCAGATTTTGTTTTTTGCTCTGTCCGTCCGCTGAGAGTGACGTCTCGAAAAAAAAAAAAAAAAAAAAAAAAAATCATACTTTATTATTAACAAAGTTTGGCGATGAGAACAGGTGGAATGATGAGTATACTTAATAGTGTCTCAAAACCAAATTGTTGCTATTTTTACTCTTTGTTTCGTAACATCAACAGCAACGCAAAAGATTCGTGTTTGGAGAGAAGCTTGAAAACAAGTTTTTAACGTTAATTTTAAAAATAGATACTTTTTTTTCTAAAATTACTTTCTTCTTTCATCTTTATTTTTCTGTAAGTTTTATTACATAATTTTGTTTTTCTTTCTTTTATTTTTTTCCTTTTTTCTCTCTTTCTTCTGTTTCGTTATTTTCTTTTACTTTCTTTCATAATATCATTTTTTTTTCTTTTCTTTTTTCCTTTTTTCTCTCTTTCTTCTGTTTCGTTATTTTCTTTTACTTTCTTTCATAATATCATTTTTTCTTTCTTTCTTTCTTCATTATATCATTCATTCATTCGTTTTTTTTTTTTTTTTTCTTGCTTTCTTTTCTTTCCTTTTTTTCTGTTTTTCTTTTTTCTTTCTTTCTTTTTTCCGTTTTTCTTTCTTTCTTTCTTTTTTCTTTCTTTCTTTCTTTCCTTCTTTCCTTTTTTTTCCTTTTTACATTAATTTTTTTTTTTTTTTTTTTTTTTTTTTTTAACAGAACACTGAGGTAATGCATGTCAGTTTTTGTTTTTCTCTCTCTACTTCTTTTGTTTACTTCTTCTGCCTTTTAGCACATCCATTCAAGATATCCGTAAGACATGACAATTCGCCAATATGTTTAAAATATGTGAAATCTAATTTGGTTTGTCTTGAATTAGCTGGTATAGGTTATCACGTTGTTACGACGGTAATATATGATTATTGTTGTAATGAAAAGTCGTGCTAAATTACAGTTCCTTGGAGACTTGTTTGGTTTCTTATTTCTAATCGAAGGAAAATTTAATGTGCGATATGCCGTTTTGAATTGACATTTAATTAGTTTTTCATGAGCATTAATTAATGTGTGGAATTTAATTTTATTACAAGACGTGGGTGTTTGTGTGTGTGTGTGTGTGTGTGTGTGTGTGTGTGTGTGTGTGTGTGTGTGTGTGTGTGTGTGTGTGTCTGGGTGTGTAAAGAAATTATTCAAAGCCTAGTCCATGCTTTAAAAATAATAACATTATCATCATCATCATCATCATCATCATTATCATCTTCAACAACAACATCAACAACAAATATAATAAAAGATAACAATAACAATGACTGCAGCAGCAGCGGCAGTAGTAACATCAACAATAATAATAACAACAACAACAACAACAACAACAACAATAATAATAACTGCTTTCTTTGAATACTTTTTGCACTATTATTATTATTATTATTATTATTATTATTATTAGAAAAGTAACGAAAAATAATCAGCTTTCGGTTACAATGAATTTCGATGTACCGTTTCAATAATACACGTACATATAAGCATATAACAGTAAACTTTTAAAATGTTAATGTCATCATCGAAACCAAACCGCAAAACCCGGCATAAAGCATTAGTTTTCCAGTCGTTTTTCAGGTATCAGAAATAGGAATTATTAATCATTTACGTGAATATATTTATTTATCTGACGCACTGTGCGTAGCAAAAAACACTAAGGTCAGCAGAAATACTCTGTTTATTTATTTTCTGTTTATGGGACTGAAGAGAGCATGCAAAAAAAAAAAAAAAAAAAAATTCTCGACTATCGCTTCATCGCCGCATTGATTGATAATAATGAGCATCATTTCTCATTTAGTGGATTGTTCATTGTTGTGTACGAGCCGTCGTGTTGAATGTTTTCGCCCCGCGATGATAAAATGCGGCCGTTGAGAAACTGTTTTGAAGACTCGATGATGGGAGCCGATACGTATAATCTTTCGTAAAGCTCGCTAGTTGGGCAGGACTTCTTTTCATTCATCAGATATGATGATAGCTGCTTGTCAGTAAAAATACGACACTGAAAAGCGAAGCTTGATTGGTTGTGACATACCATGCAGTTTGAGAATTAAGGATTTTTATAGTAATTTTTTTTTTTTTTTTTTTTTTTTTTTTTTTTGATGTGGAAGCTATACCTGATGAATGGAAGAAATGAGAAAATAAAAGAGACTAATAGATGGAGATAAAAAAAAAAAGAGTGAGAGATACAGACAGACAGGGAGGGAGGAAGGGAGGGAGGGGGGGAGAGAGAGAGAGAAAGAGAGAGAAAGAAACAACAGACAGACAGACAGGGAGGGGGAGGGAGGGATGGGGAGAGACAGACAGACAGACAGACAGACAGACAGACAGGGAGGGAGAGGGAGGGAGGGAGGAGACAGAGACAGAGAGAGAGAGAGAGAGAGAGAGAGAGAGAGAGAGAGAGAGAGAGAGAGAGAGAGAGAGAGAGAGAGAGAGAGAGAGAGACAGACAGACAGACAGACAGACAGACAGACAGACAGACAGACAGACAGGGAGGGAGGGAGGGAGGGAGGTTGGGACAGACAGACAGGGAGGGAGGGAGGAGGAGAGAGAGAGAGAGAGAGAGAGAGAGAGAGAGAGAGAGAGAGAGAGAGAGAGAGAGAGAGAGAGAGAGAGAGAGAGAGAGAGAGAGAGACAGACAGACAGGGAGGGAGGGAGGAGGAGAGAGAGAGAGAGAGAGAGAGAGAGAGAGAGAGAGAGAGAGAGAGAGAGAGAGAGAGAGAGAGAGAGACAGACAGACAGACAGACAGAGAGGGAGGGAGGGAGGGAGACAGAGAGAGAGAGGGAGGAGAGAGAGAGAGAGAGAGAGAGAGAGAGAGAGAGAGAGAGAGAGAGAGAGAGAGAGAGAGAGAGAGAGAGAGAGAGACAGACAGACAGACAGACAGACAGACAGACAGAGAGAGATAAATAGATAAATAGCATGATACAGACAGACGGAGAAAGAGAAAGCGAGATAAAGACTGACGAGCAGAGAGAACTGCAGAAAAATACATTTTATTTTCTTTCTGTATAACAAACACTGTACGAAAACAGAGCGCAAACATTTGGAACAGTGATTTATTAGCGAAACGTCCAGAAACTCCCATGTTTTCATAGTTCCATCTACTCCGAGCAGACACACTGACATATCTGCAGGTGTCATGTAAATAGAAATACCTTGTCAGTTCTTCCAGATGTTAAACAGATAGCTGATGCAAACTGCAGATTTCTTCTCTATTCAGCATTTTCAAGCTCGGTCGAGGAAAGATAAGTTCTTTTTCATTCTATTATTATTAAGAGGCGTAGGAAGAGGCTGTGTAAGTGAAGGTAAATCTGTCGTCAAATCCAGGTTTATAGAAATTTCGGAATCATTCGGTTCTGGACTTGATAACCTAAGCAGGTTGAAGCTAAAAAAAAAAAAAAAAAAAAAAAAAAAAAAAAAAAATCGAAATAAGATCATAAAAAAAAAAAAATAAAATAAATAATAATAATAAAAAAATAATAATAATAAAAAAATAATAATAATAATAATAATAATAATAATAATAATAATAATAATAATAATAATAAAAAGAAAATAAAAAGAAATGAAAATACTTGAATTAAATTTCTATTAAACTTTTTGTTAAAACTGAAGACGATCGATATTCGTTATTTACTGGTAAGTTACAGCTCAGAAAGTGCAGTAAACACTGTTTTAAACGTACGCTTCAAATCGTTACAAAAAATCAAATGGTGTGAACATGCTTGATCACGAGTGCATTTGCAAAGGAGAAAATATTGTAAATAATTACTAAAAACATTAGAGTCTTTACTCTGAGGGCAGTTGCTTATGGGAATATTCCATAAATTCGCAATACTCTGTGAGTACGTACCTTCTTCAACCGCGAAGGCAGCTTCACACGAGAATGTTCTAACGAGATGTGAGAACACGTCTTCGACACGAAAACACGAATACTGTGCAAGAATATGCAAAAAAATCATTATCACAAATGTCGCGGTGTGTGATCGCGCCTTTATCATCACGCCAATTGCGAGAGTGGTGATATGTTTGTGTGTGCGCTTGCGTGAAATACATTAATCTGAGGCAAGTGCAGTGTCCAAACTAATTTGTCCTGTTATGATTCCAGGCATAGGCATTACTCAAAATAAACTTAAAGTGGATTGAGTAGTTTTGTGCTTTTAAGATGAGTCTCAGCTGTTCTCGGGCAAACGCATTGTAGTCAGAGTTTTCTCATTTTGATTGGCGATGCTGATATTTTACGTTATACAAATATGGAGGTTCCAAAAATAAAACGAAAAAATAGGTTAGAAAGAAATATACTGGTCTGAAAATACTTTTTACGCTTTGATGATTGTTTAACTTTACGTAATATAATCACAGATGTCCTTATTCAAAGAATTTTCAAATAACAACGGCAACAACAGCAACAACAACAACAACAAGACCATCAGCCTCAGCTAAGACAATTAGGCCCACACTTCGATCATGCCAATTCTGCACTAACATACTAACACACTGACTCTGTCAACCCACGTTTTGTATATTACGTGCCAAAAAAAAGAGTTGCTTCACCTTTCAGCGAAAGTGAGCATGTTTCAAATAGTTGCTCTGGATAATGAACTATTAACAACTCCATTTTCAATTTTTATTTTTTTTTTTTTTTTTTTTTTTTTTAAACTTGTTTAAAACTACAATCACCCGCAGCCAGTTAACCTGATAATATTATTATATGCAGACTGGTGGTTTTTAGTGCAAATATTGCGTGGAAAAGGACCATGATCGTTAACACTGCAGAAGATATCAAAATATCAAAACACTTGCTATTAAATCTGTATTAACTGCTTAATAATTAGTGTCATGTTCTTGTATTATAAATATCTGTGCTTTTCTTTCTTTCTTTTTTTTTTTTTTTTTTTTTTTTTTACTCTTCGTTTTTTTTATCTTTCATTTATTTTTTTATTTATTTATTATTATTATTTTTTTTTAAATATATATTTATCTTCTTGGTTAATTTAACAAACTAAAACGAGACATGCCGACAAACAGTTATAGGAAACACAAGCCAATTTCCTGAATAATTATATTTTCGGTTTGCTGCCTTCAAGCGTGACAATTTAATATTACAGTTGAATGAATGCAATGTGTTTTATTAAAGATTTCTTTTGGTTATGTTTCGATTAGTCTGCTGAACTTGTCTGTAGAATATATAGTTGGAGATTGATGATGATGAGGATGATGATAGTGACGGTGATAATGGCCGTGATATTCACAAGAATGATGATGATGATGATAATATTAATAACAACGACAACAAAATAAGCTATATAGATAGATAGATAGATAAATAAATAAATAAATAAATTTTATGATGTAAAAAAATAATAATAATAATAATAATAAATAAATAAATAAATAATAAAAAAAAAGATGAAGAAGAAGAAAAAAATGAGATAATATTTATTAATAATAAAGAATAAATAAAAGAATTTCATACCGTTTATTTTAGATAACTTTTTTAATTTTTTAATTTTTATTTTTTTTAATTTTTTTTATCCACCAGTTCAAAACTCACAGTGTTTGAGTAAATAACTTTTAAAATCTTAATTAAAATCAAGGTAAAAACCAACAACTAAACAACAAAAAAAAAAACCAACAACAACATTAGCTTCACTGATAGAAATAGCGATAGATTGACGACTACGTCTGTTTCTGTTCCAGTTTCTTTTACGTACGTTACACTTATTTCTATAACGTCTTAATGAAGAATGGGGGTTCTAACGGTATTTCCAGAATGTTTGTTTGCTCTTGAAGATCTCTCGTTGTTACCTCTTTTTTTTTTTTTTTTGGGGGGGGTGGTTTTCACAAATAAAACTTTGGAAAACTTTTATCATTCCAGTCGCCGAGTTTCCCCATCTAATGTACCGAACAGAACATTTACACAAACATAATTACAAACAAAAGCGTGCGCTGTCAGTCATGATTTCCGATGCGCGCGCGCGTGTGTGTGTGTCACTGTTTGAATGTAACATTACTTCACGTAGTGTTTTTGTTATACATTTTTGCGAAAAAGTACTTTTTCTTATACTTTAAAAAAAATGTTTTTGCCCTCCAGAAGTTACACAAAAACTGGAACAATAGAATTCGTTGCCCTATATTAGCAGCGTAGGATATGCAGCATTAAAAACGTAAATTTTGAATATAATTATGATGGTGCGCGTAGAGTCTCGACAAAATTCTTTATATTTACACATGAAATGATGTTATGAGTATAATTATAAGAGAGAAAAAAAAAAAAAAAATATATAGTTAAAGTCGCTAGCGGAGTGTTTTATTATTGTTACCTTTATTGTTAATAAAGATTAATCTTCACAAAGTAATATAACAACACTTGAACACACACACACACACACACACACATATATATATATATACACATACAAACACATATAAATGTATATATATATTTATGCATAATGCACCCACACATGTATATGATGATGATGAATTATTATAATCCGTAAACGGTTTTGTTAACAATTACGGGAAAGTTTTTTTCAAGAATACACAGAATTACCCACAAGACATTGTTTTCATCAGCAGTCTTTAGAAATATCCGTACTGAATCACCGCGACAATGTCTTTCCAGCACAAACGATTACAACAGCAACACAGTGTGCTACATTGAATTTTAATGTTCTTTATGATTAACTTGTAATGCTTATGATTATCTTATAATTTGTAGTATTATCTTGCAATCTTTTTTTTTTTTCTTTTTTTTTTTTTCTCAAGTCAAAGAGTACACTTTATTAATTATATCTTAACACAATTGCACCATAATGGGTAGAATTAAAAATCGACCGCAAAACATTGGTATAAAAGAAAAAAGGTAAAAACGTAAAATATCAATATTTTAATTACTTAATAATCCCTAAAGTTTTCATATGAAGAAGAATAAGAGCAAGGACAATAATATCCTGCTGATAGTCTAAGATTAGATATTATATTAAAGCTGCTTTATCATCGTCGTCATCATCATCAGAGCCATCATCATCATCATCGTCATTATTATTATTATTATTATTATTATCTTTATTGTTGTTGTTGTTGTTGCTGCTGCTGCTGCTGTTTTCGATTCCTATTGATATTAGGAAAGGGTGCGCCATTATTGTAGTGGAAACAGATTATTAAGAAAACGAAAAAGCGATAAGCCAGAGAAGAAAACATATGAACTGGTTTTAAAGGAAAGATGTTTTTAAATAAATAAAAAGAACAGAGAGAGAGAGAGACAGAGAGAGAGAGAGAGAGAGAGAGAGAGAGAGAGAGAGAGAGAGAGAGAGAGAGAGAGAGAGAGAGAGAGAGAGAGAGAGAGAGAGAGAGAGTCAGATATCCAAGGGGTTAAACATTTTCAGTTTACTATAATTCGTATATCAGGGACAGAATATTTGCATATTAATCCATTTTCCTAACACAGAGCACCCTAATAATCACAACGAGTTTACTACCGCAGGAGTGGAAGGGAAAATTGGAAATTATTTACGAAAGTGATATATATCAGTATTCGCCGTGAGGCAAAGGATTAGGACATGTAAAATGATAATTATATATACAAGGAAGCTGCGAGGGAGTAAAAACACCAGTCTCCGAATGCACCGTCTTCGAAATGCTCAAAACAATCGTACGTATCGCGTATTACATGAAAGGGGATTCAGTCTGCGCTCCTGCAAGACGAAGGAATCGAATATTGCATTATCATGACCGGCTGACTTTCGAATTATTTTTGTAGAGTCCATTTAACCTGGCCGATGAACTGGCCTAAAGCTCGGCGTTTTCTTTCTTTCTTTTTCTTTTTTTTCCCGATACAGGGATACCACGGCTTGTCAGTTCTAATTAAAGGATTGCCTTCAGAGCGAATATCAGCACACTCATAATTATGAGCCGAAGTCAAAACCAATTACACTTGTGTGTCTGTGTAATACGCTCTCGTTACTCGATATAATGTAGCAGGTGCGTGCGAAATTACACATTTTTCTCAGAGAGAAGACGTTTGTTGTTGAAAGAGACACTCTCTGCTCCATGTGCAAAAAAAAAAAAACCCCCAAAATCCCCAACAAAATTATGGCTAAAGCTGCGAGATTAGCGAAGCACCCTTTGACCAGAAGATGATTATGGGATTAGTGAGGGAGGATAAGATTTTGAGTTCGTTATAATCAGTAGCAGGTTTCTGATGCAGGTTTCGATGCTGTTGTTTTTTAGTTTTTGTTAAGATTTTTTAAAGAATTTCGCGGAATTTCGTGAGTTCAGATTAGTGATGAAAAATAAATAAATGATTGTGACGATACGATGATGATGAACGATGATTAAAGTGGTGTTAATGACGATGAAGATGATGATGATGATGATGATTTTACTTTAACGAATATCAAAACTATTACTGCCTACTACTAACAGCACAAACAATAACAACATAATAATAATAATAATAATAATAATAATAAGCATAATAATAGTAATAACAGAGATGCCAAATATCTGCTTTTAACCAGTCTAAAATCCGTACAGGCTTTTCTGGACAAAATAATGATTATACATACGTACGTACGTACAATGAACTTTTCAAACTGCACAGAAAAATACCTCGCTACCTTAGGAGTCCGAATCAACAAGCTAAACCACAGAACATGTTATAATAAACGTAGTGTGCTGATGACAAAAACTATAACAACTGCCATGACGTCCAAAGGCTGTGATAATTATAATAGGGACAAGCAACTATAATACTTCAGATGACGAAATAAACTATAATAATTATAACGATAACAAGAAATTAATAATTACGACAAGCCGGAACTATAATAATTATTACGAAGACAAGAATTTCGTCCGGGATGGGCAATCTGGTTAATAAGACCTTTTTTTTTTTTTTTTTTTTTTTTTTTTTTTTCACAGTTCTCTTCTGTTTTGTAAACACATGATATAAATCATATAGCCCAGTGCTTAGATTCCTCGTTTGCTTAACTCCCTGGAGACAACGCGGGATATGAAGTGATTTTTACGCCGCGAAAGAAAATCAACAGAGTCATTTTATAATACGTTAATCAGTCAACACGGGTGCTCATCAGCCGAGGGAGGGAAAAACAAAAAGAAGTTGTTTAATGAAATCCCGACGTGTCATTTATCATCGGTTATTAGTTGTCAAAACATGCAGTGGCTGGGTCACAGAATATAGTTTAACAGCAGACGTAAAAATGTGCAGTTCTGTGTGATGTTTAAAAAGCCTAGTAAGATATCTTTTAGTTTTTTAATTTTTTTTTAGAGGAAAAATAAATAAACCCTATTTAGAAGTGTATTTTAAATCTTTTCAGTATTGCATTTTTTTTTGAAGTAATAACAAATGGTTGGTTACAAAAACTACAGGTAAATCGTTTTAGTATAATTGTTATTTTATTTTATTTATATATATATATATATATAGATAGATAGATAGATAGATAGATAGATAGAGAGATAGATTATATATTTGTTTTTAAATTATCATTATCATACTGACATAATCAATAATAAATTTTGAAAACTCTAAACTTTTGTCAATAGTTAACCTGATAGAGAAAGGTAAAAATACCTCTCTCTCTCTCTCTCTCTCTCTCTCTCTCTCTCTCTCTCTCTCTCGTCTTCTCTTCTCTTCTCTCACTCACACGCCGATACTGAACAACTTATTATTCTATAACTCTCATGAAAAAAAAAAAAAATGGCGACAAATTTTGAAAAACGCAATTACAGCTATTTCAATTTGAATTGCAGACAACGTAAATAAAGAAACCAACATGCATATATTTTTATATTTTAATGTTTTGAAATGCAAAATAATACACAGAATAATCTATTGTTAGTTCTTTTAACGTGGGAAAAAATAATAATGCATAGTGGAACATTATTGAGTGATCCGTTTAAATATTACTGAAGACACAAAACACCAGAAGATTAAGAAGCGTAATTCAGATTAGCACCCTTAATAAATTTCTATCTGCTTTAAGGCTTATTACTTGGAATGTGTGAAATAAATCACTGTAAGTCCAAAGAAAAGATTGGCTCATAGATTGAAAGGATAAATAACCAATTAACATTGAAAAATATCGAAGTCAAAGAAGTGACTACAATTATAGCGAAAGCGAGACTAATGAACGTCGTGGTGGAAATATCTTAGAAGACGAAATGAATTTACATCAAATAATAAATAACAGAAATGTTGTCAGATATAAATAAAGGTGGTCGCATGGTTTCTAATTGGTGATTTTCTGAGGTACAGTTCTGATCTTCAAAATATTATTTTAAACATACAACATATTATTATGTTGTTGTTGTTTTTTTTTTTTTTTTTTTTTTTTTTGTAGTTTTGTTTTTGAACTGCAAAATATTATTTTAAACTTACGACATGTATATATTTTTAACTCCAAAATATTATTTTAAACTTACGACACACATATTTTGGAACTGCAAAATATTATTTTAAACTTACGACTTATTCTAAGTGCGTGTATGTGAATGTGTCATTGACCCTGTGACCTGCGACACGTCATGACGTAGACCACCTACGATACTATTACCGGCTCCCAGGACGAGATTTCCGAAAATAACTGTTGCTAAACGTAGACAAAAATTTTTGTTCCAGCTAATAGGCTCTGTAAATTGTTTTCTAATTTCGCCAGCAAATACTCTCTAACTCAGCCCCCTCCTGCTCGCCGCCATAACACACGATACGTAAAAGACACGTCCAATTTCCAGTCGCATCAGTCTAGTAGCGCATTACCAGCGTTTTAGAAGTCTGGACGCTGAGACCGTCCCACGAAAAACAGCCAACAGCCATGATGTGAAGGAACGACAACGATGATGATTACGAAAACCTCAACCGATGCTTGATCCTGACATGTAAAAATTATATCATCTCTTTTTTTTTTTTTTTTTTTTTTTTTTTTTTTTAAATCACGCACGCGAAATCTCAACGCTGATGAGTTGTCGACCGTGTTGCTTGCTGCTTGCTGCCTGCCATATTGAAAATATCGAAGCGCGGCCAAGTGCAGATCGCGAGAATAGGGAAAAACTGCATAGCTGCAGCCGAACTTAATAACCAGAGATAAGATTGCCGTTATTGACCAAATGATGTATCTGTATTCCGCGGGGACATTTGGCAATCACTTCCAGCAAGTCGACATAATTATATCCAGGTTTCGTCAAGCTGGCTTAACTGGCGATCATTTTTCTTCTGTTGCCGGAGATTTTTGTTTATTTTTCGGGTATCGCTGTTTCAGATGAAAACCGTGGTCAATAAAGTACAGACGAAGGCGTGAGAAGAAGCTGTGTGGTCAGATAATGTAAAGTAGACAAAAAGAATGAGACGGTGAGATAGATCGACTGACATGTATCCATGTTGATTAATGATGAAGACAGACACATAAAAAAAAAAAAAAAAAACGACAGAAAGATAAATAGACAGGCAGACAAAACATACACTTATACAGATAGGCAGGTAGGTAGCTAAGCAGACAGATATACTACATACATAGATAAATAGACAGGATGACAGATAGAAACAGTCACTGATAGATTACTTTACTTACTGAGGCATGGGTAGAGTGGACGATAGGTAAGGAAAGCAATAACGAGAGAAAGATGAAAACGAACGAGAGAAAGAGAGACAGAAACAGAAAGATAGGGATGAATAGAGAGAGAGAGAGAGAGAGAGAGAGAGAGAGAGAGAGAGAGAGAGAGAGAGAGAGAGAGAGAGAGAGAGAGAGAGAGAGAGAAAAAAAACTAAACATCACAAGTCTAGGAATCTTTACACTGATGGGGGATTTACCTTAAACAAAGATCAACGTGTACATGCCTGTTTACAAGTCGCTCGGTGCATTTCTAAGAAGAATTATTCTGAGGCAAATAAAACAGTCATTGGTCGTCCATCAATATTTTTTTTTTTTTTTCACCTGTCGAGTTTCTGAAACTTTCAAAGGAAAGAACGATTTTGTCAGATAAAGCTTATTAAATATTAAACACTAAAGTATACCGGCAAACTGTGGACTGACTGGAAATCATTTGATGTGGGTTCTAGCTAAAAAAAAAACCTAAAAAACCACAAGGGACGTGGTAGCGTAGATAGAAGAAGTTTATACGAGATGTGATAACGGTTAAAGAGGAGGTGCTTTAAGTGTGAAGCGTGCGATATGTGGTATGATGCTTTAAAGAGATTCGTAAACGGCCAAAACGCTTGGATTTTATTGGTTTATGAGTGCGTGTTCTATTAAGTATGGTCTTTAAATTCAGATGCTTTTAATAAAACAAAGAGAGAGAGAGAGAGATAATTTAAGTGATATACAGAAAGTTGTGAGTCAGAGAAAGAGACAGGAGAGAGAGAAGGATGAGAGTGAGGGAGAGAGAAAGTGAATGACGGACAAATACAGAGAGTGAGAGAGAAAAATAGAGATTGATATAAACAGATAGCTACAAACACCCACATACATACACACACACATATATATATATGTATACAGAGAGAGAGAGAGAGAGAGAGAGAGAGAGAGAGAGAGAGAGAGAGAGAGAGAGAGAGAGAGAGAGAGAGAGAGAGAGAGAGAGCAGAGACAGAGAGAGAGAGAGAGAGAGAGAGAGAGAGAGAGAGAGAGAGAGAGAGAGAGAGAGAGAGAGAGAGATAGACAGATAGAGAAAGAGACAGACAGAGAGAGAGAGAGAATGATATAAACAGATAGCTACACACACACACATATATTCAGAGAGAGTGAGAGAGAGAGAGAGATAGACAGATAGAGAAAGAGAGACAGACAGAGAGAGAGAGAGAGAGAGAGAGAGAGAGAGAGAATGATATAAACAGATAGCTACACACACACACATATATTCAGAGAGAGTGAGAGAGAGAGAGCGAAAGAGAAAGAAAGAATTGCTGATAAAGTAAAACTCAAAATAGCGTGTGACTTGCTTATCTGTGTTTAATTTGACTAAATTTTAAACAACATGTGTTTGGAGTGTTTACAGTTTAAAACCAAATTTAGCTTATCTTGTTGATAAAAACTATTTATGAGTAAACACTTATCTTCACTAATAACAGCTGTGATTTAACGAAATTTTAAATACTGAAAATTAAAACCACAAAGCACATGTTTCAAATCAGCGTGTGAAGAGAACGTGATAAAAACTCTCAATCAGAAAAAAATGATGTAATTATGTCGAGACTCTTACCAGATTTTTTCCATTCTTAAAATGACGTGCGCGTTTGTTCGTAGATACGTCAGTTCGTAGGTATTTTCACCTTTAATTACTGAATCACTTAAAAAGTCTTTGTATTATTAATATATTTTTTTTGTCGCTACATGTTTTATGATATATAATGAAGATGATAATTACAAATGTTGTTAGAAAGTTACAAGTATTAATATACTTCATGTGATTTTATGTTAGTGTATATAAATATCGGTATAACGTTAGTATGTTGGTGTGTTCATTCTGAATACGACCCGGTTCGCATAATTGAGATTCGTTCCCAGGACCTTCTGGATCGAATTTGTCATCAAAATAAATAAATAAATAAATAAATAAATAAAGAAATAAAGAAATATGGAGAGAACAGAAACAAAGATTCACTGTATTAGCCATTTATTTACATATTATATGCAAAGGACAGAACCAACAGTTTTAACAAGAAACACAAAAACGGCAAAACAACCTCAGCTAATAAACAGCTAGGCGTCACTGGTCCGGTTGAAGTAAGGGTTCATATAACCCCTTAATTGTGAAAAACGACGCAGCTAAATGATTTAGATCTACCAATATATTTCCCTGTTGCAGTGTTCGCTAATTATAGACACAACGTGACGGCACAGATAACCGTATTACCGTACATAACGCGAATAATGAATCCACAGCGGACATTTTACTGAATACGTGTAAACATAATCAACCATGAACCAGTCAATTGGACGTAATCATACGGACGTAACGAAGAGGAAAGAATCAGTTAAACCTTATCACCTTTTACCAGTCGTAAATAGACTGTTAACAAATATTAAGAGACGCCTCTTTGGGGAATTCGTTTTGTTTTGTTTTATTAATTAAATTTTGTTTTCTTCTTCTTCTTCTTCTTCTTTATTGTTACTGTTATTGTTATTGTTATTATTATTATTATTGCTATTGTTGTTGTTGCTGTTGCTGCTGCTGCTGCTGTTGTTGTTGTTGTTGTTGTTGCTGACGTCTTCGTAGTCGATAAGTTATCCATTCCTTCTTCTGCGATGTTTTTTAATTTTTGAATGATATGTCTTTTCGAAACTACTCAATCATTAGAACTAACAAAAAAAAAAAAAAAATCTGTAGACGACATCAGTCATCAGCATGAAAGATAAAGCCTGCAAAATGAAATGAATTTTATAAATAAATAATAAAAAAAAAAAAAAAAAAAAAAAAATAGTCGACCAAAAAGTATGTAACTGTTCTCTGGTTCTTCACTTGCCTACAAGGCTGTTTCACATGATAAATGGGCAGTTAGAAAATTTTATGGATGATAGGTGTTTAACAGTACACTTCAAAGTCGTCACTTGTTTGAAGAAATAGATGAAGTCAAATCACCTTGTCTTCATAAACTTGCTCCAAATGTATCGCCTTTTGCTGATTTAATCAACGTTTGGGCTAAGTGGTCACGGCGCGAATTGGCACGTGCATTCATCTCTAAACGTATGGGCTTGAAACAAGTTAAAGTCCAGCTGAGGGACAGTTTGCTTTCGCTTGACCTTTGCTAATCAATTAGTTCGCTATATTACAAACACATTTTCCTTTAACACTATGGTTTCCTCGTTCTCTTCTCTTTCTCTCTCTCTCTCTCTCTGTCTCTCTCTCTCTCTCTCTCTCTCTCTCTCTCTCTCTCTCTCTCTCTCTCTCTCTCTCTCTCTCTCTCTCTCTCTCTCTCTCTCTCTCTCTCTCTCTCTCTCGACCTGGAGATATATAGTAGTTCAATTTTTCTTTGTCCTCGCAATTAGACGCTTCCCTTTAACTAACACACCTAAGATTTCTATTTCTTATTTCTTTCTTATACAGTTGCCGTCCATCTTAGTATATATATATATATATCTATCTGTATGCCAGTGCTTACGTGTGAATATGCATATAATTATGTGCATGTATTTCATTCACGTTTCATCCAAACTATCTTCACGTTTTTTTTTTTTTTTTTTTTTTGTTTTTTTTTTTTTATTATATATATATTTTTTATATTAAAGTAAATAAGTTAATAAAATTTAAAAAATAAATAAATAAACAAACAAAAAGATCGAAAAAATACTTTATATTTAAGCAAAGTCTTAAACGATAACGTCATATTTCTTATCGAAATATATCCAGTCCGCACTCCGTTCTCATTTTCACCATTTCACCTCTAACCTCGACTTGCTTTTTCAAAGATAACGTTGTCGAAGATGTCTTTATCAGCGTGCATCTTACATACCATAAATCAGCCGAGGATCATACTTATCTGATTCACAGCAAAGATTAAAATACTTAAAAAGCCAACAACAAAGACAAACAAGACTGCATTGCCTAACCTCATGATCGTTAACTGACATCAATCAAACATTAATGTCGACTTCGAATGTCATTTCGATTCATTTTCCTTAGTGAATTTAATGATCTCATTTGGAGTAATCACATTTTGTATTTGTTTTCGTTAAGCCTTGGAGGAGTATGAAGTATGTATGTATTAACTTAGTAATATTAGCCAGAATTAAAGTCAGAGAGAGACATAGAGAGATAGATAGAGAGAGAGAGAGAGAGAGAGAGAGAGAGAGAGAGAGAGAGAGAGAGAGAGAGAGAGAGAGAGAGAGAGAGAGAGAGAGAGAGAGACAGAGAGAAAGAGAGAGAGAGAAACAGAAAGAGAGAGAGAGAAACAGAAAGAGAGCGAGAGAATAACATAGAGACTAACAGAGACAAAGACACAGATAGTGATATAGACAGAGATAGAGAGAGAGGGAGTGAGAGAGAGAGAGAGAGAGAGAGAGTGAGTGAATGAGAGAGAGAGAGAGAGAGGGTGATATAGAGTTAGAGAGAGAGGGAGTGAGAAAGTGAGAGAGAGGGAGTGAATGAATGAGAGAGAGAAAGAGAGAGACTGATATAGAGATAGATAAAGAGAGAGAGAGTGAGTGAGAGAGAGAGTCAGATAGATAAAGAGAGAGAGAGTGAGTGAGAGAAAGATAGATAGATAGAGATACATAAAGAGTGACTGAGAGAGAAATATAGATAAAGAGATAAAGAGAGAGAAAGTGAGTGAGAGAGATATAGACAGATAGACAGAGATAGATAGATAAAGCGAGAGAGAGAGAGAGAGAGAGAGAGAGAGAGAGAGAGAGAGAGAGAGAGAGAGAGCATGAATATCAGAACATAATATATTTATTACACAGGCATACACGCATGCAATACATATTCGTACACATAAGCACACACACACACACACGCACACACACACGCACACCCACTTCACACCCACAGACGTGAACCTTTTCCATTAAGGAGAAAAGTGACTTTAGTGAAGACGTAGACAGTGTTGGAGAACTCGGTTTCTAGGTCTGTCAGTTATGAAGGGGTCAAATTTACAATTTTTCTGATGGAAACAGGTAATTGGTTTTCCTGTCGTCACGTCGTGTAACAACAGCCCGGCAGATTTTCTTTGTCCAACTGACGAGAGCACAAGTTCATCTTATTGATATTAAAAACTCTCGGAAATGACGAGCAATTTGATTGGTTAATTAAGAGTGCTTGTCGAGGAACTACTTTTTCTGAGCTAATAATTTTCAATATGGCTGCCGGAAATGAATTTAGTATAGGAAAGATGCACTTGTTCCTGTTTATTACAGATTTTAAAAATATTTGTTTTTGTGATGTACATGCATACATACACATGTAGTACATACGTACAGACAGACAGACAGACAGCCGTCTTCGGAGTGAGGGTGCCTTACGTTCGAGTCTCGTCGGCGGCATCTGACATTTGTGAGGTCGTGACTGGACTTTGTCCTCCTGCGCCAGTGCGTTTCAGAATATTGTCTAAGTGCAGAGTCTAATCAGACGTAGAAAAAAACAGAGAATATTCATACCTAAATACATACATACATACAAAGTTAGATATCTACACATTGGTGCACAGTAACATTTGAAATATTATACTTCGTTTGATTCCCTTATGATATTTTTCTTTTATTTTTGTTCAGCTTCTCAACATTATTATTATTATTATTATTATTATTTTTTGTCTGATTTGTTTTATTATCCTCTTCCAAAATTTAGCTGGTTTTTTTTTATTTTTTATTCTCTCTCTCTATTACGCAATAACAACCTTCATGTAAAATGGTGCAGGCTGTTGATATTTCCGTTCCGATCCGTTGCTGAGACGCGACCCCGCGGCGCGAGCCAGTTTAAAACCCGTGATTAGTGTTTTACAACTGTGGCTTTTAAGAGTTTTAACCCGTGTGCCATTCTCATCGGCAGGAAATGAGCACAGATCCAGCTGTGGAAAAATCTAAATTGAAAATTTGTCACTGCGAAGTGAATTACTGTTTTGCAATTATTTGCTGAGTCGCTTTTAATAATTTTTTTTTTTTTTTTTTTTTCGTATTTTTTTTTTTTTCTTTTTTTTTTTTTTAATGGTCCGTTTTTCTTTTTAGAGTTCTATTTTTGTAGTTACTCCAGATCATTTGACCTTTTAACTACCACACTGACCTTTTGTATCGGCAGAGAAGGAAACCTTAACGCAAATCGGTTTCGTTGAATTAGATAATTTTTTTATTTTATTTTTTTTTTTTAAAGAAAATTAAGGCTTTCTTTTGAATCGAAAGAAGTATCGTTTCAAATTGTTTGGCTCTGATATTTTAAGTTTCCGTTTATAGAAAGAATGAATGATTTTTTTTTTTTTTAAATTTAAATTTTTTGTTTTTAAATTATTTTAGCATGTAGTCAACATTTTTAATCGCTGGTTATGTGACGTA
>CM022665.1:39949794-39984794 GCA_012295275.1 Chrysomallon squamiferum | reverse complement strand
GTAAGTAAAAAAACAGCAGCAGCAACAACAACAACAGTAATAATACTAACTGGAATAATAATAATAATAATAATAATAATAATAATAATAATAATAATAATAATAATAACTGGAATAATAATGATAATGAAGCTTAATTTCAGAGTGCGATACAATATTCCACATCCATTCTTCGCATTCGTCGTCTTCATCGTCATTATTTTTTCTTCTGCTACCGCTACTTCTACTACAAGTACAAAACAACAACTACTACCAAAAGTAGTAGTAGTAGTAGTAGTAGTAGCAGTAGTAGCTTGCTGGGTGTTTTATTTTGCAGTTTTATGTAGATTATTGTTACTTCCCGCTGCGGCACAGTTAAAAATAAAGCATATCGTATCATCTAGTTTCTTTCTCTTTTCTGTCTACCACTGTTATTTTGTTTAAAGAAAACAGTTGTTAAACAGTAGTCAGACATCACTCTCCATGCTTCACAGACAAACGTCTGATAAAATCTTTGGTGTCTTTACTTAGAAAAAAAAAAAAAAAAAAAAAAAATCGAATGGCTTGCAGACGGGAAGGGAGATAATTCTAATTAAGAAAAGTTATCGTTCTTAACCAGCGCGTCAGAATGTCTCGTAGTCTTGGTGATTTTGTAACCTGTATGTCCTGCCTCGTATTACTTGAAAACTACTCGATCTACATTTTTTTCAAAACATCTCATATTTCTAATAATAATAATAATGGAATTTAATGATTGTAAAATGAATTTGTAGCTTATATTTTTGACGTTATTTCACGTGTTAACCTTACTTATTAGATACTATAAATAGCCATGGTAAGTTACAGTTCATAACGCAGTGTGAAATCGAATCATGTGTTACTCTTATCGGTTGGCAGCAAGGACCCTTTTATAAATACATTCGAAAGTATATATCACGGCCTTTTTTATTTCTTCTTTTTTAAAATTAGTTGGTAGTATTAGCTAGAATAGGAAAAAATCTCAAAGAACGAAAGTAAAGGACAATTAATGGATATTTTGTTCATTTGTCTCTTTCCTTCTTTCTATTTAACACACAGATACACACATACATACATACATACATACATATACACAGACAAAAACAGACAGACAGACACACACACACACACACACACAACAAACACAAAGCGAAACGAAAAAATATTCATCAGATTTGACAACGAACAGCCGTAGGATAATGAAAAATCTGACATATTAATAAATAAACAAGTTCCCGTTATCACACAGTTTTGTGAAAAGTGAAGCTTAATTACTGTATACTTTTTTTTTTTTTGTACCTTTCTATTTATAAAATGAAGTATTGCTTATTTTTTCTGATTCCACGAACCGACGAAAGATTAGACGTTGCAAATATATTATCGACTGACACTTGTCTGTAGGGTCACGTGCAATTAAAATAACAGATGTGCTTTGTTTCGGATATCGTCATGGTTTTTTTGTTGTTGTTTTTTTTTTTTTTTTTTTTTTTCTTTTCTTTTTCTGATATAAATGTCATGGTTTGTTGTGTATTTCTGATGATCAGTCTATCTTGTTTCTCAATAAATTAATGTCAGCTTGACGTATGTAATAGTGAATAGTGTTATGTTTTTCATTTTATGTAGCAATAATAATATATTATTATTATTATTATTATTATTATTATTATTATTATTATTATTATTATTATTATTATTATATTTTTTTTTTCTTGAAAATCTAGCATCACATTCAAACACAAAGGAGGGTACAGTTCTTTAATGTGTGTATGTTTGTATGCAGAGAGAGAGAGAGAGAGAGAGAGAGAGAGAGAGAGAGAGAGAGAGAGAGAGAGAGAGAGAGAGAGAGAGAGAGAGAGAGAGAGAGAGAGACTGAGATTAATACTGTGGAATTCTTTCCCATCTGTCTGTTATTTTATCAACTAACAGTTCAATTCATGTTGATAAGACTGTAGTTCTACAGACTGCGAGCTGACATTACATGTTCGTATTATACAGTAAATCACTTGTATTTTACTTTCAGATTTAATTTTAATGTATTTTGTCCCTTGTTTCAGGATTACCGCCAGAACTACACGGCATCTGGGAATCGTATCCATGGAGATTTGGAGAACCGTTCTGTATCATACGTCATTCTGTGATGGAAATGACGTCATATGCTTCCGTGTTGACTATCGCCGCATTCACTGCGGAACGCTATGTTGCCATCTGTCGACCTTTACAAGCTCATCGCATGGTGGGATTATCCAGATGCGTTAAGATAATAATCCTAATTTGGATTATCGCTCTTCTGGCGGCCCTACCGTACGCGGTTCATACGAGAGTGTTTTACGAGCTTCACCATCCCAGAACGCACGAACCCATCAAGGAGTCCCTAGTCTGCAACATTCGCAAAGAATGGAGATTTGGGATGACGTACATGTTTCAAGTGTCGACATTCTTGTTTTTCGTGTCTCCCGTAACGTTAATTATTGTGTTGTATATTCTCATTGGGATTACCTTAAGAAAGTCCAGCCTTGCGAGAGATTATTCGGACGATAAACCAAACTTCGGGAAGTGCAGTCGCGGTCGAAGTCACAGCAACTCGATGACGCAGCCGAGGCGGGTGGTCATTAGAATGTTAGGTAAGTAATCGTTAACACTTCACACATTGTTAGCTAATTGGTGTTTCGCGAAAGGCGAGATTTGCTGTAATCATCTGAACTGTGTAATTTGATTGGCTGAGAAGCTGCACCCGATGAAAGCCAATCATTTTCATTGGCTCACTGAGAAACCAGATTTCGGTAAGACAGAAGTTTTGATTACTATGGTTTATGAATGAGTTCCAGTTAAAATAGTCGACTAACTGCTGTTCCGTACATAGAGTGTGCGAGTGGTACGTGAATTTTTCCGTGAATTCGTTCTAATTTCATTATCTCCCTTGCCAGTTACTTCCCAGAATGCAGGAAAATGCATCTCTTGCATTCTAGAGATTTAAAGGCATCTCGATCGGAGAAGCATCCATGCAACTCGGGCCCTTTTGTTCGTCAGTTACGCAGCCCCCCATACATGTTTTTACGTCTTGGCCTGAAAAGACACATCAAAAGCTTGTTTTTCTTTGATGCTGAATTTAATAAACCAATTTGAAACGTAACTTCATTATTTCTGTAGATATCTGACTGTCAGTTTAAAATCTATTTCAACGATTTATAAGAGAGAGAGAGAGAGAGAGAGAGAGAGAGAGAGAGAGAGAGAGAGAGAGAGAGAGAGAGAGAGAGAGAGAGAGAGAGAGAGAGAGAAAAAAAAAATCCATTGATAGTAATAAGATAGGGATAATTTTTTCGATTAGCAACAAGTATATTTTAAATGTATCTTCTCATATACAGGAAAAAACTCTTACTACTGTCTTTATAATATGGTAGGTCACTCACTGAAGTAAGGGATGGTGTCATTAACTCACTTAACAAGGATTGCATCCTCATCTGTGACCCGACATGGTGCGAACGTTCAACAGTTTCACCGCTACACATTAACGCTTGAAATACGATCATTTCTCATTTGTTGTTAACAGAAGAAAATTTCCACAAAAGCCACGTGTGTTTCAAATGTTGGTAACACACGTAGAAATAATCGCACCATCATCTACTAAGTTAATTATCCGCATGGTACCGTAAACAAATAAATGTATCTAAATAAAGCTCTGTAATTGGCATTTATCGGACCCGTGTCAGTTGACATTAGGAATGGTATAAGGTTTGTGTCAGCGTGATTCTGTTTTGATGGTATGTGACAGGTCATTATAGAATGTGGTATAAATCTGTGAAAAGGAAAAGGACTGCTTGTAGGAAGTAAAAGTCTTCCCTAATCTCTATAAATAATTATTAATAACACCAAGAACGGAGAGAGACAGCCAGACAGAGAGAGCGAGAGAGAGAGAGAGAGAGAGAGAGAGAGAGAGAGAGAGAGAGAGGGGGGAGGGGGGGAGGGAGAGAGAGAGAGAGAGTGAGAGCGTGAGAGAGAGAGAGAGAGAGAGTGAGAGAGAGAGAGAGAGAGAGAGAGAGAGAGAGAGAGAGAGAGAGAGAGAGAGAGAGAGAGAGAGAGAGAGAGAGGGAGGACGGGAGGAGGAGAGAGAGAGAGAGAGAGAGAGAGAGAGAGAGAGAGAGAGAGAGAGAGAGAGAGAGAGAGAGAGAGAGAGAGAGAGAGAGAGGAGAGAGAGAGAGAGAGAGAGAGAGAGAGAGAGAGAGAGAGAGAGAGAGAGAGAGAGAGAGAGAGACGGAGGGAGGGAGAGAGAGAGAGAGAGAGAGAGAGAGAGAGAAGGGAGGGAGGGGAGAAAGAGAGAGAGAGGTAAGAGGGAGAGGGGGGGAGGAGGGAGAGAGAGAGAGAGAGAGAGAGAATAAGAAAAAAAGGGAGAGAGAGTGAGAGAGAGAGAGAGAGAGTGCGAGTGAGAGAGAGAGAAAGATAATTTAGTTTATCTTCCCATCCGTATATATCATAAAACACGAATATTTATATATACGCAATTTAATATCTGTTTGCTCGGCTTCAGATATTTTCTCTTCAGATTATCATATCAAGAAGTAATAAACCTTTTTCTATCATTCGTACGTGGCGATTTTTTTTTTTTTTTACAATTATGTGATAGAAAAGAACAAGATAATTTTTATGTTAAAACTTACTGATACGAAATATGTAATTTTTGGTATCATGACCGCAGAATGACTTGCTGTGTTTGTGGAAAGAGAAAGTCTATAAACAGAAATATAAAACAAGAGCCACACGCGTCGATAATGCACCAGAATAACACGCGTTGATAAACGTCTCGCTGTCAGAGAAGTCTTGCTAATTGCAATTCCACAAACTGCATGCTTACAGGGGAAAATGTGGCTACAATAATAATAACAATAGTGGAAAATATGTGTCTAATTCAGTATAATAGAGATAATATAATAAATAGCTTCAGCAAGATGTTGAGATTGATAACAATTGAATACACATTCGCGAACCCGAAGAGATAAATGAACAGTCGTATAATTATATGCATGAAAGAGCTGAACACTCAGATACAAACAGAAATGGATAAAGAATTAGGGATATATATATATATATATATAGAGAGAGAGAGAGAGAGAGAGAGAGAGAGAGAGAGAGAGAGAGAGAGAGAGAGAGAGAGAGAGAGAGAGAGAGAGAGAGAGAGAGAGCATTTCTGATATTTTTGTTATGAATCTTTTGAAAATGAAAATATAAAAAGCTCTCTCACTCTCTCTCTCTGTCTATCTTAATCTTTCTGTCTTGCTCTTTATCTCTCATTCTTATTCTCTCTCATTTTCTGTTTCGGTCTTACTCTCTCTCTCTCTCTCTCTCTCTCTCTCTCTCTCTCTCTCTCTCTCTCTCTCTCTCTCTCTCTCTCTCTCTCTCTCTCCCTCTCTCTCTCTCTCTCTCTCTCTCTCTCTCTCTCTCTCTCTCTCTCTCTCTCTCTCTCTCTCTCTCTCTCTCTCTCTCTCTCACTGTCTCTCTCTCTCTCTCGCTCCCCGCCATCCTTTTTCTTATAATGATTAATCACCTTGTTGATTTTTCTTCTTCTTTCTTTATTTGTTTGTTCGTTGTTTAGTTGCGTTATGCATACAAACCGTCTCCATTACGTAGTATAAATAACTGTCTTATCATTGCCTCATCCCCAGTATTCATTATTTCTAGAGTAAAGAGAGTGTAATATTCTCTCAAGTAACTATCTAAAACTACGTACATACATACATACATATACATATATTAATAATAATAATAATAATAAATAAATAAATAAATGAGTAAATAAAAATAAAAATAAAATAACTGGGAGGGATGTTTTGATCAGATTTTCTCATCTTATGACACTATTGGCTGCAACTGAGACTGAAACATCCATGCAAGTAAAAAAAACAACATTAAATAACTTTCTGTTTGTGTCACGTTCAAACAATATTATGATTAGAAAGAATTCTTCGATTTTCGTTGACTTTTTTCTTTAAAAAAACATAATGTGATTAGGGTTTCCAAGGAATTGACAGAAGTATGAAGAATTCTTTTTATTTATTTATTTTTTAGTTGTTGTTGCTGTGAAAGTTTAAAATGTGTACATAATTAGATTGATTAGAGTTCATCCATCTGTCCTTCATTAATGAAAAAGAAAAAAAAAAAGAAAAGAAAAAGAAACAATTGCACTAATGCTAGACAGAATTTGAGCTATTTTCCATTACTAGTATTACTATTACCACTACTATCACCACCACCACCACGACTACTACTACGACAACGACAGCGACTGCTACCACCAATACCACCACCACTACAGCTACTACTAACACTACACTCCAGTTACTGTCACTACTACTACTTCAACTACTACTACTACGACTAGTATTAATGCTGCTGCTACCACTACCACTAGTATTCAACTGTTACGAATAATAGTAGTAATAATAGTAGTAATAGTTGTATTAGTATAGTAGTAGTAGCATAGTAGTAGTAGTAATAGTAATAGTAGTATAGTGGTAGTAGTAGTATAGTAACAGTAGTAGTACAGTAATAGCAATAATAGTAATAGTAGTAGTACAGTAATAGCAATAATAGTAAAGTAGTAGTACAGTAATAGCAATAATAGTAATAGTATTAATAACAGTAGTAGTAGTAAAGCAGTAACAGTAGTAAAAGTAGCAGTAGTAGTAGCAGTAGCAGCAGCAACAACATTAGTATTAATTGTAGGAGTACTAATATAAACAGCAACAGTTTTCGCTGTATCTTCTATTAATTCTTTGCAAAACGATCTGACATCTTTAGCACTTACAAGCATTCTGGCAAAATTATGCAAACAAGATCCAAAAATTCCTTCGTACGTGACCTTCATCCCCAACCAGTTTTAGGCACTCCGTTAATAGTTTTCTGAATCTGAGATCCATTCTGAGAAATCTGAATTTGACGAGTTCCACGAGGTCAAAGGTGAGAATAAAATACATTCCAGAAATAGATATTCCAAATTCGGATTGCCATTAAAAGTTTATCTCGACCTTGATGCTCATTTTAAAATGTCACTTTTTTAAAAATCTAATTTAACTCAGATGTTTTCATTCTGAATACCTCTAAGGCAAAAAAAAAAATCAAAAAAAAAAAAAAAAAAAAAAAAAAAAGAAGAAGAAGAAGAAAAAAGTAATAAAGAAAGAAAGAAAAAAAATAAAATAACCCACGGAAAAACAGGTTTAGCATATAAAAAAAAAATTTATTTAAAAAAAAAAAAAAAAAAAAATTAATTAAAATAAAATAAAAAACGGAAAAGTTTGTACTTTAAATTAATTCTTTTGTACCTGTTTTGGTTTAGAATTTTTATTTTAATTTTTAACTGTGTTTGTATTTTCTTTCCTTCTATTTTTATTTTTTTTTTTTTTTTTATTTTTATTTTTTGTGTTCCTCGTTATTACATCTTTTCTCGCATTCTGTTTCAAAAGAAAATGATAAATGTCGTAACATGCTGTTTTCAAACGTTTGCCAAGTTAATTTCCATCTGTGAATGTCGTATTGTGTTTTTTTTTTTTGTACTCAGCTTCTTTTCTTTGCACTAGGTTGCTTTGAACTGAAAAGCATTTATAATTTATAACAACCTGAAAAGATTTTCTTTTCTTTTTTTTTCATGCCTGAAATTAATATTAAAATCTTCGAAAATTTTCTTTTATGTCATATTATACAAAAAAAAAAAAAAAAAAAAAAAAATGTTGGTTACGATTTTTTGAATGTTGGAGTTTTAACATTTAAGTCGGTGATAGTTTTTGTAGGTACGTTGTAAGAATGCGCTGTTTCTCTTGTTTAGAACTCTGAACTTTGACGTCATGGGTTGAAGGATCAATCCTTATTAGTGGGACACCATTGGTTTGCATCTTATTCCAGCCAGTGTCCCAAAAACTATTTTATTAAAGCTATGTGTTTGCCAGTTCAAGGAAAAGTGAACATAAAAGATACGTGGCTATTCGTTTTTAAAAGAAAAGACTATTGCGCGGTGTAGTGTAATTTTCTTCTTTCATTACCTGTATGATATTTAACTACGAATAAGCTGTCATAAAACCGTAGATGAGAAAGTTACGTAGTTGCACAGACAGTTGCTGAAATTGAAATTTGGGTTTGTTTGTTATATATGTATGTCTCTCTCTCTCTCTCTCTCTCTCTCTCTCTCTCTCTCTCTCTCTCTCTCTCTCTCTCTCTCTCTCTCTCTCTCTCTCTCTCTCTCTCTCTCTCTCTGTTTTACCAGTTGGCTTGTTAACTTGAACAATCACTGAATGTTTTTAACTTTATCTAAATTCAGCTGCTTGCGCAGTTTCTACATACATGCCTGCTGAACTTACAGATAACGATACAGATCAGCACACGGAATCATTTTGTTGTAACTATTCTAGGTACAAGCTGGCTTCCAGTGCGTATCTTCAACCAGAGTTATCTAAATCGTATTTCTGTTATTTACTGATTTGAAATCACGACTATTTTGCAACAGCAATAGCTGCAATTTTCTTTTGTCTTAAGTGTTTAGTAAATGTGTCTATTGTTCTAATCGAGGTGGCAGGTTATCGTTCAAGAATTCTTCAAACGGCTTTGTACTTGGACGTGTGCAAGAAACCAGGCTCACTTTAAGTCTAATGGAAAAACGTCCGTGGGTTTTAGAGGGTGCTTGAGAGGTACTTGTAGCTCTATGAGCTGAAACGACATCATCTTTTCTGAGTTAGCATGAAGAGATTGCGTGCTAAACGAGATGAATACGCGTCAAGTGGTGTTTGTTTTATTGACGTTTTTCATCGTTTACTCGTTTGTTTTTCTTTTTCGTTCTGAAAGTTTTTTTTTTTTTTGTCTGTTATGAAACCTTTGTTTCTTATCGTTTTCTGTTCCTTTGTGTTTTTTCCGTTCATTTACTTTGATCTTTGTGTAATCTTTGGTTTCAGTTATTCTCTCTCTCTCTCTCTTTTTCTCTTTCTTTTTCTTCATATTGTTTTATCTTTGTGTTTGTCTGTCTCTTTTTCAGTTATCAGTCTGTTCATCTCTGTATATATCCGTCCATCTATGTGTCTGTATGTATGTCTGTCTGTCTGTTTGACTTTCTGTGTACCTATCTACCTACCTATCTATATATCTAGCGGTCTGTCTACCTGTCTGTCTGTATCTGTATCTATCATATTTCTATATGTCTGTCTGTCTGTTCCTTTTCCTATCTCTCTTTCTCAATTTTCGTTACCATTTTTTTTATTCGTTTTGATTGTTTGTCGTTGCTTTTATTTCACATCAACATAACATGATTATCTTGCTCTGTACTCTTTATTTTCTATTTCTGTCTATACAACAACATTTTCGTTGCAATATTCAGCGCGGTTTTCTGAATGCACGACTAATTTCACGAGTAAAACAACGTTTATTAGCAGTGAGGCCCGCCTGATAATGAGCCATGTTCTCATACAGCCTGATTCTGGAAAAAAGGTTGCCTGCTCTAAACCATACACATTTTTTTGCACATCATTTAGCATTTTCAAGTGTTCTTGCATGGATTACGTGTCAACGTATATAAATATGACTTTCTTACTTGCGTAAGTTTTGAAGAGGGGAAAGGGAAAAAAAGGACGAATTTTCCTTAGTAATATGTACCACTTGATCTCATTTATCGAAAGTAAAATATCTGCCAAACATTTGTTTGCTTTGCAAATTATTTTGCTCTTTTTTTGTATCCTACTTCAGAACATTCGTGTTTGTTTTGTTGAATACCCCATTATTCTCCAACTTTTCAATTCGAAGTTGTGACAGGGATGGATTAAGTTTCATTCACACGGTGCTTGAAGAAGATAAAAGTATTTAGAAACGTCTGTAGCAAATCATTCATTTTCCCTGACCAGGATTCGTAGGTCTGTTCCTTTTTATCACGTAATTGTCAGTGGAAGAGAAATGGGAATTTGATAAGTTACATCATGGCACAGGTTAAAAGAAAAGACGTGCGAGATTATACGAACTCATTCGAGAGTACACGTACTAATACGAGAAGATGCGGCCAAGTACGAGAATACCCGAGGTAATACGAGAATATTGAGACTAATTAGGCAAGAATTCTAGGACGAATACGGAAAAGCATCGGGACTAATTCTAGAATACACAGACCCACACAACAGTACACGAATAATACGAAAGTACTCGATCAAATACGAGAATACCCGAGGTAATGCGAGAATTCTGGGACTAATTATACAAGAGTTCTCGGACGAATAAGGAAACATTCGGACTAATTCTAGAATGTGCATGTTAACACGAGAGTACACGAATAATACGAAAATACTCGAACTAATTCGAAACAGAGATATGCTTATATAAGATAGTTTCCCGAAATAGCCAGTAGTCTAATTCACAAATAGGAGTTTTGGAAAGCTCGACGATCAGTAACAAGGTTAAGATTATTAGTTTGGAGAATAATTTTTCATTAACAAACATTATTATTTTGTGTGAATTCTGAAACAGCTGAACATTTAGAGTTACAAGTTTTGTACGCATTTTGTTGTATAACAGCTTGCTGTCGACTTGTTTCGCTTATTCACTTTTGTTTCAGATTAAAAACAAAACACATTTAGTTGTAGTGTTTTCGTTTCTTTTGTTTTTATGACCTTGAATTGACGAAAATAAACAATTGCCAGAAGAAAAAAAAAAAATAAAAATAAGAAAGAAAAAATATTTGAAGGAAACAAACAACGAACATTTAAAGAAAACAAAATGATTAAAAAATATATTTTAATCTCAAACGCAGTAAATAAAAAAAAAAAAATAATAATCAATAAATAACAACAACAACAACAGCAACAAGAAGATAAAAAAATAATAATAATTTAAAAAAAAAAAAAAAAAAAAAGAGAGATAGAAAACAAATAATAAAAATATCATTTTCCTATAACGATGTTTTCTGCTAACTTTAGAAAAGAGGTCACTTTCCAAGACTCGCAGGTCAAGACATAAAAATCAGTCTTTTGACAACCACAACTGGAAAGATAAAAAAAAAAAAAAAAAAAAAAAAAATATACTGTAAAATAATCGATTTATCAGACCAGTGGCAATATGTAATTTAATTTGAAATTTTTTAAAGCTGATTTGCTTGAACAAGTGCAATCTAAAACTGTCGCTTATACATGAACGCACGACATTTTCTTTTTGTCGCAATCCATTTGATAAGTGTCTAAGACCTGAACAATAAAAAAAATAAAAAATAAAAAATAGGTCGGCGGGAGGTCGCGAGCGAACTATTATCTTTTATTTAAATAACTGGCTCTGCTCTTTGGGGGATTACTCAGCAGAACCGCCTCGTTTTTCTTGTTCGTCTTCCCACATGGAAATGTCTTTTAGTTTCCGGTTCCTTCTGTAATTCAGTGTCCTCTCTGGAGATTCATTCTGTGTTTCTTGCTGATAGAATTTGGCTCAGACGATCTATGCAACGATACATTTTTTTTTTTTTTTTTTTTTTTTGTCTCAGTGTTGATTAATTTAAGTATTTGTCTTCGATTTAAGAATATTGTGATGTTTATCACGTGCTCGCTGTGATCAGTGGCTCATTCTTTAAATTGTTTGTCTGTGCCATGATGGATCACAAGACCATCTCTCTTCGGTGTCTTTATTGCATTATTTCCCGTTCTAGCCAGAATTCCGTAGCTAGTGTATCAAAGAATATCATGTGTTCTTTACTGTCCTTGTCCTTAAAAAGGTGCAAGCAAAGGTTTCATTATTTTAATCGACGAAAGAGATTCAGGATTATCGACAGCGGGTATCATCTTATATTATTATTATATAAATGGCCATAAATTATGTCTGATATGTAATAAAATTTAATATTAAAGTCATCCAGTCACCGATGTGACTGTATTATCGCTAGTGCTGGTGATCCAGTAACAAGTAAATACTTTTATACAAAACAGAAAAAAACCTTGCTGGCAACGTTTCTGTTGCTTAAATCGTAACTCTTGTAAGTGTTTACCGAATAAACAAAACAGCCTGGATTCAAAGAAATGAAATGAAAAAAAAAAAAAAAAAAAAAAAAAAAAAGAAGAAGAAAAAAAAATTAGGAAGAAGAAGTGTAAAAAAAAAGAAGTAGAAAACACTTAAGAATATTGTCGTGTTTTCCATGGAGTCATCTATCGCTGGTTAGAAAAACGTTTACAAACAGAAATGCTATCACGACCTTTCGAGTGTAACCTTTGCCCATTACATACCCTTCAACTTGTCACCTAATTTTCTCACTCTGGTAGTTTCAGTAGTCGTGTAATGATCTAAACCACTCACAGAGGTTTTTCTTAATTGTTTACATAATTTCATTTATTCACTGATGTAGGGTAATATCGGCTGTAGAGACTGACAAAGAGTTTAAACTGTGACGTTTGGTAAACTGTTGGAAATGTTAGTGTCAAAGTGATCTGTTCAGCTAAGACGTCTAGAAAAAAAAAAAGAAAAAAAAAGAGGCGTCAAGGTTTGTTATGTTCCGACCTTTTAAAATGATTTTGAGTCAAGTTCTTGAAGATGGTCCTCTTTATAATGAAGACAACATATACACCTTAATCTCTCTCGATGTAAAGTCTAAATAGAAATACGTAATTTTAATCTTTTCGGAGACGAAACAGAATATCATATCATACCAAAACCACAAGCTGTTATTATTTCACAGAATGAATGTATAAAACATCTAGTTGGACGAGAGGCGTGTTTTATAACAGCCGCCTTTGATTGCCACGTAAATGATTCTCTCGGTTAGGCAAAATGGTTAAAACTGAGCTCTCAAATGTGACAGATCAAAGGATCTATTCTCTTCAGAGCGCCGTTTCAACGATTCCCGTCTCAAGACTACTTTGTTCACAACCGAGAAAGTGCATATAAAAAACCCTTTTGCTGATAATCGATAAAGATAATCTAAGGAAAAAACTGTGGCGTGTTTCTTAATCCCATAGCCCTAATTATAAGAAAGGATAAAAACGATACCTAATAACACTTGACATCAAGATACGTTGATGTCTCGAGAAACCATTCATTCATTCATTCGTTCATCCATTCATTCATACGTTCTTTCATTCGACAAAATGTCAAGATCACGTTCTGAACTAAATCCGCATCGAATCATGAATTTGGAAACAAAGTTAAAGTACTCTTCTGGAGTCATTCAGTTGTTGTCGTCGGCATTGTCGTCACAGAGGAAGCCGTAGTGCGAAGGTTAATCGCTTAAGGATCACTTTTCTGATTTCATCTTCTCGATTCTTTGATAATATTCGTTGACCGACTCTGAATCAAGGTTAAACGGAGAGACACAGTATCAGAATTGCTCGATTCATGTTTTATCCATCCATTTATATTTCATATACTTTGAACAGTACGAAGGACATTTAGAACGAAAATTAACATATAGTTCGCTGTTCTTACAATTATGCCTGTATGTCAATATCCATTTATCCATTCATTTATATTTCATATACTTTGAATAACACGATGGACATTTAGAATGAAGAGAAACATTTTCAATGTACAGGAACATTTAGAACGAAGAGAAATATTTAGAATATACAGGAACATTTAGAACGAAGAGAAATATTTAGCACATACAGGAACATTGTTCTCTCTCTCTCTCTCTCTCTCTCTCTCTCTCTCTCTCTCTCTCTCTCTCTCTCTCTCTCTCTCTCTCTCTCTCTCTCATTTATATATATATATATATATACATGTGTGTGTGTAAGTAAGAATATATGTATGTATGTGTGCATGTATAGATTTATTAGTTCATGTAGCTTTTAAACTAATGCTGGCAACATTTTAAAACCATGCTCATATATCACAATCCACTACAGTCACTCACTTTAAGTTTTCTATATGTCATATTCTCTTATCAACTTTCGAGTTAAATCAGTTTTTCTTTTTCTATCTATGACTCTTTATCTTTCACTCTTTTTTTTTTTTTTTTTTTTCGTTTTGGCAGAAGAAGCATCGAATCACTTTAAATAACACGACCGCTCGTCTGTTTTGAATGGAAAATCTTCCATTCTTCAAACACAGCGATCTTTACGCATCAGAAACTGCATCATACTTTAGAATATTTTACCATTTTTAATCTTTACACAGTCAATATCTTAACAGTCCTTTTTTTTTTTTTTTTAATTTCTTAATTTTTTTTTTTTTTTTTTTTTTTCCTCTAAAGAAGTAGTTTCTGCTATCATCATTCGCCATAAAACTCAATTTATTTACTGCTTCCAGTTTTGACACTGCGATGTTTTACTGTTAAATCTTAATATCGCATGTGGATCATAAATATATATAATGCATGTCGATGATACATTTTAACATGCAACCATAACAGAATTATTGACGCATGCTTGACGTGGTCAAAAGCCATGACTTAGCCGAAGATTTGTGTTAAAAAAGAAAGGTAATGTAGCTTAATAAACCATCACTTTAATACATCCACAGTTCGCGCTTCTTCGGGTAGAAAGGCAATCCTTCATGCATTCAGAATTACGTCAATAAGAATAATAATAATAATAATGATAATAATAATGATAATAATAATATATATATGTTTTTGTGTGTGTGTGTGTGTGTGTGTGTGTTTGTGTGTGTGTGTATATATATATATATATATATTCTATCCTTCATTTAATTGCTTGTCATTACAATGATTACCAACCAGAAAAACAAGTTCCGCATGATACACTGACGTTATTAAAAATAGAAGAAAACTACAGAGCTAAAGATATTAGAGTGATTAATATGAAAGCGTATTATTGACGATACATTTACTACAATTAATAAAGGCCTGCAAAAAAAAAAAAAGAGAGAGAGAGAGAGAGAGAGAGAGAGAGAGAGAGAGAGAGAGAGAGAGAGAGAGAGAGAGAGAGAGAGAGAGAGAGGAACCGTTATTGATTAGGTCTAAATTAGAATTTGATACAATCAAAGATTTTTCTCGTAGACAGATCACCTTTTGTAGACAGCAGGTTAACTGAAAAAGTTCAGCAAGTGTAAAGATTATTAATATTACTGATTGCAGAAAGATAACTTGACGGCAAAATTACATATTCTTTTTAATTCTTTTTACTATAGATTCAAACAGTCTTGTCACATGATTATATTCTTGTGTGTGAAAAACCGGTTAATTTCATGGACTGGTTCCTTTCAGTTGCAGTTCTTTAGAAAACTGGATGAATAATAATAATAATAATAATAATAATAACAATAATAATAATAATAATGACGATGATGATGACGATGATTATGATGATGGTGATGATGATGATAGCAACGACAGAAACAGTAGCTGCTGCAACAACAACGACGACAACAACAACAATAATTAAGAAGTATTAAAAGTAACAGTAACATATATATAATATTTTTATAAATTAAGCATTTGATAGAGAAAATAAAAAAGACAACTCATTTCATTAAAATCAGAGATAATATATTTATAAACATTTATTCAGTTATCGATATGTATTTTTATTATTATTTTATTTTATTTTATTTTATTTTATTTTTTTTTTTTGTTAAATAAAGTATAGCGTAACCAATTCAAACCGTTAAAACCGTTATTTTGTATAATTTCGATACATCGGCAGAAACGAAATCAGATATTGCTGACTGATTTGCCGGGCATGTAGGGGGTCGTTATTTTTCGTTTTCATGGTTTAATGAAGTGAAAAAATATTTTATGATAACGACAGAATCCTCGAAGCATTTTCAGTTAAAGCCTGATAGTTGATGTACCGTGAATGATAAATGTACTCGTTACAGTTATTATTTTTATGTGTGAGTGCAGAAAATAGATGATTTGTAGATGATAAAAGTTAAATTAATAAACTGGATGTTTCATCCATATTAAAAGGAAACGAGAAAGATTTATTTTTCTAACACACACTCACACACACATAAAATTCCATCATCATTATTATTACAGACGTAAAGATACTGGGAAAACCGCACTTCTTTTGTTGGTATAAATAACATTAAAACTGAAATGAAAACAACTGTGTGGTCATAAATAATTTAAACCTGAAGTTTATTTAGGTAAACTGGTAATACATGACGTGTGTGTACACAGCCCGTTTGACATCATCGAGAAATCGTCTACTATAAAAATGTCTACATTTTAAACTGCTGATAATTTAATTTTAAATAATCTTTACATTTTATTTAATTATACGTTTTTTTATATATATATATATATATATATATTTTTTTTTTTTTTTTTCTCTCTCTGACATCTTTGGCACTGATTGCAGCAATAAATATTTTATATTTTTCTTTAACTGTTTTCGTTGTCAGATTATATTCGGCTCATCTATTCTGTATTCAGCGGCAGTTCCAACATTTTTTACTGAAGGAAGACACATCCAAATACTGTCAGTTTTTAACGTTATTAAAACTGTCAAATTCTTTAACGTCGAGAAACTGAAGTTACACTGAATCAAATGTAATGAGTAATATTTCAATTGGAATGCTGTTAAACACAACAATTGTTTCGTAAGGTTAAGCGAATATTTTTTTTTTTTAAAATAAACACCGTTATTGTTTTGTCTTCTTGAGCTTCAAGGGGTTCTCAACCTTAACGACCCTCTTCTCTTGGATTTGCGCCTGGAATTTCTCTTAATTATGTTATCATGTGTCAGTTATTGTGAGTGTAATTTTTACCTCTGTTTTTATTGGTTTAGCGTCAGAATGACTATGACTTTTCTTCGAGCGAAAACAGAAAAGCGTTATACACAGACAGTACAGAGACTTGGTATGTAAATTCTGCCATTATGCAGAAAGTGGATAAAACAGAACTGATGTACTGTAATGAAAAACAGGACCACATTATTGTCTGAAGGAAAAGACTCGTTATATTTTAGGTACATCTCGAATATTCTTGCGTATATTGTGCTGGAACTAATGTTCGTGGCGGTTTTGCACGCGACTACGTTTTACATGTAACTGAAATATACGACTTGTGTACATGTTCTGAAAGGTGAACGAAATGACATATATATTATGTGGTCCAGTACATCTGTGTACAAATGTCCAAATATTGTCTTTCAATTTCATTTTTAAAAAACGCTGTCAGTGTTTGTTCCAACCCAGTGCATGTATGTTGCTTACCAACAAACACAGCATATATATATATATATATATATATATATATATATATATATATAGATATATTTGTTTTCATTAAATATTTCCATAAAATGAATGTCAAGATTTTTTTGTCTAAATTAAACCTCATATTTTATTAGCTCATTTCCAATAATCTTGTTTTACAGAGTTATGTTTTCATTAAATGTTGCCTGAAAATTAATGTTAAGACGTTCACAGTTTTTCGTTTGTTTCCTTTGAATCTGACACCTGTTCTTGACTGAAATGTACTGGTAAATCTGGAGAAGAAGATGCCAAAAAAAAATGTTTAGTGATAGTGTCAGAACACTATCAAAGAGAAACTCGTTACTTTTCTTGTTAAAAAAAAAAAAAAAATTACTGAGTAAGTTACGATTTGGATTAATCCAAGATTGAGGGCGAATCAGAAAACCTCTTTGCTGAAATTTGAGACTGGAACCTACAGGTCGTTCACAATGAAGATGAGATAATCATTCAAAATCCGGGAACTTTATTATAAACAAACGTTTGCTTCTGCTGTTTATTTCTTTCCTTTGCATTGTTACTGTAAAATTAATTGGATTAACAAATATCAAAACCTTCTTGGCCTCAGAAGCTCTTAATGCAAATAAAAACTTCATAATAATGCTGGGAATAAAATGAAGTAAAATATTTAACGAGATTTTTCCCACAAAAAAACTAACATGGTAAGAAAAATAACAAATTAAATGTGCAGTGTAGATTTATTGTTTTACTAAACCATCCTTCATTAACGTTTTTCTGCTTCTTTTTCTTTCCTCCTGTTTTTTTTTTTTTTTTTTTTTTTTTTGTGTCGCCGCTCGTACAACAATAAAGAAAACCAATAAAATGCTTCAGGTCGCTTTGTAGAACGAAAACTCAGTCAAGTGTTTCCTTTTCATTGCCATCGCTGAAGCCAATGTTCTCTCTTTTATTGTTCTGTTTTCTTTCCTTAGCTTTAAATCAACTTTTAAAAATAATATTTTAAAAATAAAGAGAAAACAAAAAGAAAACCGGATCTCTAGGCTGGTAAAATATCGGTACAAAGCAAGTATTTTATTCGATAACACACTCAACCCGTTTTTAATCCACGGTTACATGGCGTCATGCAAATTAAGAACCACACAGATAATGACAGGATATTAGCAACACACAATAAGCAGGAAGAGATCTGTAATATCAACCTTCCCACAGACAGGGGTAAACAGCATTTGATATCAATCGGCGGCCGCTAGCGAACACGGGAAATGTGCCGAGCAGGCTCGAAGAGGACGATCGATCATGTGATTCACAGAACCTCGGTCTTGCGCTCTTAACACTGAGCCACACCCCGGTCTTGCGTCCTTAACACTGAGCCACACCCCGGTCCCCCGCAGTTTGTTTAAGAACTGCCCAGAACGATAATGATTAAAAGGTAAAACTTGGTTTATTTCAGAAAGTAAAATTAATCTACTTTGGTGTTTTTTTATATGTTCTTGTTCTAGTAGTGATAAAAATACATAGTTATATATCTTACAAAATCGCTTCTATAATCGCTTCCTAGAACTGAACTACATGTTTTTTTGAGGGATTTTTTCAACAAAGGGTCGCAACAGAAATTCTCAAACGTTTAGTAAAATCGAGGAAAACTGTCTTCCTGATTAGTTTTCGGATGATGATATCTGCTTACAAATGATACTCTAGTGCGCTAGAGGTTATCGTCCTTACATACAAAATGATCCAATCGCCTGACTCGCGCGCATATACAATCCCATGATGCCATTTTGAGGTTAATTGGGACACGTGGGTTGCAAATCGGGCTTCTTAAAGATGGAGATGAATATTTCAGTGATTAGATTCAGAATTTAGATTACAATAAACTGCCACAACTGTGATTGATAAAAAAAAAAATTAATCATTGTAAAAATTGTAGGTAATAAGATCTTTTTTTTTTTTGAACGTACAAGAGTTGACAAATAATTCCAGAAACAAATAGTTGGTCTAAACATATTATAGCTTCCGTTGTAAAGTGAATGATTAGTGCCTCTTTCGATAAGTTTTCTTGTAATAAAGTTATATGTATCCATCATTATTTTTAAATTTTAATTATTTTTTCTTATCGGAGCTTATCGTCATCGTTGTCAGCAAGTCTTCATCATCACCTGTGTTATCGTCTTTCTTCTTCTTCTTCTTCTTCTTCTTCTTATTCTTCTTCTTATTATTATTATTATTACTGTTATTATTAGTAGTAGTAGTAGTAATAGTAGTAGTAGTAATAGTTGTAGTAACAGTACTAGTAATAGATGTATTATTATTAGTAGTACAGTAGTAGTAGCAGTAGTTGTAGTAGTAGTAGTAGTAGTAGTAATATTCACGGATAGAAAATTAATGAATGTTAAGCTAAACATGTTTGAATGAGAAACAGAAAGTGATTCTGAGCGAAAAATGAGCGTTAATTTTATGCTTAAAAACAAACATTTGCTCAAACTAGCACTGCTGACCACCGTATAAGTTGTACTGACTTCACGGACTTAATCTTGGCATGACACATACTACAGAGACAAGCGATACGCCTGGCATTTTTAAAACGGACACGTATGTATGTACACACGCCACACACCGTGTATTTAACTACGCAGAACATGTTTTTAATTCAATACATTAGAACAAACGCTCCACACGAGCGTCAGAAAGATCACGAAATCGCATAATTGTCAACAATTTCACGAGATGAATATTCATTCTGTTGTTGCCTTATTTACATTTCTTCAGTGGCGTTTCCAGGAACGTAGTCGGAGTTGACAACAAGCGCCTTCCAGATCTTGAAAACCTATCATGGCGACAAAAGTCAAAAAAAAAAAAAAAATGTATATTTATTCGATTATTGACCACCTTCTGCAGAATTACCTCTTTAACGTTTTCAGACACATGCGAAAGCCAATATGCTTTGTCAATAGCTGAACAACTCGGAGAGGCAAGTTTTTGATTATAATCTTGCAGTTTTGCTGCGAAACTGGAGAAACTGCGGCCAGAAAACGAATTGAAGAACAAAAAGTGTTTTGAACAGATAGGCCGGGATTTATTTTCATTCTGACGTGCAAAACTGGCGCGCTGTGATGAGGAAGGATTTGGAAATATTGATTTAATATAAATATATCGCTAGTTTAAATGCCGAATTTCCGTGGCTGCGTGAATAAAATTATGTTTCTGCTACTGGATTTCTATTAAGAAATGAATTTTTTTTTTTTTTTTTTTTTATTTTTTTTTAAATAAAAGTTTATTTTTATTTTATTTATTTATTTAATTATTTTATTTTAACTCTAGGTGGTTATATATTATTGCTTTTCCTTCTTTTTTAAAATTATTTTTTCTTTCTTTCTTTCTTTTTTCTTTTCTTTTTTTATTATTTTCCATGCATTTTGTTTTATTTTTGTTTGGTTTTCTATCTTTTTTATTTTGATATTGAATTATTATCATCATCATCATCACCATCATCATCGTTATAATCATCATGATCATCGCCATAACCAACATGATCAAAAAATAAAAACAACGTTATGATCTTCACATAATCACCAGGACATAATAATATATAATTACTATTTCACTGGGTTTCAAAGCTTGATTACATAATCACGTTACCAACAGTTTTAACAATACAGCCAAGAATGCATGTTTCACTAAATTTCATTAAAACTTTTAAAGCGTTCCTAACCAAAAGCTATTTTTATGGTTATACGCAGAAAAGTGTGCACCTGGAGACTCTTCAGTCGTCTATGGTTAACACTGTGCAAACTTATCAGAAAGAGATTATTACCGGTTGTTTGATAGCTGTAAAACAAGAACGTAAAGAAATCCGACGAGTCTCTTTGCATTTTCCATAATCCTGAAATGATCTTTTGCTGAGACTGCTATCATGCATGCAAAGCGGGGGCTGGAGGAATTATGGCATTGTTTTCCGTGGCATAGGAATCGAATTAGTTGACATCGTAAAAACAGAATTCGCGAAGAGTGGTCACAGAGTAACAATGATGATGTTATTGTCTTGTTGACAAGACCTTCCAAGTATCTTTATCATAATTGTTACTACGAAGTTTATGATGAAGATGATGATGACAGTTACTGTTAGCGCTGATATTGTGCATGTATGTTGGTGTGTTTCTGTTGTGTATGTATGGCTGGCTGGATGAATGATGCATGGATGTATGGATGCATCGATGGATGGTTGGAAGGATGGGTGGATGGATGGAACGATGGATATGTGTGCATGTGTGTATGTATGTGTGTCTGTGTTTCTGAGTGTGTGTAAGTGTCTGTATGTCTGTCTGCATGTATGTATGTATGTATGTGTGTGTGCATGTATGTATGTATATATATATATGTATATGTATGTATATGTGTGTATGTAGTATATGTATATGTGTATGAATGTGTGTATGTGTATATGTATGTATGTATATGTGTATGAATGTGTGTATATGTATATGTGTGTATATGTATGTACATGTGTGTATGTACATGTGTGTATGTATGTGTGTGTATGTATGTGTGTGCATGTATGTATATGTGTGTATGTATTTATATGTTTATGAATGTATGTGTGTATATATGTATGTATGTTGGTATGTATGTATGTATATGTGTATGAATGTATGTGTGAATGTATTATGAATGTATGTATGTTTATGTGTCTGTATGTATGTATGTATGTATGTGTATATGTGTGTAAGTATGTGTGTGTATGTATGTATGTGTGTGTGTGTATGTATGTATGTATGTATGTATGTATGTGTGTACGTACGTATGTGTGTGTGTGTGTAAGGATGGGTGAACACTGTCTCTCAGAGTGTCTGAAATGGAAGTGTTCTTTCTTCACCCAACATTTCTGCACTAGAGCAGCTAATAATAATAAAAAAAAAGTATGACAGTTACTATATCTAATAGAAGGAATTATGTGATTTGGCCTGGAACCATTTTAAATTAGTATCCATGGTTACTATATCAACCACTCTACAATTTTTGCTGAACAGACGAAAATAGCAACAGAAGATTATTACATAAGATTTTCGTTAATTCGTGTATCGTAAGAAAAACCTGTAACGGAAATGCTTGTCTTGTTATGTCACCACCACTGCTTCTTTTACATAAATACACAATTTATAAATGAAAAAAATAAATAAATAAATAAAAAATAAAAAATTAAGCTCAGTGACACCAATGCACTGAAACATTAACAGACACATTTTTGTCTTTCGTTATATTTTTTTTTTTTTCACATCAAACTCAAAATTCATTCTATCTGTCAGTCACATTATCGTTCCCTGATCGTTTATTTCCTATCCTGGGCTTTTTCGTTCATTTTGACAGGCACTGTACATAAATGATTTCCTTTTATCTTGTTTGTCGTGCTTCAGATCAGCTTTTGGTATTTCTTTCAAGCCCCGACGTCACCACCCTGTTTCCGCCCATCACTCACCTGGCACTCTGCTAGAATCCCTCACTATCATTCACTGTGTATTTAAATACGGTATATATTGGTTTATATATATATATAAAAAAATAAAAAAATATAAAGACCTTCAAACTGGCAATCATGAGTTGAAGCCAACCAGCGACTTTAATTTTCTCTTCTGAACATAATATTAAAGTCCCAGCTAGCCCAACTTGCGGTGACAAATTGCCTGTCACAAGGCAAATCAAGATATAATTTGTAAATCCCTTGATTTTCCTTTTGACGGCTCGTTACGTTGGCCGCCACGGATTCGACTGGTCGCCGTGAAGACGTGCTGGCTTCGCTCATTTGCGTTCATTTGGGAAATGCGTAGCATTGATGAATTACAAATAAGAGAAACAAGGGGAGAAAAAAAAAAAAAAAAAACCCCAGAAGATATTTTGAATAAAGGAACAGTCTAAAACATAAAAAAAAGAACGGAAATATATTACAGGATAATGACAGTGCAGTAAGATTTTTAAGAATTCCATGATAATATCTAAACGGTTTTTTTTTTTTTTTTTTTTTTTTTTTTTTTTTTTTTGTGTGTGTGTGCCATACTGAAACATGAATATGGTAAAAATATATATGGACGTTATTTATTATCTGTAAAATACGATTAGGACATAATTTATTTAGATATATACATAAATGCACTTGTAAATGCACTTATATGTACATAAATTTACATATATACATAATACATATATCTACCTACATACAGTTATGCACATAAAAGTGTATAAATTCCAAAATAAGTGTTATCACCAAAATAAACTTACTGTATCTGTTATAACATAAAAAAGACTATTTGCATGTTATCTGCATATAACTATACATAGATTGAATGCCTCAATACTCAGATCTAACGATGTGAAAAGCAAAATTAATAATCCAATGTTTATGAAAAAATTAAAAAATTAAACAAAATAAAATAAAATAAAATTGATTAATTAATAATTTCGGACCTAGCAGTAGAAAAAAACCTTTGCATTTAACGTTTTTTTTTTTTTTTTTTCAATTATTATTATTATTCATTACACTGCTGTTGTTTTCTGTTGACTTAGATAAATCATCAGGAATAATCTGAAATAAATCAAAAGGTCTTTCATGATAAAAACATCTAAACAGAAATTTATATTAATTGTTTTATTATAACGGAATGAATGTCAATAGTTGAATGTTTGTCTGAAGGGTGACAGATCACCGGATCAATCCACCTTCAGCCTCCCATTGTTGTTATTTCCCGCGACAGCCTGCACTCCGCAGAGCTGTTTATGGGAAGGTGTATACCAAAATATATTTTACTGCTGATGGGTAACTGTAAATTTCGGATTGGCGGTAACGTCTTTCTTACGTCATATCATAATTATACATACACTGCACGATCATTTATTCTAAATGATGAGATGATAATTAAACATTTTATTCATTATTTTAGATATTCGTTCATTCATTCATTCGTTCGTTCGTTCACTCATTGTTTTGTTCTTTTTTCTTTTTCTTTTTTTTTTCCAGTGGCTGTAACGGCGGCTTTTATCATCTGCTGGGCGCCATTCCACGCGCAGAGACTTATGGTCTTGTACGTGTCTAACTGGACTCCGCAGCTAATGCAGATACAGAGCACTCTTTTCTACATCTCAGGTAACGTATTTCTACCTGCGAAAACATCCTTGTTGGTTTTATATACAAAGTAGAAGTGAGTCAACAGAAAAAAAAAAAAAAAATAAAATAAAATAAAAAGATTTGAAGAAAAAGAAATCTGGGGATTATGTTAATTTAAAAAAGAAAATATTTAAAAGTGTACGGGATAAGACTGATACCTAATATTAAAACAATATTAGAACTCTATCACAGGGAGAAAACAGAGACAGGCAGAGAGACACTCATAAAAAGAGAGAGAGAGAGAGAGAGAGAGAGAGAGAGAGAGAGAGAGAGAGAGAGAGAGAGAGAGAGAGAGAGAGAGAGAGAGAGAGAGAGAGAAACGATACTGACTCATTTAAATCACCTCTAGTTAATAACTATTATTTTTCTTTTATAATTTTGTTTTTTTGTTTTTTCCTTGCTGACAATATAACATACTTAACTGTATAGGTCAATGTACGAACGTTTCTTTTTTTAATATTAATATCTTGTTATTCTAAATGTACGCGCAAATCAGAAATAAACAAGCCACTATTCATACATCGTCTTTCCTTTCATCCAACTCTATATCATTGTTCTCTCTTTATGTTAAATAAAAAAAAAAAAAAAAAAAAATCAAACTCGCAGGATAGATTCTATTTTCGTACATCCGTTTACCTAGACGTACGGAAAGTAACCATCTTTAAATGAGGCCGATAAATGGATTGGACAAACTATGAAATTACGCGTCCAAAAAGTCCGGCGAAGCCTCAAACCAGAGAAAACGTAACGAAAGATCTCGACAAAATACCACTGTTTTATTTTCATGTCCATTACATCTTCCGGACGATTACTCGTGTTATTTCTTATAATTATTCATGAAGATTGTTTGTTGATGCGACAGTGACGCGTAACTCTTTTTTGCCCAGTTTATCTTCGGAAGAATTTGCTCTCTGAATGTGAGAAGACAATTCAGTTTTTGAAATAAAGATATTAGCTCGCGTCCTGTAGCCGGAAATACCACGACAATTTGCACCGACCTGTTTTGATGTCTTTGTCAAACAACAATAAAGAAATCGTCTTCGTTTTAGTGGGCACACAGATGTTATTATGTCAAGTAACATAGCATTCTATTCATGATTTAATTGTCTTTTTAATAATTATTACATTCTTCAACAACAACAACAGTAGTAATAATAATAATGATAATAATAATAATAATAATAATAATAATAATAATAATAATAATAATAATAATAATAATGATGATAATAATAATAATAATCATAAAACACGTTTAATATAATATCTTATCGTAGACTATAAACAGAAAATTATTGTCCTTGCTCTTATTCTTCTTGTTCAACACGTGTGTATCTTTTTCCACAATAAAAAATAGGTTAATACCTTAAGTTAATATTCGTAAATGTTGATTAGACCCAACAGTACCAGAACTGTGTAACCCACGTCAGTCACATTGTATTATGCTAATGAACAATCTCATGAGAATATTTTTTATTTTTTTTTAAATACTAAGAAAAATAAAATAAAATAATTTAATAATTTCATTATCAGTTATGTCGAAAATTATGTCCTTTTGGGTTAGAAAATTGCATCTTCAGCTTTTTCAATGACGTTTATTCCCGAGTTTTTAATCAAAAAATGTCATTCATGACTATTAAATTGCATTATGTTTTGGGGTTTTTTTAAATTTTATTTTGTATAGTCCATTCGCCATCTCTAATACGCTGATTTTACGATCTTCACAATATTATTGTGTACCGTTCTTTTAGTGATACGGATGATTTAAATCGAACTGTAAACACTTCAATTATTCACAACGTAATTACTGCTTTCTTTCCAGGTGTTCTATACTTCATCAGCTCCACTGTCAATCCCATCTTGTACAACGTCATTTCCAAAAGATACAGACAGGCTTTCAAAGAAACAATCTGTTTCTGGTGCTATAGTCACGGGACGCCTTCCAACAGCGGAGTGTACAAGTGGGCGTCCGAGAAATGTACCAGGCAACCTACAACGCTTATCAAAAAGGACAGTAATTCTTACATTACATTCCAGGACAGCCCAGTTATCTCCGGACGCGCCGTGAACGGAAGTGGTCGAGACTCCATTAAAATGCGACTGCTTGGAGACAGGTCGCAAAAAGCTAAATGCGTGCCTAAAATGGACAGCCTGGAAGAGAACATCGTTTGTAACAGTAACTTGTGCAAAACCCTTGAAACGCAAAACGGGTACCTGACTCCCGACCAAGTGGTGACGTCACGGAATGCTAGAAGTGAAGCTGCCGATGATGTCGCCATCGGAGCTACGCGTGGTGGTGGTGGTGGTGGTGGTGTGGGTGTTGGTTCGCTGGTGTAGTGCGGTTCATTAATATAGGCCTACTTAACGAAAGTGCCTGAGAAACGTCAGCAGTTTTTAATATATTTATTTTAATTGTTTTTTTTTCTCTCTTCTCTTATTTATTATTATTATTATTATTTTTTTTTTTTTTTTTTTTCATTGTTTATTCCGATGTCATTCTTCAGAAACCTTAATGATCACAGTTTTATGTGATTATCAATTCATGACAATAACTATATTGTATTTGCCGTTGTTCGTCAATCTTCAGTTTAGCTGAAATGTGACAGTATCTGTTTACTGAGAGACACGCCGGAAGACATGATTAAATGTCAAGAAACAGATGATCTTTATGAGATTAAAATTACGTAATGAAATTTACGAAAAGTGTTCTTTGTAAATGTCTCCAAAAATTAACTCTTAATTTAAACCAGTCGGAAAACTCCATGTAAAAACGTCTTCTTTTTATTTTCTGTCTCTTGTTTTGTTGCTTTTTTTTTTTTTACCCCTTATTTTTATTTTTGTTGTATTTACTTTTTTTTTTTTTTTAATCCTTGGGTTTGTTGTTGCTCTTAAATTTGCGAAGAACGCTTCAATCGGGAATTCATAATAAGAAAACATAGTCGCACAAAATTTGTTGTTCTTTTTGTTTGTTTGTTTGTTTGTTTGTTTATTTATCATCATCATCATCATCATCATCATCATCATCATTATTATTATTATTATTATTATTATTATTATATCTTCTCAACATAAGGTTTGCAATGATTATTAACATGAAAACATATGGAAGAAAATAACATTAAATAAATAAAACAAGACAAAACAGAGGCAAAACAATTTACTACAAACGGAGAATTAATTAAAGAACAAACAGAAGGAGAGACAGACGGAAACAGACAGGCGCAGAGAAGAAATGAGAGAGAAAATCTTTTTTTTCAGATTAAATTTTACTGAAACATGTGTATTACTACAGCTTATTATTATTTAATTACTAGAAAATTTAGTAAATTAAAAAAAAAAAAAAAAAGAAAAAAAAAAAGAAAAGATATAAATTTTAAAATGAAATGTTAAGAAATCCGAAACTGAGAGACACACACACACACACTCACACACACACAGACACGCACACGCACACACGTGTTTGTGAGTAATTTTCGTTATTAATTCCTCTAGGAACAACAACAGCAACTGTAACAACATCAATAGCAATATTAATAACAAGAATTAACAGTGACGACGACAATAAACAAACAAACAAACAAACAAATAAATAAACCAACCAAACAAACAATTAAAAAAACAACAAAAAAACAACAACAACACAGCATTAACAACAAACGAAATAATGAAATCGGGAACACAAATACCAATGACAAAACAGCAACCTAAAGCACCGATAATTACGTCATCCACGTTGTCTCACGTGACTTCCTTCCCAGAACGCTTCACGAGGCCACAAATGCTTTTCTTCCAAGCCAAACAACTGATGAAACAAGACAGAAAAATTAGAGAAAATAATTACATAATTTGTGAGAATCGAGTTATGGCGATAGAACAAAACAATCTGGAGCCAGACACTGCATTCTGCATGTAGCTTCAGTATGGAATGGCATTCCAAGCGTCCGAAATAATAAATAACAGTACTCGAATTACTGCTGAAGATACGTTTTATTCCAGAGCCTTCAATCTCGAGCTTCCTTTAAGCTGACCGTGTCTAAGAAGACGGTAATCCGCGATGCAGTATAGAAATAAATCCCAAAATGATACGTTGAACTTACATACATATATAATAATAATAATAATAATAATAATAATAATAATAATAATTAAAAGTAAGAAATATAGAAAAATAATATGTATGTATATATATATATTGTTGTTGTTGTTGTTGATATTGTTTTTGTTGTTTTGTTATTTTTTTGATGGTTTAATATCTACTATTGTTATAAGTTAATTTTGTTAAAATATTTATACAGTCATGTTTGAATATATCATGTTCTTGAGTACTCCATTTTGAAAAGAAGAATCCCCCCTCTATTATTTTTTTTTAAATGTTTTATTATTACTATATTATTATTATTATTATTATTATTATTATTATTATTATTATTATTATTTTTCAGTATCATCCCAACATTAGTACACCTTAAAACTACCATCATAAACAACAGCAAAGAATAAACAATACCGACTGACATAATTTATAGATTTTCGTTTTCTGTTTTATAAAGTGAAGAGTCTGAATAATTATATTCATTTGCATTCTGAAGTTTAAAAAGATACAAGAAAAAGATTCTTTATCAAACTGAAGTCAGTACATTATGCTTCACATTATGTACACCCACACAATAATCGCACAAATAAAATGAAAAATGAAGCAAGTAAAAAGTTAAGATAGAAGTAGTATGTAAGAATAAGCGAGCAACTACAGATAAACATATACATATTTCTCCATTTCTGTTTTTGCGTGCGTGCATGCATATGAATTCATCTAATAAATGTTGTCGAGTCGTCATTGCCTGCATGTACATTTTTGTCTGAATCCTTTTTTCCTTTTTCTCTCCTTTTTATTTTATTTTTTTATATTTTTTGAAAGCATAATGGACATGCACACTGTCATAAAATTAATTTTTTTTATTTTATATATATTTTTTTTAAATCTACCGATAAAAAAAAAAAAAGGTAAAAAAATAAAAAATAAAAAGAGAGAGAGAGAAAAAAAAACTTGTCATTATTCTGGGACACTCTCTGATAAAACAAGTTCATTATTCCGCTAAATGAATGTCAATGGTAACTCCGGAAATCTCCTTAGACCAAAACCTATTACATAGCAGTATGACGTATTACGTCTTAATGACCTCATAACCTCTGCTATGTAGGAACTCCACTGGGAGACCATGCAACACACAACCAGGAACCTTTTAGATGTTTCGTCATTGGTGATTATATTGTTGATATTATTATTATTATTTAGGCTATTATTATTATTATTATTATTATTATTAAAAAAGACAAAAGTTTTGTCGGGTAGAGTGAGTGGGAGGGGCCACATGGGCGATTGCCTCGGGGACAAAATGTCAAAAGAAAAATGATAACTTAGTAAGAAAATAACGTGCTCTACCCTCCCAACGTTCATATCCACTAATAACGAGTTTTGAGTGTTGCACTTCACTTTAATAATGCAAAATTACTGATTTGTAATAAATAAACAACAGTGCAGCTGTACAAAAACTATATTGTTCTTTTTTTTTTTTTTTTTTTTTTTGTCTTAGCTTTATTAACAAAAAAAAAAAAAAATAAAAATTGCCGACCAGTCAAATATTATGTGCAAAATGCGTAACTTTCTTTCACGCCATGTTTTTCCTCAGAACAAAATCTGATTAAATCACTTGTCTCCCCATAAGGCAAATACGATGATTTTCATTCTTTCTTGTTTATCTTTGATTTTAACTTTCATTCTCATTGTTGGGTAACATATAAAACTTTCTATTCTGACAATATTAAACCATCTGCAATGCAAAAATATTTTTGGACAATTTCAGAATGAAAATTAATAATCAAAAAAAAAAAAAAAAATAAGAATTAAAAATTATTTTTAAAAAAAATAATAATAATAAAAAAAAGAAAAAGAATTACTATTTTAATGTAAATTTTATTTTTTTTTAAGATATAAAATCCTATCGGACTGTTGGCAGTACGTCATATCATATGTATATGACTCTCAGATACAATTAACACATTAGAAATTTAAAATTCCACCAATTTCAAACTTACAGACACAATCATGACGCAACAACAAATAGGTCAATACCCTTTCCTAATTCGTTCTTTTATTATCCGTTAAAATTTAACGGTTAAATGAAGCTTTACAGCAGATAGACAGTAGTTAGTTAATATACGACTTGTCATATCCTTTGTGAATTTAATGGAAATTAGGTAATTTGTATTGCTCTGTTCTCTGTATTACTGCTTCTCTGTTCGGAAATAATCGATTGATCTGAGACCGCTTTTTCACTATTCATGATAGAGGAAATCTTTTACAAATAATTTCGTTATTTATGTTCGTTTTCTGTTTCTTGGTTGAGATGCGGGGGAAAAAGAAAGAAATACAAAAAAAAAAAAAAAAAAAAAAAAAAATAATATAATAATAATAATAATAATAATAATAATAACAACAACAACAAGAACAATAGTATTTCTTGAGAAACAGAGAACATTCAAATATCCTACTTTTCATATTTTTTGTTTGCATGTTATAACACACACATACACACACAATTGCGTGATTGTGTGTATGTATGCGTGTGTGTTCGTAGGCCTGTGTATATGTATATTTCTGCCTATGCATGCACATGCAAACGGATATCGATATATATAATATACAGTTATGTCTGTGTATATTTCAGTATGCATTTTCTATGTATCTAGGATGGTAGGTAGGTATGTTTTCATTAAATATGTATTGTACAGGAGGGCAATACACTTAACATACCTTCACCTTCCTTAAAAATCTGACACCATTGTTAAACGACAAAACAGATACCTATTTACAAGTCTAGAATAACTTTATTTTCAGAAAACTTGGCGGAAAGCAGACAAAAAAAAAAAAAAAAAAATAAATAAATACGCTATAAACAAAACTATTCATTTATCGAGACTAATTTTTAACCAATCAGTTTTGAGATTGTCAAAAACCAACGCCTGACAGCAATGACTACACCAGGACAAGATTTTTAAATCGCTTTTGTTAAAATAACAAGCACCAGACTAAATAATTATACTTGCTTTCGAAAATACGAGAACAAAATTACCACTGTTTGCTTTTCGAGAACATGGCAGCTTCATTGTATAATCGTGTTTACAAGATTTCTGTTCGGAAGATCGTCAAGATATTAATGGCGCGAGAAAATGCTATCAGTGGTTTTCCACGATCATTATGAGACGCTCCTCAGCTTTATTAACATCTCCAAAATAATTCGAGAATACTCAGGTTTTTCATTCTTAATGTTTTTCAGTCACTCGTCTTAATACGCTAGTGGTCGATACCGAAGGAAAAATATTTTGTTTTCGAAAATCAACATGCAGAAAATAGAAAAATAACGCTATTTTCAGTTGGCGCATTCACAATGGAGAATTCTTCAAACCACTTAGAGTAAATGAAAAACGATTTAAAAGGAAAAATATCAGTGTCTATTATCTGGCTTCAATGTTTTGTTAACACTTGTTTATGAACGAGTGTTGGTGCACGTGTGTGGAAAATACGTTTACCTTTTGTTGTGTAGTATTACTGTTATTATCATTAACACCGTCACCACTAGGACTAGTGCTGCTGCTAAGACGACTACTACTGCTACTTATAATACTAATACTTCTAAATGCAGCTACTGTTAGGATAACACAGGCGAGTGCAGGAACTTTTTGAATTGAGGTTCAGAATCGGTGCTCTTCAGGGCGCTGTTGTGCTGTTTTCCGTTTTAGCCAATAACCAATGAAAACCGCGAATTGTTTTCCATGTTTAGGAGACGGTGCATTTCAACAATCTTTTGTTGCTAATTGATTAAAGTCTGTAATGGAATGGCAACCAGGTTTAACCTGTTATAAAAACAACAACAACAACAACAACAATTCTACATTTGTATTGTTTTAAACGTATGTGTAACCGTTATGTCCTCATCTAGTTTCCATTCCTTTTCATTTTGTGGCGTTTCTTTTTTTACAGTTATTCAGTGTTCCTTTACAAAAGTAAATAAATACAAACAAATCAAAGAAATAAAGAAATAAACAATCAATCAAACAAATAAAACCAAATACAAAGATACATACATGCACACATACGTACGTACGTACATAAAATTCAGTTATAAATGTTCAGTATACAAAATATTTAATAAGAATAATAAATAAATAATAATAATAAAGGATTTAAAAGAACATTTATTGCAGACGAACTTCATATCGAGGATTACAAAACATTCTTACATTGACTAAAGGTTAAGGTACGGCTTTTTATCGGCACAAATGAAAATATCAGTTTCTTAGATGATTAGTTACAGAGGCTAGTACTCACAAAAGAGTTCTGACAAAGCAGGTAATTTGTAAATGTTAGTTTTTGTGGGGGGTTTTCATCGAGTATTAAGCACAACTCTATTTGTTTTCTTTCTTTTTTTTCTTTTTTTTTTTTCTTTCTTTCTTTTTTTTTTTTAATTTCTTTTGGGTTTTTTTTTGTTTTTTTAAAAATATATATATATATATATAAGAAACACTTTTCTAAGTGAACTGCATCAGCGGAACTGTATGTCCATGTCCGCGAGTAGATGGATAATGAAATAGTTTCAAAATAGATCCATCCGTCCCAGATCTCTCTCTCTCTCTCTCTCTCTCTCTCTCTCTCTCTCTCTCTCTCTCTCTCTCTCTCTCTCTCTCTCTCTCTCTGTGTTTTCTTTTCTTTTCATTTTTTGTTTTTGTTTTTTTACTGTAAATGATTCACGTAAAAGTTTTGATTCATTAACATCTTAACTTTGAGGAAAGACGGGGATTTTTATTATTATTTTTATTTTTATTTTGTTCCTTCTTTCTTTCTTTCTTCATTTGTGTGTGTGTGTGTGTGTGTGTGTGTGTGTGTGTGTGTGTGTGTGTGAGAGAGTGAGAGAGAGAGAGAGAGAGAGAGAGAGAGAGAGAGAGAGAGAGAGAGAGAGAGAGAGAGAGAGATTTAACCGGTTTGCACTTATACAGGAAGTTTATACGATTTTCATGTTTACTGGTCGAAAGACTTCATCGTAATAATAACGTAATTTTTCGTCTGCTTTCGTAAATTCTGCCAATGGCTGCAGGCTTAGGTAAATATGATCAGTAACACTTCAGCAAATATCCCTCATAGTTATTCTTTTAGCCAATTTCGACAGCAACGTAATGATCAAATTCATTCGATTAGAATAATTTTGACATTTCATTGCTTCATGACCTACAATTTAAAACATTCATTTCTAGCGATAACAGGTTCAGTAAGAGTCCGTTTCTTTCATTTTATCTGTGTACCTATTTCCGTCATTTTCTCCGTTTTAAATATTAAACACGCACATTAAAACACGCACGCACACGCATCCTTTTTTTCTGCTGGTGAGTATTTTTTCTAGCGTAGAGTAATACAAGTGTAATTTGTAATTGCTTACGGGCTAAGCACTCAGTACAAATGCAACGACTCTGCTGTATTCTACGTAAAGTTTTATTATTCATTAAAGTGTAACTTTTCCCTTAAGATTTTCTTGTTTTGATTGCAACTGTTTCTTTGTGTGTGTTTGTAAAAATAGTGTCTGTATTATTACCTATCCAGGAATAAATAATGAAAGTTACACTCAACAGAATAACACCACATTTTCAGAAATTCTGGACCAGACCCTAGCAAATACTTTCAACGTGGAAAGTGATTTTTCAGTTTCTTATAAGCTAGTGACCTATTTAGATATAATGTGCCAATTTTGTCTTCTTTCTGCCTGCTAGACTTTCACGTGAAACCGAATATTCCCGACAGTAACCTAATTAGGTAATTCTGGCTTTGAAGGTAATAATACATTTTCAGCGACTTGCTTTTCTCCTGCGGCCTATGGCAAAGGCATTCAAAAATCCATCTTTCCGTAGACGCAAAATGAATTATGATGTAACTCCAGCAGAAGGCTTTCCTCTCCTTTCTTTCAGAACACTGTATTATGGTCTTGAAAACGTTGTTCGTTAGTTTTAATACAGCAAGAATGCAGCAGGTCGTTTACGATGAACACTTCAGGTCGGTGTTTCTAACATGAGGCACACGACCCAAATGAGGACAATTTAATTATGACGTATTAAGAACAAAAATTTTCTGAACTCGCTGATATCGATGACCAATGAATCCTGCCAGGCAGAACAAACAATTAAATTCAGTTCCACTTGTTTTATGAAATAATTATGCTAATGAATAAGTTTTCCGAACTTGGTAGGCTGTTATGCCAAAGGGGGTATGAATATCGTGGAGGGGGTAAGTAGACCAAGGCCCCTCATGCTTTAAGTAAATCTGGCTACTTTCCGATTTACAAGACTTTATTTTGTTGTGGCTCCTAACAAATATCAAACACCATCGTCTTATAAGTTACTGAATACTACACATCGTCTACTGCTGAGAATGTTTATTAATTATTGTTGAAAATGAATGTTTGCGTAACAAAACACAACATATTTACACATTTTAACGTTAACGGCTAACGGTTATTATCTGTCAGTCGTTTATCTTTTTCTTTTATAATGAAGAAAACAGGAAAGCGGCAACACCATCCACGGGTTACTCTGACCAGTTAGCAGCGAGGAATCTTTTCTCTGCGTGTTACCATAGAGATAAAAGACTTGCCACAGCCTTTTGCAAACCATTGTAATGGAGCAGTGGTTGTAATGGAACATAGCCTAA
>CM022665.1:39922294-39947294 GCA_012295275.1 Chrysomallon squamiferum | reverse complement strand
AATAAAATAAAATAAAATAAAATAAAATAAAATATAAATAAAGAAAGAAAGAAAGGAAAAAAAAAAACATTGCATTATGCTTGTTTCTCTTTATTTGAAATCAAATTTCAGTATCGCTATCCGAGATTTCATCTTCGACTTCGAACATCTCAAAAGACAACCCAGGATCATACAGCCACACCTCAGCTTTCCTGTCTCGACAGGAGGGCAACGCCTTCCAACAGCCATGTAGTTTCTGTGCGACCTTCTTCACTGCAGAATAAAAAGATTAATGCAGTGTATATCACACCTTTTCAAATTAACGTGCAATAAACCGATTACTTTCAGAAGATATCAGCTTTACCATGTGAAGGATAGCATGCCGAATGTAGCGAGGGTTTGCCGAGCTGTATTCGCCAGATAAATCTGATATCTTAACACAGTAACCAGTTATCTCTTTTATCCTGCAATCCTAAATGATACCAAAACTAGACGAAACTGACCGTTTTATTTATTAACTCGCCGCTTTTAAAATGAAATATCATTTGTAAAGATGAAAAGGCATCAGTTAAACACTAATGAAGTAACCTTTAAGAATATATAAACTTAAATAACAAGTAATTTATCGAAATAAATATAGGTCCGTACCAAAAAGCCCAGTTCCCGAAGATTCAAAAATTTATTTTATCATCATATCTTGTCACCACTTATAGTGATTGCTGGATAAAATTGTTTATATATACAGAATTTATTTATTTATTAATCAAAATAACTCTGAAAATTAAATCGCGCCAAGTTCTAAAGATGTCGCTTAAGAGGAAACAAAAATTTCAGTATATAATTGCTTATATAAATAGATATAAATAAACAACTAAAGTTAAGTCGACTTTTGTTACAGAAATAATGAAAATTAACTGTTTTATGACAAATATTAAAGAGAACACATTTTCTTTTCATTACTATTTAATGCATCAGTTTTTATTTTATATATATAAATAATATGAATAGTAGAAAATAGAAAATATCGATATTTACGGTCGACAGCAATGTACAGACAGAAAAGTACCAACATGCTCGAGGTAAAATCCTCAAAGGCTGAGAAAATGAAAAATAAAAAAGTAAATAAATAGTAAAGTAAAATAAAATTTTAAAAAGTATTAGAAAGAAGTGTGTGTGTGTGTGTGTGTGTGTGTGTGTGTGTGAGAGAGAGAGAGAGAGAGAGAGAGAGAGAGAGAGAGAGAGAGAGAGAGAGAGAGAGAGAGAGAGAGTACATATGTATATTTGTGCGTGAATTTTCTACCAGCAAATATTTGGAAGGTATTCACATTATACATATAATGTGTTGGTAAACATACTTCAGACGTGTTCTCTGTTTGCTATGAAAGATAATTAATATTAATATTACCTGCACTGATGCAGAATACCAGCAGCACTTTAATTCCAATTGCTGCCAAGATTAACAAACCTATTATCCTGAAATAAATATACTACATATTTGTTTTGTCAGACGTTTTTGTGTTTGATGTTGCAAACAGATATTGTTGTCAAAGTATATAACACATGTATACATAATTTGCTTATTCGTTTTATCTCCAAGTACATTTTATAATATTAAATAAGAGTATGTTATTAAAATATTAAAACTGTTTATCATTGACTGATTATTCCCACGCCATAAGAAATTAAATAATTAAAATAAAATATTAAAATCATCAATTAAGATATATTAAAATATAATAATTAAATCAAAAGCTAGGGGAAAAAATCTAAACAATAATCGATACTACAATTTGTACTTTTTTATATGAAAAAAGAAGAGTAAAATTTTAAAAGTAAGATAAATAATAATAATAAATATGCGTGTAAACTTACAAAAGAGTTACTACATTGAAACAGAAAAATATCAGGAAAATGTCAAGGGTATCCACAAGATTTGGCTTAAACCCGTGCCCCATCTTTGTTAATAAGAGACTGACGTAAATTGACATGGCAACGGCGAAAGGTGACGAAGACGGGCGGGAATAGACAACTTTTCGAAAATGTGTGGCGTTATTGTTACTGTTTTGTTTTCATTTTATTCCATTATTATATTATTTATTCCATAATATTTAACGAAATTCTGGTTTACTGTTATAATATTCGTGAGAATTAAAACGCATTAAATAAGTTAGCAAATACTCTCAATTAGTTGAGATACATGTACATGCATATAATCTCGAAATAAAAAATAAAATAACTATAAACAAATAAAAAAATCAGAACGGTTCAAATTGTTCATATTGTTCTGTTTGTTCTTGCGCATAATTATTAAGACCGTATGATGAATAATAATGTAAAAATAAAAAACAACAACAACAAAAAAAAAAAAAAAAAAAAAAAGAGGAATTTTTCCAAAATTTCATGACGGTAATGACAGCAGAAGTTTTAACATGATCACGTATTTTCACTGAACCATAGACTTAGTGCCACGTGACACTGAAGGAACTTAATACAGCAGAGCCGGCGGCGATTCAGCGTCTGTCTACTGTGTCGTACTTTCCGTCATTATCTTCCAGAGTTAGTCAGACGTGCATCATCTTTAGAACTACTGTTGTAATTCTTCTGTTTACTGGAAGAAAATGTGTTTACTGACCTGGTGCTTTTTTTTTTTTTTTTTTTTTTTTTAACCCCAACCCCCACTGATTAGTTTTTGAAATTTTCGTGTTTCCGTTCTAAAAGTATTTTTAATTTTCGGACGAAAAATGTCTGCACAAAATCAGGAAGAAAGAAAATATTGGTGAATACTTTTCGCTTCAGAAACCTCTGTGCAGTTTAGATATTTTATTTATTTAGGCAAATTGTCATCTTACTCTTTTAGCTATAAATTATTCTGTAGCTTCTGGGAAATGCATCTTATTCAACAATTATCACCTTGTGTTTGGTCATATGAGGAAAACAACGGACTAGCATTTGACATAAACACCTTCCATACGGTTTGCTGAAAATAACAAATAATCGCTTTTAAGACTACATCTCTGTTTGTTATGTAATTTGCACCACATTTATTCTTCTTCTAATATTTCTATGGAAATTTTATCAGCATGACTTTGTACAGTTTTACAGTTTACTACTGATTAAACATCATGGTTAAATTTATCCTTTGTAAAGTTTCTTCTCATTTTTAATCTTGTGTAACAATCCGTACTTCAGATTCTGCCTGTGAAATCCAAACGATTGTATTGAATGTGTATGTATGTACTGATTTAGTAAATCTTTCCACACAAACTCACAGGCTCATCTATGCTCATAAAACAGCTGAACACACATTTGAACACACATTCACATGAATCCTGACCCACACACAGCCAAATGAGCACACACACACAGAGTCACATGAACAAAGACTCTACCCAGGCTGAGTAGCCTTTAATCTTTTCCCCCTTTGTAAACTGTATACGCTCTCACTCACACTCTCTGTGTTTGTATGTATAATTATTTAGTCAGTACGAGAAACTTGTTCCACTGTTCTCCCTGACTGGCTGATGTGTATCACTGTCTGATCATGTAATAATTTTACCTATTAAAACCAAATAAAATAAACGTAAAATAATAATTGTGACTGTATGCACCTCGACATACTCCATCATTAAAGGATATCAGATTGATAATATTAGAGAGCAAACCCACTGGCATCATTGCATGGAGCCTTAAACATTTGTACTGATTAGCTGCAGAATGTATTATACCTTAACCTTCCCCATGACAGGAAAAAATATACAAAACCCTGTGATATTCAGGCTTTGATCTCTGGTTGGAATGGTTGTATTGCTAAGTTTGTTGTCACAAAGCAAATGCCTTAATATTAACACTGTCACAAAAAGCAGAGTTAATACAAGTAAATCATACTTCTGTTCCATTTCTATTCCTGTGAATTATAATCTATTTTGAATTAATTCACCTACTTTCTGTCTTCCTAATGTTAGTATATACACAAAGCTTTCCACACAAAGGCTCATCTATGCATACAACCTTTCTTAAAAACACAATCACATGAAAACAGACACTAACACACACAGTTACAAGTACACAAAAGATGCAGCACACACACACACACACACACACACACACACACACACACACACATGTACCCAGTCACATGAATGCATACAAACTCACACACACTTGCGGTCACAGGAACACACACACACACAGATGCATGCCCATACATGCACACACACACATATATATACACACAAACAGACGCTCACACTTATGCTAACATTTCCTATTGGATATTTTCATCATCTCTTTCTCAGACAATGCAGACACACATAGTACTTATTTCATAGTATCTAGCCTGTATTCTATGTGCCAATCTCAGTCAGTTTTTATAAACTAAGCGTCTCTCTCTCTCTCTCTCTCTCTCTCTCTCTCTCTCTCTCTCTCTCTCTCTCTCTCTCTCTCTCTCTCTCTCTCTCTCTCTCTCTCTCTCTCTCTCTCTCTCTCTCTCTCTCTCGTACATATATTTCTAAAACTCACTTCATAGTATCTATCCTGTAATCTATGCTTTTATAAACTAAACTCTCTCTCTCTCACATACACTTATTTCTAATTATCATAATAGTCATAAACAATAAATAAATAAATAAATAAGGAATTTAACACAGATATATTTTCTATTTGGTGCAGTTTACAGTTTTTGTAGGCCTTTTTTTTTCTGCTATATTTCTGTTAAAACGTTGTTTTTTTTAGTTTTTAATGTGTAACCTTAAGAATGTAGTGTTTTGGATTAAGTAAATTAGAAATTAGCAAGAATTATAGTTTTGTTTTAAATGAAGACAGAAAATGTAACCCCCCCACCCAGAAAAAAGACATTTCGCCATTCTGTGAATGGCAGTCAAAGATAAAATTTTATTTGATTTTTTGAAGTAGATTAAAATAGTAACAAGAAACAGTTTTACAGAAAAAAAAAAACTAGTAACAGCTCAATGGCCATTAATACATTAAGTTCACATTAATTTTAAATTAACATTTGTTTGTCGCTACCTTTAATTTCCATATATATAAGAAAATCGATTCATTAATAACCAAAGAAAACAACATGAACTTGTATAATGCTCGCGCTGCACTGGTGCATTCCTAAATTGGAGGAAATATATATAAAAATAAAACATCATGTCTGCGCCCTTGAAACATGATTACATATAAGTTTTGATTAGTCATGGTAATTCTGATTCGTCATAATCATTGTTGACAGCTATACTACAGTCGCGTTGTAGCAGTAAATGTTTCTGAAAGAAAAATAATAAAATGCCATGAGTATAAAGTCCAGATTTCTTATTTTTATTTTATAATTTTTTATTAGGAATCGTAGTTTCAATCTCGACTCAGTGCTAGTGCTAGTGGTGAATAAACATCCAAGTTTCCTTTCGTCCCGTTCCAACCACAGATATGACAGCATATTTTAGTAAGAAAATTACATGCACATTATTCTCACTGCAGCCAGCACTCAATTGTGATTTCATTAAAAAACAGTTAACCTCATTTATGATTTATAATGATATATACATTTCATAATTAATTGTATTTTGTTATCATTTTATTATTATTATTATTATTCAGAGATGCAAGGCATATTTCAAACAAATTTGTGATGTAAATATTTGACATACAAATATAAACTAAAGAATTTTATTTATTTTTATTTTTTGTATTATTATTTTATTTTTTAAAGCAAATTTTGATGTGAAAAATATATAAACAAAATTGAAAGAAAAAGTAATATATGTTAATACAAATATTTATCTTATGACTTTCATATACATATATATTTTCATTACAGGTGCAGCTCCTGTAACTATGAAAACATGAATATTAACAGTCCAATGTTGTGTAGGATTGAAAATTGGAAACTTTATCATTTGATTGGTAATATCTGTGTCAAAAAAATCGTGCCTTAATCTGTCAGTTTTCAAGATGTCTCGTTGTATTCTGGTTTGTTCACCTTGCCAGCACAAAGACACTGTGTGTTATGTCAGAGTTGAGCCTTGCATACAATGTCTCCATTGTGTGCAGCCAAGGCTAGAAATACGAAGAAGAAAATGGTAATCATAACAATAATAATAATCTGTTTATTTATTAGTGTGTGTGTGTGTGTGTGCGCACGTGTATACATATATATGCACAGTTCCTCTGATACATTTTAAATAATGGGTTGTGTCAAAAGTTTTGAACAATTTCCAGAGTTGTGTTTTAAAGCACTTTATGTGACAGTGTAATGTTGGTATGACTGATAAAGTTTGCATCACTTGCACAAGTTGCAGTGTGATAACCTACTGGCTACGTCTCACACAAGAAATCGGTCATCTCTTCCTTTTGTGATGTTTTGTCAGCTGTTATCAACAACAAAAATAGGTAACCAAAAGTTGTATTTTCAACATGTAATTATTATTTTTCCTTAAAAAGGGTAAAATCACTGCAGGAACATGTAAAAATCATATTTTATTATGAAATAATTAAACAGAACTTAAAAATGAGTTGAAATAAGCACGTTTATATATGAGAAAGGTTAAAAAAAAAATAAATAAATGTCAAATTGGTACCAGTAACATGTACATAACCGTTCAAATAGAAAAATAAATAAATAAATAAATAATATCTTGCTTTAAATTTTGGTAATGATTTGAAAATTACTTGTAAACTGGGATTGTATGCAAAATAAATGTCATAGTTATAAATATATTTTTTAAAAATTACCCCCCCCCAATAAAATAAAAAAATAATAATAATAATAATAATAATAATAATAATAATAATAATGTACAATTTATATTATTGTAAATTATTTTTGGTGCTAAAAATAATAAAGTTTTAAAATGTTTTAAATGATGACACTCTTTAAACTTCTGTACTTTTTGAAAACATCTACTATTACCTATGCTTTGGCCCAAATACTAGAATAACAGAAAAACTTATTTTAAAAGCTCTGCATACTATTAATAAGTTCAAAGCAGTGAAATGAAAATGTTAAAATCTGCAACTTTATTATAAAAACTACAAGTTTACACCTAGAAAAAAAACATCTAGAAATATTTTAATGACTTCTACGGTGAAGGATCTGTTACGTTCAATACTTTCGGCCGACTTTTCCTTCAATTCTGAATACAACAGTGTCATTGTTTTGTTATTTATTTCTGCGCTGTACTTTGTGGGTAATGGTGTCTGTGTGTCTGAGAGATTTTACAAATGTACTCAAATCTGTTATTAAATTCCCTTCCAGTTTATGTTAAGCTGCTAATCGGCATAATGTGCATACTGACCCAATCACTGAGTCATTGCTCGATCGTTCGTTTATACCTCTGTTTGTGCGTGCGTGCATGCGTCGGTGTGTGTGAGGGGAATACTTCTCTTTGGGGTTATTTAAAGTAGTATATACTAAAGTTTTGTAACATACATTACAGAATTATGAAGATGACTGAAGATGAAATAAGCCTCTTTATTCAGTGAAATAAAATAAACTGAAGCTCAAATGCACACGGGATTTAAGAAATTGATACGCACCGTGCAAATAGTTTTCTGTTTATTTATTTAAAGCCTATTTTGTTGGGACGCATGATTCGAACCATCTTGAAATGTAGTTCGCCAGTCATGAACCCTCCCTAACTACGAGGTTGCACGTTATTTAAATTATTACATTCATATAGTCCATAATAATAAAATAGAAAATAAATAAATAATAAAAGTAAAAATAAATAAATAAATAAAATATAACAGAAGAAAACACACACACACACACACAAAAAATAAAAAATAAATTGCATTATGCTTGTTTCTCTTTAATTAAAAGCCTATTTCGATGTCGCTTTCCGACAATACAACATCAACGGCATTTCCATTATATTCCCACTCCTCATCTACCAATGTTTCAACAGATTCCTCAGATTCAGTATCGTCATCCTCCTCATCATGGACTTTCCTGCCTGGCCAGGAGGGAAACGCCTTCCAACAGCTATCTAGTTTCTGTGCGACCTCCTCCACTGCAGAATAAAAAGATTAATGCAGTGTATATCACACCTTTTCAAATTAACGTGCAATAAACCGATTACTTTCAGAAGATATCAGCTTTACCATGTGAAGGATAGCATGCCGAATGTAGCGAGGGTTTGCCGAGCTGTATTCGCCAGATAAATCTGATATCTTAACACAGTAACCAGTTATCTCTTTTATCCTGCAATCCTAAATAATACCAAAACTAGATGAAGCTGACCGTTTTATTTATTAACTCGCCGCTTTTAAAATGAAATACCAGTTGTAAAGATGTAAAGGCATCAGTTAAAAACTAATGAAGTAACTTTTAAGAATATATAAACTTAAATAACAAGTAATGTATCGAAATAAATATAGGTCCGTCCCAAAAATTCCAGTGCCCGAAGATACAAAAATTTATTTTATCATCATATCTTGTCACCATTTATAGTGATTGCTGGATAAAATTGTTTATATATACAGAATTTATTTATTTATTAATGAAAATAACACTGAAATATAAATAGCGCCAAGTTCTAAAGATGTCGCTTAAGAGGAAATAAAAATTTGAGTATATAATTGTTTATATAAATAAATAAAAATAAACAACTAAAGTTAAGTCGACTTTTGTTACAGAAATAATGAAATTAAGTGTTTTATGACGGATATTAAAGAGAACACATTTAATGCATCAGTTTTCATTTTATATATATAAATAATATGAATAGTAGAAAATAGAAAATATCGATATTTACGGTGAGCAGCAATGAAGAGACCGACAAGTGCCAAGACGATCCAGGCGAAATTTTTATAAGCTGAGAAAAAAAAAAATTAAAAAAATTAAATTAAAAAAAATTAAATTAAATAAATAAATAATAAAGTAAAATAAATAAATAAAGTGAAATAAAATTTTAAATAGTATTAGAAATAAGTGTGTGTGTGTGTGTGTGTGTGTGTGTGTGTGTGTGTGTGTGTGTGTGTGTGTGTGTGTGTGTGTGTGTGTGTGTGAGAGAGAGAGAGAGAGAGAGAGAGAGAGAGAGAGAGAGAGAGAGAGAGAGAGAGAGAGAGAGAGAGAGAGAGTACATATGTATATTTGTGCGTGAATTTTCTACCAGCAAATATTTGGAAGGTATTCACATTATACATATAATGTGTTGGTAAACATACTTCAGACGTGTTCTCTGTTTGCTATGAAAGATAATTAATATTAATATTACCTGCAATGATGGACACTGGCACCACCTCTTCTCTTGCTTGCAATAACAAATTTAGTAGCCTGAAATAAACATTTATTATTATAGTTATAAATGTACTACATATTTGTTTTGTCACACGTTTTTGTGTTTGATGTTGCAAACAGATATTGTTGTCAAAGTTTATAACACATGTATACATAATTTGCTTATTCGTTTTACCTCCAAGTACATTTTATAATATTAAATAAGAGTATGTTATTAAAATATTATAAGTGTTTATCATTGACTGATTATTCCCACGCCATAAGAAATTAAAAGAATTAAAGTAAAAAATTAAAATCATCAATTAAGATATATTCAAATATAATAATTAAATCAAAAGCTAGGAAAAAAATCTAAAACAATAATCGATACTGCAACTTGTACTTACTTTTTATAATAAAAAAATTAATATAAAAAGAAGATTTTAAAAGTAAGATAAATAATAACAATAAATATGCGTGTAAACTTACAAAGCTGCAAAACTTAAACCCATGAACACTCGAAGAAATCGGAGCAGATCACTATCATACCAGTTTGCCATCTTTGTTAATAAGAAGCTGACGTATGTTGACATGGCAACGGCGAAATTTGACGGAGACGGGCGGGAGTAAGCAACTTTTCGAAAATGTGTGGCGTTATTTTTACTATTTTATTTTCATTTTATTCCATTATTATATTATTTATTCCATAATATCTAAGAAATTCTGGTTTACTGTTATAATATTCGTGAGAATTAAAACGCATTAAATAAGTTAGCAAATACTCTCAATTAGTTGAGATACATGTACATGCATATAATCTCGAAATAAAATAAAATAAAATAACTATAAAGAAATAAAAAAATCAGAAATTCTTAACTAAATGCAATGGAATATTCAAATCATGGCGAAACGTAATCCAACATAAATCACAACATTTGTGGCAATAGGGACATTTGTAAATGCTCATAAGTGAACTATTTTAATATGGTTGCCATTTTCGCTAAAATTAATAACCGGATATTTACTTCGTTTTACAATCGTTTCTTTAAAATACCTTATATACAGTATACCCTTACCTATTCGCGGTTCCCCATTCGCGGCCCCGCATATTCGCGGGTTAGGCTCTTAACCCTATCGCATTGTATGCTGGTATACCAGGCGAGCGTCAAACGTCATAAAAACAAATGCTCGGTAAACCGCACAAACAATATCAAATTTTTTCAATTATTATTGCAATACAGTACGTATTTTTTTATAAATGCATACACTGTATGTACAGTGCATATTTTTTGTGACCGTGTATTAATAATGTTTTTAATTGCATATTATTACCTGAACTGTGCGTACTGTATTTATCTGCCTGTTTGCCTTTAAATTTGTTCCACTTTCTGTCAATTCTAATACATATGTTGTACGCATAGAAAATGACTTTACGGTACAGTAATACTGTATGGGTAACTATGCTATGCGGTGTTACTGTCCTCCTGTACTTACGTTTCTTTCTGATTAAAATATTGTTTCAGTACAAAATTAAAATGCGTTTACATTATCATTACTACATTAGTGAAATACATAACTGCATGCAATATTACTACATTATTACTGTATTAATGAGTAAGAGTGTCTTTAGAAAGTGTCCTGGAAGCATTTAGTACTGTATATTGACGTTTTAAAACTGCATCCAATATTCGCGGTTTTTCGCTATTCGCGGGGGGGTTAAAGAACATAACCCCCGCGAATAGCGAGGGAATACTGTAATACTGTTTACATTGTTCATATTGTTCTTTTTGTTCTTGCCCATTATCATTAAGACCGTATGGTGAATAATAATGTCAAAAAAAGATTAAAAAAAAAATTAAATTAAAATTAAAATAAAATAAAAGAGAGTAGTTTTTCCAAAATTTCATAATGGTAATGACAGCAGAAGTTTTAAAATGATCATGTGTTTTCACTGAACCATAGACTTAGGGCCACGTGACAGTGATGGAACTTAATACAGCAGAGTCGGCGGAGACTCAGCGTCTGTCTAGTGCAGTGGTTCTCAGCGGGTGCGCCAGGTGACGTATTTAGCTGTGCCCCACGAAATTCTAGGATCTAGGTAGATATTTGCGATGATAAAAAAATTGATTATATTAAGAGCGGAAAGATATCCAGTAAGAAATAGCCGGTTGCCCGGAAGAAAATGTTATACACGTTGTAAACTCGTGATGAGCTGACGAGCAAGCGCGGTTGCTGAAGGCTGCGCAGTAGTTTACCAGTGACAGTGTGAGTGATAGGGTGTGCAGGCTGCACAGTAGTTTACCAGTGACAGTATGAGTGATAGGGTGTGCAGGCTGCACAGTAGTTTACCAGTGACAGTATGAGTGATAGGGTGTGCAGGCTGCACAGTAGTTTACCAGTGACAGTATGAGTGATAGGGTGTGCAGGCTGCGCAGTAGTTTACCAGTGACAGTATGAGTGATAGAGTGTGCAGGCTGCACAGTAGTTTACCAGTGACAGTATGAGTGATAGAGTGTGCAGGCTGCACAGTAGTTTACCAGTGACAGTATGAGTGATAGGGTGTGCAGGCTGCACAGTAGTTTACCAGTGACAGTATGAGTGATAGGGTGTGCAGGCTGCACAGTAGTTTACCAGTGACAGTATGAGTGATAGGGTGTGCAGGGCAAGTTTTTAGTGATAGAGTGTGCACGCTGCGCAGTAGTTTACCAGTGACAGTATGAGTGATAGGGTGTGCACGCTGCGCAGTAGTTTACCAGTGACAGTATGAGTGATAGGGTGTGCAAGTGTGATAAACAGCCAGAGTTGTCTTATGACACATATTCCTATCACTGTCACTGCCCATCTGAAACATTAATACTTTATGGAATTTTAGCCTATTATAGTCTTACATTTGTTAAAAGCAAACGATTGATAAAAGTTTTCCCTCACTGCACAATATACACCATTAAAAATATAGCCTTTGTACAGTTTTTTGACATTTTAATAGTCCATTGCTTAGGACACAAAAGATGCAGCCATATGAACGTACCCAGTCACATGAATGGATACAAACTCGCACACACTCGCAGGAACACACATACACACAGATGGATGCCCATACATGCACACACATACATATATACACACACACAAACACTCACACTTATGCTAACATTTCCTATTGGATATTCTCATCATCTCTTTCTCAGACAATGCAGACACACATAATACTTATTTCATAGTATCTAGCCTGTAATCACACATAATACTTATTTTATAAACTAAACTATCTCTCTCTAGTATCTCTATTCTATGCCAATCTCAGTCAGTTTTTATAAACTAAGCGTCTCTCTCTCTCTCTCTCTCTCTCTCTCTCTCTTCTCATAAATAAATAAATAAATAAATAAATAAATAAATAAATAAATAAGGAATTTAACAGATATATATTTTCTATTTGGTGCAGTTTACATTTTTGTAGGCCTTTTTTTTTCTGCTATATTTCTTTAAATTAAATCGTTTTTTTAGTTTTTAATGTGTAACCTTAAGAATGTAGTTTTTTGGATTAAGTAAATTAGCAAGATTTATATTGTTGTTTTAAATCAAGACAGAAAATTAAAATATGACAATTAAGTTTACTTCATTCAAAATGTAAAAAAAAAAAAGAAAAAAAAAGACATTTCACCATTCTGTGAATTGATGTCAAAGATAAAATTTTGTTTGATGTTTTGAAGTAGATTAAAATAGTAACAAGAAACATTTTACAGAGAAAAAACCAGTAACAGCTGAATGGCTTTTAATAAATTAAGTTCATATTAATTTTAAATTAACATTTGTTTTTCGCTACCTTTATATTCCATATATAGTGTGTGTGTGTGTGTGTGTGTGTGTGTGTGTGTTCACAGTTCCTCTGATACATTTTAAATAATGGGTTGTCTGAATAGTTTTGAACAATTTCCACAGTTGTGTTTTAAAGCACTTTATGTGACAGTGTAATGTTGGTATGACTGATAAAGTTTGCATCACTTGCACAAGTTGCAGTGTGATAACCTACTGGCTACGTCTCACACAAGAAATCGGTCATCTCTTCCTTTTGTGATGTTTTGTCAGCTGTTATCGAAAACAAAAATAGGCAACCAAAAGTGGTATTTTCAACATGTAATTAATATTTTTCCTTAAAAAGGGTAAAATCACTGCAGGAACATGTAAAAATCATTTTGTGAAGGTGCTAAATGTGAATCAGTAATTTGGAGATGGTTTGCAAAATTCAGATGCATGGGATTTCAGCTTAGAATATGCAAATCGCTCTGGAAGACCTTCAGATTTGGATAATGATTTATTTGAAGGTAAACACTGAAGCTAACCCAAAATTCATGACTGGAGAGCTTGCAGAAATATTGGCTGTCCCCAAAAATACAGTTCATGAACACTTAGTGAAATTTTCGTACATTTACCCGCTATGATGTTTGGATACCTCACAACCAGTCAGAGGAAAACTGCATGGACCAGTGTTTCATCTGCATGCTGCTCTTAAAATGCAATAAATCTGGACCTTTCTTTAACTTACTATCACCAGAGATGAAAAATGGATTGTCTCCACTAACACAGTGTGAAAAAGTTGCAGACATTTGTGTGAAAATCCACCAACAGACCTACCAAAGCTGAATGTTCATGAAAAAAGGTTATACTTTTGTCTGTTTGGATTTCAAAGTCATTATGTATTAAGAGCTGCTACCAACCAGTTATATCATCAATTCTGATGACCACTGTCACCAGCTGGAAAAAAATATTAAAAAGCCAGAACTAGCCAGCAGGGAAAGGGTTGTGTTCCAACAAGACAATGCCAGACCTTGTATGTGTTTTTGGCTGCCCACACAATGTCATATGAGTTGGAGTGGAGTCTCTTACTATATCAACCATATTCTCCCAACACTAAACCTTCTGAGTTTCATTTGTTTAGGTCCCTGCAATATTTGTGCAATATTTATTGACCTAGATGCCATCAAAAAAATCCTAGATAATGTCTTTTCCTCCAGGACAGCCCAATTCTGCACGGGTGGAATTATGTGGCAGTCAAACAGATGAACTAAAGTCATTCATAAAAATGGAAGATTTGATTTATTAATAACATTTATTGTAATGTGGATAAAACTGTTTTATTTCCATCCTTCAAAAACGCTCAGAATTTCATGGACAAACCATTATATGTCATCATGGATACATAACTTCGAAATTTATCTAATTTATTTCACATAATACTGATAGTTTAAAATCATATTTGTTACTGAGATAAGTAGCATTGAACTTTATTATTTTTTTCAGAATATTATTAGTAAATTACATACAAATTATAATGAAATGAGTATATCTTGTTATTATTTTTTATTTTTTTTTATTAATATTGTTATTGTTATTGTATTACTATTATTATTATTATTGTTATTATTACTATTATTATTATTATTATCAGATTCGTCCAGTCAGAGTAAACATAAAGCCTATAAAACAAGTTCACTCAAATATGACTGTTGCTGAACTTGCTAAGGCCTTGAGCAAAGATACAGGTTGGTTTAATAATAGCATATATAAATGTATATATATATATTAAAAGTAAATAAAAATAAACATAAGAATAAAAAGCATACATCATATAAATATATACACACACACACACACTTTTAATTTTTATCTTTTATTTTTTTTATTAATTAATATAATTATTATCTTGCTAATAATTAAACAATATTGATTAATATGATATTTAGCATCTTGGATGTGTTTGTAATTTTCCAGACCATGTTTTTGATGTGCTGGCCTATGTTCCAGGTGGTGACAAATTTGGTAACATAAATCTTCAAAAGAAAATCAGTGAAGTACATCTGTTTAAGATTATAATAAGGAAAGATTGTAATTTGTGTACAATAAGTGAGCAATGATCACATAATAATAATGTCTTGATGTTATTGTAATATATAAATGTAAGATATGGATAATACGTGTGTGTGTGTGTGTGTGTGTCTATAGACAGAAGTATTTGTTATTTAGATACAGATACGGATATAGTTACGTGTTTGTATATATCTAGAGAGAGAGAGAGAAACGGAGAGACAGAAAAACAGAAACAGAGAATGAGAGAGAATAAGAGATATTGATTAATGTAAATTTTTAAAATTATTTTATAAATGAAATAAAAATGCAGTAACAATCAGGTTTTGAAGCACTGATGTTAGTTCCTTTTCTTATGTAACTTTGCCTATCATCTTTAATTTTATTACTGCTAGTATTATTATCATTATTATTACTACTACTACTACTACTATATTATAGTTATTATTTTCTTTCATTTTTATAATTATTACTAATAACTAGATACATATTATAATTAATATTCTTAATTTATGTAATTAATTAATTAATTTTTGATAGAAATTGATGATTTGAGAGTAATCCAAGAATTTGTAAAAAAATCAGGCTACAGATGCAAACTTGGACAGAAAAAACAAGTTAAGGAAAAGGAAAACAAAGATATAATCCGCCAGTACGTATAACATTAAATTTAATATCTTCACTCTAACACACACACTAAACACACACACACACACACACACACACACACACACACACACTCTCTCTTCACCTAAATTCATTGAAATAACCTCTCATTCTATATACACATCAATCAAATAAGTTAACTCTTTCGCCACCAAATTTTACTCAACACACATTTACCAGTGCCAGGCATTTTGGGGAAAATCAGCTATTTTTACCCCTACATCAAAAGTAAAATATCATCCATCAAGTAAAATATTAAGGATTAACTTAAGCGAGTGGATTATATCAAGATATCTCACTGATGGCACTCTTCTAACATGTCTAGATATCTCGCCAAAAGGATTAAAGATAACCAACATGAAGAGGATAGCACTGAAATAAATCATTTTTAAAAGCAACAAGAATAATCACAAAAAGACCCATTAGTACTGCAATACATACAGTCAGTCATTACTACCTTTACCATAATTATATACTCCCTACTTTGAGACCAGTGAGTTAAATTATATGTTTTTCTTTTTATTGCACTTAATTCAGAACCCATTACTTCATTACTGATATTAATTTTACAATAATTTACTTTTATCAGAAATATTTTCCATTAGTATTCTATTCCATATTAGAAGAATGTTAATAGTCAGCAGAATAGGCAGATGCTTTTTTATTTTATTTTATTTTATTTTATTTTATTTTATTTTATTTTATTTTATTTTATTTTATGTTTTTATTTGCTTTATATTTTTATTTATTTTTTCATTTTATGTTGGGGTTTTTTCCTTTTGAAATAAGATATTATAAGGCATAGTGAACCTTTTTTATAATAACTTCTGTTACTTTCGATTTTGTACTAATTTATTATTTTCCATCTTTCTGTACATATCTCCTCGATCTTGTTATTTTGTTGTCTTATTTATTATTAACAAATGTTGTATATCCTAAATAATAAAACAATTGCACTGAAGTATAAAAATGTTTATTCTGCTATTTATTCATAGCCATCATACACTCGCACATACACGTACAAACTCACAGTTTATTAAGCCTGCTGTCATATGAAATATTTAGGATTTTTTTTTAAACACAGACCACCTCCAGATCCTTCTGTTCTGGTTCGAAGACCTCCCATAGTCACCATCATGGGACATGTTGATCATGGAAAGACAACTCTTCTAGATGCTCTGAGAAATACAAATATAGTAGACCAGGAATTTGGAGGAATAACACAGCATATAGGAGCTTTTCAAGGTAAAATTAACTTTTTAGAATATTGTTTTTGAAAAATCCTGTATTTTTAAAGTGTTTTTTTTCATATTTTTATTTTTTTTTTTTCTTCAGTCTTCTTTTCTTTTCTTTTTTCTTTACTTTAAACTTCTTTTTTTTTTTTTTTTTATTATTATTATTATTTTAAAAATTATTTCATTGTTTTAAAAGCTTGCTTACTTTAAATGGATTGCTGAATTATCAGAAAGGCAAATGAAATTTTATTTCAAAAACTTAAAAAACGTTTAAAAGTAGAGAAATTGTGTTGGCTGTTTTTATTTGCTCTTATTTAATGTGCAAATGATATGCATGGCTATGTGTATATAATATCTTTTTCTTCAATAATTTAGATTTTTATTATTTTCATTACGATTTTTCTTTTGCCATTTTTTTTTAACAACAATCTACATCACCAAAACATAATTGTAGACAAAATTGCATTTACATTATTTTCAGACAAACGTCTTTTTTTTTTTTACTTTTCTATGGAAAAAACCCCCAACAAAACCAAAACAAACAAAATAATTATTATCATTATAACTTTGCAGTTAAACTTGACAATGGAGAAGGAATTACATTTCTGGACACACCAGGCCATGCTGCATTCAGTGCAATGAGGGCAAGAGGGGCACAGGTCACAGACATCATCGTGTTAGTCGTAGCTGCTGAAGATGGAGTCATGAATCAGACAGTGGAATCCATCGGCCATGCCAAAAATGCAAATGGTGAACAAAAGATTTAATACAAAGAATTAAAAAATGCTAAAAAATGCAAATGGTGAACAAAAGCTTTAATATAAAGAAAAAAAAAAAAAAAAAAAATGTTTTTTATTTCTTTATAATATAATTAATTTTATATAACTAGGAAAAATATTTATTTAATATTATTTTTTACCTCTGAGGCTTTATGATTTTTTTTTTTTTTTTTAACTCTATTTGATAGAATAAATTTTATAAGACAGATATTATTAAAATTGACTTTGATGTGAATTGTTTTTGGGGGATAGTTAAATTTTTTTATTACTGTCACTGGGTTATTCAGTGTATTTGTTAATGTATTGCAGTTATTATTTAGCATTGTGATATTGGTTGTTTTTTTTGCTATTTCACAGCATTATTCTTTTGAAACAAAAAGATCATGCATTTAATTTCTATAATTACTATAAAGTAATATTACTGGGTATTTATTTTTATTTTTTATTTTTTCCCCAGTTCCTGTGATAGTTGCTATAAACAAGATTGACAAACCAGAAGCAGACATTGTGAGTGTTTACTTTTTATTTTTTATTTACTTTTTTTCTCTTTTCACTTATATATATTTTCATTATTTTTCACTGGTTTTCTTTTTCTCTTTTTAATCCAATGAGTTTATTCTGTTCTGTTATAAATGGAATTATATAAAGGTTTTCTCACAAACATTTCAGTAAGAATTTGTCACAAGCTTTACTATCCGAGAAAGTGCCTGTTAAATTTTTTTTTTTTTTTTTACTGTTCATGAATATAAGGAATCCTTTGAATAATGTCAGAAGATTGTCTTTCTCTTTTTTCTTAAAAGAAAAAAAAGGGAAATAATAAAAGAAAAAAGAAAAACCAGTTTATTTGACATATAACAACTACTTATGTAAAAAAGTTTGTAGTTGTTTAACTAAATATATATACTCATTAATTTAGTGCTAAGGTACTGAAATATATATTTTTTTACTTTATTTGCAGGAAAGAACAAAACAAATGTTGTTAGAACATCAGTTGATTCTTGAAGACTTTGGAGGAGATGTACAGGCTGTTCCTATTTCTGCTTTAAAAGTAAATTAATTTTTTTTACTTAAAATATAAACACTTGCTAACAAATACATAATAGTTCCAGATTCATTCACTGGTATCTGACAAACAAAAACTTATTTTTACAACTAACTTACGATTCTTAAATTTAAACCAAAACTGCACTGTGTGTTTTCAGTATGTTAACAAAATATCAAAATTAGTAATATTTTTCATATAAAATTAGCACATTTTTCAAAATTTCGATTTAATCCACTTGAAATATATTGAAATGAAAACAAAATCCAGTTAATATTGATCAGATCATTTGCAAATTCCTCCTAAAGGTTATGTTCATTAGGATTTTTCTATTAATACGATCAAAGTTCTTACAGAATTCAACATGTTGACTGAAATTTTGAACATGAAATAACTCATTAACCACAGTAACTGAAAGTATAAATAAATATAGACATTTTTACACATGAACATTAATAAAGAAAAAAAAAAAAAAAAAAAAAAAAAAAAAAAAAAAAGAGAAATCACTTCTTGTAGTATTTGAATTTTTCCTTTAATTTCGCAAATATATTGTAATTGTAAATATAATTATTATTGAAAATTCTTCTCTGTATTATTTCTCTTGTAAATAAGTTATTTTGTTATTAATCAGAAAACTAATCTGCTGGAGCTGGAGGAAGCTATCATAACCCAGGCTGAAGTGATGGAACTCAAAGCTGATCCTGTGGGCTTAGTGGAGGCCACTGTCATTGAATCAAAAACAGACGCAGGAAGAGGGTAAGTCTTTGTTAAATAACATGTTTTTGTACTGTGTAAAGGTTCTTTAGCCTAAATAGATTTCTTCTATTTCTTTATTTCTGTTGATCATCATGTTATATGTTAGAAGAATGCTAGTATTCAGCAGAAAAGCAGACGCTTTAAAGATTTTAGACTATCTTTTTCTTTTGTTGTTTACTTAATTTATTTTTTTTTAATTTTTTTTTTATTTTACATTGCCAGTATATTTTTTTTTCACCACAATACTGACTTTAAAAATGTGTTATTTTTTTTCAAAAGTTCATAATAATGTGGTATGACCCTTAGAGTTAGAAGGATTTTTAAATTATTATTTTTTTAAGTTTATATCTCTAAATAATTCTTTCAGATGTAAATACATAAATATATATTTTTTTTTAATACAGAGAATGGCAAAAGTAATTCCTTCTTTAGTTCTGTTTTTATCATTTCACACTGTATATATTTCTATACATTTTTTAGTTTAATATTATATATTTTTATAAATAATACTTATATTTGTTCTTACATATCTCTATCTATGTCTACATATATTGTTCAGTAAAAGCAAATAAAAGGGGCATTACTTTTGCTGCACCCTGTATTAACAGACTATTGTTGTGTATTATTTAACACTTGTTGTTTTGTTTTGTTTTCAGAAAATTAGCAACTCTGGTTATTCAGAGAGGAACACTTAAAAAGGGTCACTGTCTGGTTGCTGGTACAGTTTGGGCAAAGGTAGACAGAAATATCCTGTTAATTACTTCTTAAATAAATTTAACATTCTGTTGTCATTTCATGATTATGCTTATTTAAGAACTGAAAAACAATATTTTTTTTAAAAAGTTATACAAATTTTATATCCAGTACCACATTTTTACACAATGTTCTTATTTTGCTACATGCTTATGTTTGTTACTAATATTACTGCTACTGTTACTACTACCACTGCTACTACTGCTGTTGTTCCTACTGCTGCTATCACTACTACTAATATTACTACTGATGCTACTAATGCTATCACTACTGATATATTACTACTGCTACTATTACTATTGCTACTACTACTTCTACTACCACTATTATAGCTAGTACTAAAAGTTTTAATATTATTAATATACAAAATATCTCCAGGTTTGAGAGATTTTGAAAAGTTTTAATTTTATTAATTTGTAAACTGAAGGTTCAAGGGATTTTGAAAAAGATTGTTTTTTAAGGAACTTTTAATATTATTAATGAATAAATTGTCTGTAGGTTCAGTGGATTTAAATGTGCAAATTGTAATTTTTAATATTATTAGTGTACAAAATGTAACTTTTAAAATTATTAATGTATAAATTATCTGTAAGCCTGAGGGATTTTTAGTAAGATTTTAATATTATTAATGTAAAATATTTCCTAGGTTCGAGGCATGTTTAATGACACTGGACGGCCAGTTCAAGAAGCTCCACCTGCAACTCCTGTAGAGATCATTGGCTGGAAGGATTTACCTTCTGCTGGAGATGAAGCACTCCAAGTAGAATCTGAGGTAAAAATAATATATTTTGTGAAATTAAAGTGTGACTCAAAGAGTCACAGTCCCTGAAGTTACAAAAATATTTGCATTTAAAATTTAAAAATGTTTTTAAAAAGAAATATGTGTTGAAAATACATAATATGAAAAAAAGGTAATTTGTTGTAATACTGAGTACTGACCCATAAAATAGACAATTTTTAGAATGAAAAAAAAAAAGAAAAGAAAATGTTGTAATATTGACCCACAAAAAAGACGTTTTAATTTTTATTATTATTATTTATTTCCAAATCACTTGATGAAATTTCACATGTTATATTATAGTAAAAAAATGTTTAATAAAATTAAATTGTATTTATAAATAGTCTAATGAATTTCATAGCTGATATGATCTCAGTCATACAGTTAGTATTTATTAATATTCATTAATTAATTTTTTCCTTCCTCCTTTTATGAAGTCTGTTGCAAGGGAGGTAACCACATGGCGCAGAGAGCAGGAGTCGCTGAAGAAGGTGGAGGAAGATCAGATTGCAATAGATGAGAAGCGCGCAGAACATGACCAGGTGTACCAAGAGGAGCTGATGAAAAGGCGAGCCGCGGGTAGAAAAAAATCAACACGAATGCCTAAACCAAAAGAAATTATCATAACCCACGAAGGGCCCCAGCTGTCACTCATTTTGAAAGGTGTTGCTTTGATTCAGATTCCTCTAAATATAGTATAAATAACAGGATTGGTATTTCTACTTTTAAATCGTTATTTTAAATTGATGAAAATATATATATATACATATATTTATTTTTTAATATTTGTTGATGACTGACTAAGAAGCAGTGGCCATAATTGGCTCTCTCTCTCCAGTTGTAATTAGCATTAAATTCTTATGTTTGTTAAGTATATGTACCTCTTAAAAAATTTATGTTTTTGCCATCTTACATCGAGATTTAAGATCATTCTGATTGGATATTTAGAACTCATTATCTAAGCTAATCTTTGAAAGGAAGGGGAAGAAAAAGAAATGGAAAAATGAGAAGTGTTAGTTTGTTATGCAAGCAAATGAAAGACAAAATTTTGTGAATGTAATATTAAACTTAAAGCTGCATTTTGTTTTTTTCTTCTTTTTTTTTAACTTTTTTTTCCAGAATTTTTTTTTTTTTTTTTTTTAAATTTTTAGTGAGAAATCTTTTATAGACATACAGGTATATTAAAAATTAGAAACAACTGTTAAAATTTTTTTTTTTTTAAATTTAATACGTTTCACAGGTGATGTTGATGGGTCAGTTGAAGCAATTCTGGACACACTTGACTCGTTTCATTCCAAACAGTGTAGACTTGATCTCATTCACTATGGTGTTGGAAATGTAACTGAATCTGATGTGGAACTGGCAAAAGCATTTCAAGGTTAATAACTACTACTACTACTACTACTACTACTACTACTACTACTACTGTTACAAATACTACTACTACAACTATTATTACTACAACAACAACTACTACTATTATGACTCAATTATAATTACTATTACTAATACTACTACTACAACTACCACTACTACTAATACTACTAATACTATTACTATTATGACTACAATTATAATTACTATTAGTATTGCTACTATTACTACTACTACTACTACTACTACTAATAATAATAATAATAATAATAATAATAATAATAATATTAATACTACTAACACTAATACTAATGCTACTACTAGAACTGTTACTACTAACAATAATACTACTAATACTACTAACACTACTAATGCTAAACACCAATACTAATAAAGTTTGAGGATCCCTTATCCAAAAAGTTCTTAAATACAAAACCTTTTTCCAAGCAGCAGAAATGTTGATGTGTTACAGTTTTCAGACTGATTTCAATACATAAACTTTATATTATGCACAAAATTATTAAAAATGTTAAATAAAAATTCCTGAATACTGTTCTGTATAAGCAGTATATGAAATTCATATTTAGACATAGATCCTATTCTTGGCTATCTCTTTATATTCTGAAATCTGAATCATTTCTGGTCCCTAGCATTTGGATAAAATAGATTAATACTAATGCTTATTGCTAATTGTTATTATTATAATGGTTTTTGCTTTTGTAAGAAAATACTTATTACTGTTGTATGTAAACAAAGGAGAACAGATTCTGAACTAACTTTTGTAAAGATTGATTGATGTATGTTCACTTTAAATCAAATTTGTAGTTACAGACACAATGGCACAGATTAAAAACCATACAAATTATTTTTGATTTCACTAATTTTTATTCTGCTAATAAAGTTTAAAAATCTGTGTGTAACAAGATATTTGTTTTTTTTTTTTGCAGGTGAGATATTTGGTTTTAACGTACAGGCTCCTGATTCGGTGTTGAAATTGGCCAAGTCTAAGCAGGTTCCTATCAAACTGCACAAAGTGATCTACAAACTGTTTGACGACTTGAAAGAAAGCCTCAGCTCCAGACTGCCTGTGTTAAAGGAAGAAGAAACTATTGGTAAGTTTCTTTTGTTTTTTCTTTCTTTTTTTCATATCTCTCTCTCTCTTTTTCTCTTTCTCTCTTTCTTTCTTACTTCATTCAAAACTGACCATGTTTGAAATTCAACTTCTAAGTTTGTGCACACACACCATCCCCTTTACACAAATGTACACACACACAAACACACACAAACACAAATGTACATAAGACAGACCAACTCGAACAAGCAGATACACACACACGTACAAGATACACACAGATGCTCCTATGGTAATAAAGGAGCCTATTAAGATATGAATGTATAGTAGATGCACATATTCATATAAAAACATGCATGCATGCAGAAACACAAACAGAAAAACACACACTTACATACATGGACATGCATACTCACAGACACACACAGACACACACACACACATGCACACAAACACATATATACACACACATGCATAGACATAACAGACACACACACATACAAACACTCACAGACAAACACACCTATAAAACAGTTTATCTGTGACTGTCTTTCAGGTGAAGCTGAGATACAACAGGTGTTTCAGATCACAGAGGGTAATAAGAAAATACCTGTGGCTGGATGCAGGTGTACAAGGGGAGTTCTCTATAAAAAGAAACAATTCAAAGTGCTTCGTGGAGACGATATCATATACGATGGTAAAACAAAAATTATTTATTTTTCCTTTTGTAAATTTCACATTATATTGTAACATATTTCGTTTAAATAGTCACATAATATAATTTACAATTATTTTTGTGCAATATATGAAGAGTTTAAAAAAAATTGGTTATTAAAAGTTATAAAAATATAAGTACATATATATGTTATTGAAACCACAAACACTTAATGCACATAGACATTTTCAGATATATAAATATCAACCTAAATATTTAGGTGAATACATATATATTTCATGTTTGTATTTATTTATTTTTAAATGATAAAAATATTTGGAAATTTAGAAAAATGAAAGGGTAAAAAAATCTTTAAGTCAGTAAGAAATAAATAAAAAAAATAAAAAATAAAAAATGACTGCAGGTGACATTTATTATTATTCCTATTTAAAATTAATTACTCACATACTTGGCACTTAAATTTGACATTTTTATTTTAAGCAAATTAAATATTTCTCTGTTTTGGGGTGTTTTTTTTTAAATTTTTATTTATTTAAAAATTTACTTTTATTTCTATTTTCTAAACAAAACTTTTTCACTCTTTCTCTTTTTTTTATGGTTTTTTTCTTCTTTTTTTCTACTTATTCATAATTTAAATTTTTGTTTTAGGTCCAGTATCGTCTCTGAAACACTTTAAAAATGAAGTGGACAGTATAAAAACTGATGTCGAGTGTGGTATAAGCTTGGAGGATCGTAACGTCAAGTTTCAAGTCGGTGACATCATCAAATGTTACGACCTTCAGGAGGTCACCCAGGACATAGACTG
>CM022665.1:39904794-39919794 GCA_012295275.1 Chrysomallon squamiferum | reverse complement strand
TACTGAGATAACCATATTTTAAAATCTCTCTCTCTCTCTCTCTCTCTCTCTCTCTCTCTCTCTCTCTCTCTCTCTCTCTCTCTCTCTGGCTCTTTCTCGTTATTTTATTCTCTATTTCTTTGTGTGTTTTTTTCTCTCTTTCTCTCTCCTCAAATCTGTTTCACTGTTTTCTTTCAGTCTTTTCAATTATCATTCATTCCTTTTGGTGTCTGTTTAACTCTATCGTAGTGTATTTCTGTCTGTCAGTAATATATCTTTCTTTCTGTGTTACCACATCAATACTGTTTTTACGTTTCAACACACCGCTCTCTTACAAAAGCCCATTTCTATAAACATACTGCAAACCATTAACGGAAATAAGCAGCCGAGTTCATAGAACTCGTTTTCTATTGTTTAATCCGTTTTAGCTATATTTGTTTGTAAAGGTACGTTGCACCCCAAGAGAAATGTAAATAACAATTCCTTTAATGCGTTTTTCCTGTTGATTTAATACTCTAGTTGAGGTTTAATGCATTTTAAACCATTAGCGGATACAAGAAAAACAAAACAATTTGACAGAAGATTCTTTGCGCCCAGATTACATTATGATGATGACGTCGTTTGAAACGACCGGCCAGTGACAAAGGATTATATTCCGGGGACGTCATTGTTGTATGTGCTGTTCTGCCGAAAGCATTATTGGTAAGAATAACTAGGAAGTCTGTTTTTGTTTTATTAGTCATGATGGATAGTAAAAGGAAACTAGATGGGGAACTTGAGAATGTAAAGTGTGATCAAAAAAGGATACAAGACATTCTGAAGCCGTTGCTGTTCTCGATGAAACTCTTTGGCGTCTACCACGACGTGTACGACGTGACGAGCGTCAGCCCATTGACGGAAGTGAACGGCCAACGAAATACAGATCGAAAATCACATGGCTGGGTTATCCTATCTCGTTTTTACTCTGTCTTTATTTTGATCCTGATGTGGGCAGATTTAACCAGGTGTGGAGTAGTAATTCCTCCGTACGACAGCGATCTGCCGGGAAGAATTGTCATTTTTGTGTGGTTAGGACTTGTAGCCATTGGCGATTTAGTGATGTTCATCACCTGCGAGAAATCCACCTATCTTAACGCCTTTTACAAACAGTGGAACGAGATCTATCTCGACCCTGGATGTTATGATCTGGATCATCGCGCGAAAGGTCTTTCTAGAGCTGCTGTTATCGGAACGGTGGCCGGCTGGCTTTGGGCAATATTCAACACCATTGCGGTCTTGTATCTTCAGTTCGTGGCTGACAAGTCGTTCGCAGAGACTGTAATAAGACCTTTTCCTTCTTCCATCGCAGTCGATATCATTCTGGTGTCTGTACACTTAGTGGCTATAGGGGTCTACGTCTTTCCTATTATATTCATTTTGGTCACTTGTTACATAATGAAGGCTAGCTTTGACCAGCTGACGCTTGTCCTGGAGAAGCAAATCAGAACAGCGGGGAAGTCCATTCCGACTAATTTTGACAGGCTGCGGCGAGTGCATCTTCAAATGTGCAGAGCAGTTTCCGTCCTGGACCGATCGGTGCGCCTCCTGGTGGCGGTGGAATACGCCATTAACATACCTTTGGCGTGCTTCATGGTGTATCAGCTTGTGTACGCCAAAGTCCAGCTCATCACAGTCATTGTGAATTTGTTCTGGTTGTCTGTTAATATCATCTCCATTGTGGCAGTCACTCTGAGTTGTGCTTTGGTACACGATGCAGTAAGTGTCGAGTTTTATTAGTAAATAGTAAAAAAAAAAAAAAAAAATTTTTTTAAAAAGCCAGAGCAGTCGGTGATTGAGTTTAAGTGTCTTTTAATGGATTATGGACAAATGTTCTTTTGTTATAAATTATATGTCATTTTACAGACTCTCTCTCTCTCTCTCTCTCTCTCTCTCTCTCTCTCTCTCTATATATCTGTATATATATATATACATACACACACACAATCACACACACACACACACACACACACACACACACAAATCTTTCTGTTTTTCTCTGCTCCTTAAAGATAACCAAGTATCATAATATCCAAACAAACAATTCTCTTGAATGTAATGAAAAAAAAAAAAATATACAAATCACAACTTTTGTTGTTTTTCAGGCACTTGCCCCTCTCGAGCATATTTTTGAAATACGTCACACAAACATAACTCCCGATCAATCACTAGAGGTTTGTTTTATTATTATTATTATTTTATTTTTTTTATCATTTAACGACGACACCAACGACAACAACAATAATAATGATAATGCTGACGACGATGAAGATAAGAAAGAAGAAAAGCAAGATTAAAAAAAAAAAAAAAAAAAACTAAAATGAAGACGAGAAACAGCAGGAATAGCAGCTGCATAATACAATAACTCTGCTGATGATAATGATGATGATGATGATTACCAAGATAATGACGTGTTGAAGATGATATCAAAAACAAACAGTTAAATAAATAAATAAATTTCTGTTTAAAGGTAACGCTGTTTATAAGTCAACTGACTGGTACTTCAGTGGGTTTCACAGTGCTTGGGATGTTAGTTCTAACCAAAGAAGTGCTTCTTACAGTAAGTACAGACACACGTTCACTGGTTTAATCTCGTAATTTAATTTAATAAATATTTCTCTTGTCCACGATACTTTCTTTTCATCTTTTTAATATTATTATTATTGTAAAATTATTATTATTATTATTATTATTATTATTATTATTATTATTATTATTATTATTTTGTTCGTTCGTTTGTTTGTTTTTCTATTTTATTTTTTTTATTTATTTTTTTTTTTTTTTTTTTTTTTTTTTTCTTCTTCTTTTCTTTCTTTTTTTTTTCTTTCTTTTTTTCTTTTTTCTTCTTTTTTTATTTTGATTTGACTGCAGATGTGTTCAGCGTTATATCTACAGCACACAATTTTCTGACCTACATTAGTACTTCTTATACGGTGAAAATATTTGTAATGAAGTAACTTAACATTATTATTCAACTGCAGTAATGACAGTGACAGTGACAACAACATCAGCCGCAACAACAGCAATAGTAACAGTAATAATAATAATAATAATAATAATAATAGTAATATTTTGAATCATTCTGCTTTTTGTTCTTTTTCTTTCTTTTTGTAATATATATATATATTGTTATTCTATTTTTAAATTTTCAGCTTGCTGGACTTTACATCACCTACTTCTTCCTTCTTCTACAGTTTCGAATATGAAGTTGCCAGTGAATTCATGAACCACGTTTTTAAAATACGTTAAATGACTGTGAAACTTTGTGTTCATCTTATTTGTATCGTAGAAATATAGACGAAGTTAAAAACTAATGAATTAAATAATAACTGTATTTATTTATTTATTTATTTATTTATGTTAGCTTTTGCTAAATTATATCCGTGGTATCGAAAGCAAAATGACTATATATATATATATATATATATATATAAAATTTAAATTTCTGTTGTGGGTTATTCGTTGCATCATTTGATTCAGGACATCAGTTAAAATTCCATTTGTGAATCATATTAAAAATGTGTAAAACTTATCGTTATAATAACTGGTATTAGTATATTAATATGCCTAAATAACTCGTCATTTTATTGATGGCCGAGTGATATCGTTGTCCCCTTTCGGAGCGTGGGAGATTTGGTGCCAAGAGTTCGAGTCTCTTCAGCGGCATTTGACCTTTGTAAGGTCGTGATTGGACTTTGTCCTTCCGCGCCATTGTGTTCCAGAATACTGACTACGTGCAGAGTCTAATCAGACGTACATATGACAACAGAATATTGATTCCTAAATACATACGTACATATATGCATAGATATAATAATTATATGAAATGTGTGCTTATATAATCTGTAATATTATTCATCATGATGTTATTTAAATGAATAATAAAAAATATTTCCAGATTCCTAATGAGTTTAAAGTGCTTTATATTGTACGATCTTCGTTATTTTACTGTTTTGCAGTATTAAATGTAAAGGAAACGCTGAAATGAATTACGCGCATGCGTGCACACACACAAAAAACAAAAACATTCACAAATATACTCATTAAGGTATAGAGATACATGCACCCACACACATATATTTACAAATAAAATAATTAATAAAATATATATATATATATTACTAAAAATAAAACGAAAACGAAATAATAAATAAATAAATAAATAAATAAATAAATAAATATTATTCAGCTGAAGATAAATAAAATTAAAATAAAGCATATATTTGTGTTCTCTTTGTTGTCGTACGTGATCAGTCAACAAGAAATTCTGTTGCTTTGTGATACGAAACACTAACGTTCAGTCTATCTTTACTATGTAAAGTGTCGGCAAAAACTGCTCGAGTTTCACAGTGTTCGAATATTCCAGTTTCAAAAACTCGTTTTACAAATATAAGACAATAACACAAGGGATATCTGTCTATCCATCTAACAATTATCACACCAGTACACGATTTCGTCATTTGGTCATCAGCAAAAACCGGTCATCTGTCCAGCTTTGTCTTTTTCTTTATTATTCTATAAAAAATCAATGAAATATATTTCCAAACATTTCTGATATAAACATTTCACCATTATTTTTCTTTTCATCGCTTTATGAAGCCATAGTTCCTGCTATGTTTCTTCCTTTGTGAAGGTAAAAATAAAAGATATTAAAAAAATAAAATAAATAATAAATAAAAATATTACTGTAGTTTTCAACAGCATCGCGTATTTAGGTTATCGTTGATGGCCGTTAACAAAAAGAGTTAATAATGGAGGAAAGTAGAGCGGAACGGAACCTTTGTTTTTCTGTACAGGTTGTCATTTACTCAAGGCATTTATATCATCACTTAGATCAACAAGATTAAATCATGGAAGACTGGATGTCAGACTTTGTTAATATAAAGTTAAATATAAATAGATTTTGTTCATGTACGGTGTTACAGGGCCCACACGATAAAACATCTTTGATGTTTCGTTAAGGCCTCAGTCTAGATAAAAAAAAAAGGGCTATAACTGCCATATAACAAGGAATTTAAAAAATAAATTGACAGCAATCTATATAAATCAATAATTCAATCTCTCCACTAGAGAACTAAATACAGCACAAGTTAAGGTACAAGTGTGTTAATTATTCAATTATGATATAAATGGGGCTTGATAACAATGCATTACACAATCGATAAAACATATATTTAAGTAAACTTTGATTAATGATGCGAATAAGGTCATACGGGGAACGAAGATAAAATAAGACTGAGGAGGACTGATTAAAATTTTTAAAATGTGTGTTTGTTAAATGTTACTGACACAGGTTAATTGCACATTACACCTTATCAAAATACGAATAGACAATGGCTTACAATACTTGTCCGTACAGGCAATGTCTTTCAAAAACTTTGGTTCCTTGCCTAATTGACCTTTTTCCTTCTCCCTTTAATTCCCAAGTTTAAGCTCTTTTAAAACAACCTCATGGAGTTGAAAAATCGGTGGCAAAAATAAAACATGCGGATGTTCATAGAAAGATACATTTGTTAAGTAGTTTGAATTTCGTTGCATACATACATACATACATACATACATACATACATACATATACATACATACATACACACATACATACATAAATACATACATAGATGCACGCAAAAATTACAAAAGACAAAGAACGGCGTGTTTCGTAGGAAGCGATGATTACGTTCGGTTACTGGGCGATTTTTTAAAGGTTGTCTTGATGGCTGAACAGTAACAGGAATTCAGGCAAGAATAGGAACCATACGTTCGAATATTCAAATGCTAAAATACATATATACATGCATGCATATGCATACCTATGCATTAGAAATAAAGTGAGAGAGAGAGAGAGAGAGAGAGAGAGAGAGAGAGAGAGAGAGAGAGAGAGAGAGAGAGAGTACCAGTTTAAAATACAAGATAATCTTGGATTTATTTATTTATCTCATATTCTGCAAGTTAGATATGTTATAATAAAATATGAAATAATTTTATTTGGTTAAAGTAGGAGAGACTATATTTCATTGTAACATTGATTTTATTATTATTATTATTATTATTATTATTTATTATTATTATTATTATATTATTATTATCTTTTCTTTTCTTTCTTTTTTTTTTTTTTTTTTTTTTTTTTTTTTCATTTTATTATTTTATTTTATTTTATTTTATTTATTTATCTATTTTTGTTTTTGTCACTTTTATTTATTCTTCGCTTATTGGTAGAAAAAAAACAAGTCATCAAGTTAACTAAGTATTTTGACTTGTTCGTGAAAGGATAAAAACGTGTAGTCAAGTAAAATACAATTTCTGTATTGATGTTTTATCTTCTGCTAAATAATACAATGTCATGAAATTGAGAGATGATGTTATAAATTATTGCTAGCATACAAAAATAAACTAAGACCATTTTGCAAAATAGTTAATTCAGAACTTGTATTATGTAATGTTATATCTGATGTGATATTTGTCGTGCATCGTTGGAGATAGACGCATTTAATAAATAATAAAACGTTGTTGTTAATGTTAATAATCGGTATGAAAATATGGTAAAAACCGATAGAAGTGAGGTGTTGAAAAAGTCCTAACAAACTGAGTCGCTGTTTTGTTAAACTATTGTTCTGAGATGTATTAAAACGTAACTACATTAAAAAGTTTAGGTTTCAGATACGTTTGTAACAAATACATTTATTTACATTTGTTCACTCCAACTGAAATACCACAATTACACACATTACACTGTACTTACAAAGTACATTGGTTCATGAGATACATTTCAGTTTAGCAAATAAAAATAAACACTTGATGTAATACAATGATAACATTTTATAAAACATGATTCATTGACAGTGTTACGTAATGCAAATGTTGCATACATCATTTTACAATACACATTTTACATATTATATAATGTATAATAAAGCATATTTTACTCGTAGTATTTTGACACATTTAAAATACACAGTGTGATAAAAAAGACATTTCAGCCAGTGGAAAATTGGCTGATTAACTGACCATGAATATATTTTCCTCTCTAACAAAGACTGAAAATAAAAGATTCCTTGCTGCTGATCGAGAAGAGTAACCTCTGTTGCTGCAGTAGAATATTTTCTTTATGATGTCATCATTTAAATAATACCGATAAAACGGCGGACTTGTAACTAAAATCGATTTGCCGTTAAATAAAATTAATATTCATTCCGCCAGTTACTTGTTAAAGCATATTATCATATAGAATATTTTATTTATGTATTACAAATCATGTTTACATCTTTTTATGAAACATATTTCATTCGTTTGTCGTAAAATATTAGTAAACTGTTTGTTGTAAAATATAATTCATCTGTTTGTCGTAACTGATAATTCAACTATTTGTCGTAACTGATGATTCAACTCTTTGTTTTAAAATATAATTTATCTATTTGTCGTAAAATAAAATTCAATATTTTCTCGTAAAACATATTTCATCTGTTTGTCGTAAAATATAATTCAGTTTTTTTGTGGTAAAATATAATTCAGTTTTTTTGTGGTAAAATATAATTCATCTATTTTTCGTAAAATATAATTCAGCTGTGAAACATAATCAGTCGTTTCAGTAATCCGCGCTTTTTGAGATGTCTATGACACTGATCGTAGACACAGAGAGCAGTTTGACGTTTTTAAACGGTCTAAACCCAGACACCATGTAACAAGCGCTGGACGATCCACGCTTTCTGTTTTCTCTGCAACAGAAGAAGTTCAGGAATTCTCGCCGAAATGGTTTGGCCATGACGAAATAGATGAAGAACTGAATTCCGTGATTGGCGTCTGAGAGGACGAAGATGATTTCTCTTGTGAGTAAAAACACCGCGTGCTCGTGACTCACTGGCGTGTAGACCCACGTGGGCTTGATGACGTAATGACAGCAGTTTGGAATAACTAGGAGAAGAAAGAGTACGGACACAGCGACGACCATGATGGTTATCTTTCCTTGGTCTCGAAACCTTTCCACGATGAGTTCACTTCTGTTCTTCAGGAATTCTTTCTGTGTCTTGTACGACTGCCTGATCCCGAATATGTTGACGACGTTGAAGATCAGCAACAGAATGCAGGGGACAATGGCGTACATGCAGCCGTCCATCCAGTACCAGTAGTACTGGATGAAGTGCTGATATTGCCGTAGGAAGCCGCAGTGTTCTTTGAAAACCGGGTGAAACGTGTCTGTGGCCGTCCAGAAAAAGTGCAGGTCGGCGAACAACAGGAAAGTTGCCATTATTCCCAGAAAGAAAATGATCTTGGTTCTCGAGCAGACGGTGATCACCTTGAGAGGAAAATAAATCGCGACGAATCTTTCGAGCGTCATGGCAACGATTATCCAGCTCGAGTACGCGGTGAAGAAGCTGCCGATGTAGTAGAGGACCCTGCAGCCCCAGAGACCGATGGGGACGTCGTAGAGAGTGAGTTGGTGAAAGAGAAGTTTACTGATAATCGCGCAGTTGTTCACGACGGCGAGCGCGGCTATGCACACGGTGTACGACCGGTGCGGCCTCATTTTGATGACTGTGATAAAAATGGCGAAGTTTCCCGAAAACCCGAAAAGAAAAATAACCCAAAGGTAATAGAGATTGAGATATTTGGCAATCCACAGCTCGCTGTATCTCTCCAGCTCTCCAAACAAACCGTATGACGTCTTGTCCATCATGTTTATTTTAACGTCACTGTACACAATCTCTGGCACAGAACTTGATACGACTGACAGCAACATATTTGTTGTCGTTGTCGTCGTCGTCGTCGTGTTGAAAAATGTTTCATTTCTGTGTGTTACAGTTGACGACGGTGTCAAGATGTGTTTGTAAACTGAATGGTTTATTTTATTAAAGGGAAGGAAATCTGCTGAGATTGAAACTTCGGAGTCTGAAACTTCTACCGATGATCTGAAAGCCTCCGTCTCAACATCGCCAGAAAACGTGTCCCAGAACAACGTCATTGTGGCTGTTGTAGTAGCAATCGGCAGCAATAACGTGCACGCTTATACCTTTAAATATAAATTTAATAAGCATTGTTAACGTAATATGTAATTAAATTTCAATAAATAGTATTGAACGTGTTTAAAGACATTAAGTATAAACAGATGACTATAAACATATCGACTAAATACCAAGCGAGTACTTACTTTGCTTCATGTTGTTATGTGTTTAAAAATAATAATAGTATTAATTAAAATAACAACAACAACATTGTTTAAAACTAGCATTAATCTACATTAATATGTAAGTATGTTTAAAAATAACATTAGTTTGCTACGAAGCAGCACGTTTAAATGTATCATTAGTTCAGGATATAGAAGTATGTTTAAATTTAACATTAGTCAACTTTGTAACAATATGAAAGTAACAATAAAAAAAATATTATCACCGAAACTTCTAAAATAATTATTGTTTTGCTATCAAAATATGCATTTTAAAAGGTGATAAAAAAAAATAAAAATAAAAAAAGAAATGATAAAATAAAGTTAAGATATCAAAATTTGTTATGTTTTTTTATATTTAAAGCAACGAAAACAGAGTAATGATGTTGAAATTAATCTGTTATTTTGGAAATCATCGAAATAATTTATTACAGATGAAACTATTCAAATAACAGGGGAAAACAACAAAAACATATTTTGGCTGAAATTACGAAACTTTTTTTTCAGATCATCATCAGTATCAAAATATTGTGCAAGTATAGAATTCTTTTCTTAACTTTTTTTTCCATTTTTGTCCAAATAATAATTATATCACTTTATAATTATCAAATAATTTCTTTAACCTTATGCTATTAAAATAATACTAAATTTAAAAAAAAAAATAACAGACTAAAAATTTCGGCAATAATGATATTACATTAATTTTAAAATAAGAACCAACAAATGCTACTCCAATGGAACTATGAGAGACTTTATACAAAATAGTTTAACCTGCATACTTACAGTTACGGAAATAATACAGCTTTCTGTTAAATACCGGTCCATTAGAGAACTACTGTGGTAAAGCTGAATGTGTCTGTGTGTCTGATTCCTTGAGAAAATTAAAATATTGTGACTAGCGAAACTCAAGTTAACAGAGTGATTCACTGGGTGAAATATTGTGTTTAATTAACCCGCGTCTCTCTCCGTTTCTTGTTTTTGACATGTAGCCGATCCCTAGTTGACATGAAGACAACATCTTGCACGACGTCGTCTGTGGACATGGACTGTAAGACAGCAAAAAACGTGGTCATCCACGTGAACGTCGTGTCGGAGTCATTACTATTTTTATTTTCATTTTGTTTTGTTTTTTTACATTTTTTTAAATTTCTTTTTTTATTTCTTTTTTTTTTTTTTTGCTTTAAATGTTTATTTTTATTAAAAAATTTTTTAATAATCATCACTTTCATCGTCATTACAATTAGTATTATTTCATTTTATTATATTATATGCTTCAATGTCTGTATGTCTGTATGTACTTGTATGTATATGTATGTATCTGATACGTATATGTGTGTGTAGAGGTCGGTAGATATAAGAGAGAGAGAGAGAGAGAGAGAGAGAGAGAGAGAGAGAGAGAGAGAGAGAGAGAGAGAGAGAGAGAGAGAGAGAGAGAGAGAGATTGATTTACGTATAATTCATAATGATAAATGCAATATTTTCAAACAGTTCTACACTCTTTTTTTAAACTACGTATATCTTCTTCTGTTACAAATTCTGAAGGTGTTATCATTCAGCGATATATGAGGCGTACATCACATATAATTTATATATAATATAACAAGATGAAAATAGGAAAAAAAAAAAAAAAAAAAGAAAAAGAAGAAAAATATACTAAGAAGGGGGTCAAGTATCCACCCAAAATCGTATTCAAGACATAAACTCCTTTCTTATGTTATGTATGTTACATATGTTATATTACGTATATTATATTACCTCTGTTACATATGTTATGTTAGGTATGTTATATTACGTATACTATATTTAATATATTATGTATGTTATATATATATATTACGTATGATACGTATGTTATGTATATTACTTATGTTACGTATGTTATATTATGTATGTAACGTATATTATGTTATGTATGTTACTATGTTTTATTACTTATGTTACTTTATGTGTCCTATATTACGTATGCTATATTATGTATGTTATATTACTCATTTTACGTATATTCTATCATGTTTGTTTCGTATGTTATATTCTGAATGTTATATCACATATGATACATAACTTATATTACATTACGTATGCATATTGCATATATCGTATAGTAAATATGTTATCTAACGTATGTTAACATTATTATGCATCTTATATTTATAAACAATAGTATGCACGCACGTCATTTTACAAGTACACTCTAGTTAATGATTTGTGCCTACAACAACTGATCTCGTGTTTGCTAACACTGATGAAAGGTATCAAAGTTTAATCATTTGAACACACAGACACAAGGTCCACACACGTCAATGTTTAGTAAATGCAAGTCATCAGCAGTGTGCGATATTTAGCGAGCCCACACTAACTGTCCGAGTACACACGTTCAGTCAAAGTTACGTGTTTGATTTGGGGACGTAAGAGTGAGGGGCACTAAGTGAAGGGAAAAGTCAAGACAGGCAGAATATTTTTCGTTTCGTTTCGTTGTAATGTTTTTATTTTTATTTAATTTTTTTTAACAGCGTGTTTGGTTGTTGTCTTTGAGTTTACTGAAAATGAAACGATGAGAAAGATTAGGTGAAGGAATATTTGTCTGTCTGTCTATCTCTCTATTTATCTTTCTGTCTATCTATTTATTTATTTATCTATCTGTATATCTGTTTATCTATCTGTTTGTCTATCTATCTGTCTGTCTATCTATATATCTATCTATCTCTGTCTGTATGTCTGTCTGTCTGTCTAACTGTCTCTATCTATCTATTTATCTGTATGTCTATATATATATATATATATGCGTGTGTGTGTGTATACATATACATGAGAGAGAGACAGAAAATGTGACAGAGAGAGAGACAAACACAGAGGCACAGAAATTGACAGAAACATATTTTTATCATCATCGACTCGTCATCATCATCATCACCATTACAGTCATCAGCACGTCAATTATCACCACCTCCAATATCACGTCCGTTACCATGACTACGTTCATCATCATCACATCCATCATAACTCCATCATCGTCGCCATTGTCATTTCATTATTGACATAATTATATCATCGTCATTGTGTAGCTGTTGTTGTTGTTTTTGAAGAGGTGATGACTGACGTGACAGTTGTGGAATTGCTGTTGCTGTTGTTTTATGTTCTAGTCAGCTACGTGTTTTATTTATTTATTCAATCATTCATTCATTTATTAATTCAATTGTTCATTCATTTGTTACTGCATTTGTTTGTTTTTTATTCATTCATTCATTTCTTCATTCTTTCATTCGTTTATTTGTTAGTTCATTGGTTTATTCACTCATTCATTCATTCTTTGTTAGATCATTTATATATTTATTTATTTATTTATTTATTTATTTATCTTCGCTACAGATTTCTTTAAATGTTATCCTGACAGTGCACCAAATAAATATATAAATAAATAAATGATAATATTTAATTACTTCTTGACACGACGATTTATAAAAAAAAAACATACAAAGAGACCAATATATAGCATGAAAACTAATATTAAAAATAAATCAACATAATTTATGTCAAACAAAAAATATAAGAATATTAATTTACGTCCTGGCCTAGCTATTTGTATTTATATGCTCTATACCAAGATATAAAAAAAAAAAAAAAAAAAAAAAAAAAAAAAAAGACTTGTGTATATCGTTTCAAGCACGAAACCAAAATTAAAAAAATAATAATAAATAATAAATAAAAACGTAATTTATTTGTAATAAAAACAAATTAAAATATAAAGTTACTTCTCCATATTTCAAGGTACATGTTCTAAATAAAAACAAACCGTGAGAGTATTTATATATATATATATATAGTTTCAACTATAGTTAAAACGAAATTAATAAATTAAAAAATAAATAAATAAACTGCTGAGAAATAGTAACTGGTGAACATTGCTTTTTATTATTGTTAGTGTATATTATCGTAATTTTAATTGGTTCATTTAAAAATAATAAATAGTTTACGTCATGTGCGTGCGTGCGTGCATGTGTGTGTATGTATGTGTGTATATAGTAAACCTGGTTTAATTGAAAGATAAAATCGTTTACGTCAGTATTTACAATTTTATGTACATTTTTGTTGTAACGTTAACAATTAAATAATCTTGAAACTTATTATTTTGGTCTAACAACAAATACAACAGCAATACTACTACAACTACAACTACTACTACTACTACTGCTACTGCTACTGCTACTACTACTACTATTACTACTACTAATAATAATAATGTTAATGATAATGATGATGATAGTGATAATAATAATGATAATAATAGTAGAGTATAGTGTAGTATAGTAACAATAGTAGTAGTAGTAGTAGTTGTAGTGATCATGGTAGTAGTAGTAGCAGTAACAATAAAAACGACAACTACGACTTTGGTGATAATGATAATAATAAAACGGCAATGGCGACAACGACGATGATAATTTTGATTACCATTACAGTGTTAATAATAATAAGAACAACAACAACAACAACAATATTAAGATCAACAATGACACCATTTTGAAAGGCATGTAACCCACGTATCAACCATTTTGAATTCTACTGACCACAAAACTTTATAAATCAGAATAAGCGAAGAGATGGCGGACGCCATTTTGTTTCACCTTCACTGCAGCGTGGTTATTTAGCAGTTTGCTTAAATTTATTGGCTAAACTCGCCGAACCCCAAAACAAATACTGAAGGTTCAAGGAAACGACAGAATGGCCAGTGAAAGAACCATTCATACAATGTATGTCATACAATATATTAGATAATACACACTGTTGGTACTCTTTCGAGAACTGGATGGTAAGTTACGTTCTTTGTAATTTTTTTCTAAAGGTTTAATATTGTTATAATTATTAAAAAAAAAATAATGATAATAATTAAAAATACATTAATACAAACCGAAGAGTAGTATTACGTAACCATTAAGTGTGATTATTGTAAATTAATTTTTCAATATTTATTTTTTTATTTTTGCCGTTTTGTTAATCTTATTTGTGTTGCGGTTACCATCATCATTAACAACACCGTCGCCTTCCCGTCGTCATTGTTATCATCGTCATCATCATTACTGTCATCGTCATTATCTTTATCATCATGATCATTATAATTATAAAGTCGTCAGTCCGTTTTCAATGCTTTAATGTGATTTCTTCTTCTTCTTCTTCTTCTTCTGATTATTATTATTATTATTATTATTATTATTATTATTATTATTATTATTACTATTATTGTCGTTGTTGTTATTGTTGCTGCTATTGTTACAATTAGATACAGATATTAGTGTGAAATAATACATTTTTTAATGATGCCATTAATTTTAGTTCAAAGTATTTATTTAATTCAATTAATTCATTAATTCATTCATTTATTTATTTATTTATTTAATTTATTTAATATATTTTATTTCATTTAATTTATTTTATTTTTATTTTTTTTTTTTTTTTTTTTTTTATTTTATTTATTTTATTTTATTTTATTTTAATAGTACCACTGATATTATTGATATATTTAACGAACGCATCAGGTAAAATTTGTCAGAACTACTGCCTGGATAGGGCTACGTTAATAAATGTTCTGTTTCTACTTGTCATTCAATTCCTATGTGTCTGAGTATAGTAACACTGTGTCATAATAGTTTATGTACAAGTCATTGACTTTAAAACATTTATAAAGTAATGTGTGTGTGTGTGTGTGTGTGTGTGTGTGTGTGTGTGTGTGTGTGTGTGTGTGACGCACATAAAACAGGTATGTCACAATACTCGTGCCGGGCACGTTTTCGTCCATAGCCTCGTTTTCGTTTCAATCGCGAGTCAAGCCTTTAGTA
>CM022665.1:39882294-39902294 GCA_012295275.1 Chrysomallon squamiferum | reverse complement strand
AGCTGCGTGTGACTGCGTTATTGGTAACCGTGTGTGTGCATAATGCGTGCTCAAGAGTGCGTCTGAGTATACATGTGAAAATAAATATAATACTGGTTTACTGTGTGGCTGTATGTTTTAAAGATAGCATTATTTACTATAAATTATAACAGTATGTGTAAAAATAATGTTAGTTCACTATATGTCTGTATCTTTAAAACAAGCAATAATCTACGTAAGTTTAGAAATAATATTAGTATGTTTAAATAAAGCATTGGTTTACTATACTCCAGTATGTTTAAATATAACATCAGTTTACTACACTGCAGTATGTTTAAATATAACCTTAGTCTGCTTTATAGCAGTATATTTGAAGATAATATTAGTCTACTATATAGCAGTACGTTTAAATATAACAGTAATTTAATATATAGCAGTATGTTTAAATATGAGATAAATCTACTTTATAGTAGTATGTTTAAATATATGATTAGCTTATTATTTGTTTGTCTGTTCATTTCTTTCTAATTTTTCTCTGTAATAATTATAATAATATAACAGATTTGTGCGGGTTCTTTGGAGTTATGTGCTGTAGAAATTTTTTTTTTTTTTTTTCTATGAGCTAAATGACGTCACCACAGCCATACCTTATTATTACCAAACAATGGTAACTTAAAACATATTAACTAATGTACCAAAACTGTTTAGGTATTTTTTTATTTATTTTTTTATTTCTATCCTGTGTATACTTTATACAGGTAATGTGTAACTAACTGTACAGCCATTAGTTGACGTCAGAATGTCACGTCTTTGATCGATTTTATAACAAATAAAAACCATTATCGGATTTAAAAAATGTATATGCACATATATATATATATATATATATATATATATATAGAGAGAGAGAGAGAGAGAGAGAGAGAGAGAGAGAGAGAGAGAGAGAGAGAGAGAGAGAGAGAGAGTCGGGAGTTATGACCTATTTCATTTAATGAATATTCGAAAGCTCAAAGCAGTTTCATAACTTTCGAATGACAAATACGAGTTTGCGAGGCTTTATTATTAGGCGATGCCGAGAGATCGATTAAAAAAACGGGATGACGAGAAAGGAATAAATGACCTTGAGCTGTTAAACATTTGGAAATCGGAGACGGCGTACTGAAACAATCGTCAGTGCTCGACAGTCGCCGTAAAAGACCGTTGGCTCTTGCCGATCGCTGTGCAGTTAATATCGATTATCTTCGTAATGAATCGGACATCCAAAGCGCTTTGTTTATCAATCTAGCTGCATTCGTTTTCTTGATTTGTTGGAATTATATACGGTGTACAGAAACAAACAGCTGAATGGTCAGAGAAAACTCTCGTGCAGGTAAGATTATAATTCATCATTTATTTTTTTAATGAACTATACACGAAATGTTAATAATTTTATTACGTCTGCTGTTTGTTCTTTGTCCTTTTTGTATCTCTCTGGTGAGTTCTTTTTCATTTCAGATTTTGAATAATTTCCATATCGCTTTATTTTTTTTATTTTTTTTATCTTTTTTAGGTTTTTTTTTTAATGTGTAATTATACGACGGTGCTAATGCTGTCACCCGCACTAAATCATCGTAAACAATACCCGTGTCACTTTTTAACTGTGGTTTGTAAGGTCAAATTGTTATTATTTCTGTCAGGACTCGGGGACTAAATAAACAACATCGTTTGTTATTGCAGTCACCACGTTAGCTGTATTTCATATAAAAAATATAAAAACTATTATGATATTTTTATTTTTATTTTTTAATTTTTTTTTTAATTTTTTTTATTTCATTTTTGTTTTTTTTTTTTTTTTTTTTTTTTTTTTTTTACTGATTTTATTGTTTTTGTTACTGTAATTATTATTATTACATTAATTTGTTGTTATGATCTTTTGCCCGAATGCTTATTTATAAATTAATACGAACTGGGACTGTTCATATCGCGCATATTGTAAATAGTTATGAGTCTCTGTTTATATGTATGTATGTATATAAGTGACGTGTTTTCAAATATAGCTTTGTTGTCTTATCTGAGTTTACTCAGGATGCTAGGCATTTATATACACATATACACCCACATATACATATATACAAATATATACCCTCACCCACCTACATATACATACATGCGTAAATAAACACTGTGTCAATAAGATGTGTTTTGTAGGAGTCTCTGTATGTGTCTATGTGTGTATGTGTGTGTATGTGTATGTATGTGTATGTATGTATGTATGTATGTATTATGTATGTATGTATGTATGTATGTATGTATGTATGTATGTATGTGTGTGTGTGTATGTATGTATGTATGTATGTGTGTATGTATGTATGTGTGTGTATGTATGTATGTGTTTGTATGTCTGTATGTCTGTCTGTCTGGCTGTATGTATGTATGTATGTACATATTGTATATACGTATTGTATGTACTATTGTATATACGTATTGTATGTACGTATTGTATGTACTATTGTATGTACGTATTGTATGTACGTATTGTATGTACTATTGTATGTACGTATTGTATGTATGTACCTATATATTTCGAACAAATACTTTTGTTTTCAATTTATCAATCAGTTGTTATTATAAACTACTTTGACTCAGACTGCGCGCAAAGCATCTAACACACACACACACACACACACACACACACACACACACTTCAACTTTAAAAACAACACGCAAAAACTTAACTTTAATTGTACCTCCTCACAGACTCGCCCGAGGGGTCGTGTCAAAGCCCCTGTGTGATTCCAGCAACAAGAGAGATATCACAGGGGCAATGTCAACACACTCTCGAGAAACAATAAGTCTCTGCTCGTTTTCAAAGAAAAGAGAAAATCTTTGTTTACAGAGGTCTACCCGGCAAAATTGCCGATATCTTAAAGGCACATCACTGCTTGTTATTTTAACGTGGCTACGATCTGAGACTTTTATTGTTGTCTTTTTTTTTTTTTTTTTTTTTTCTTTTGTTCTCATAAGTGAAATGAATACTAAAAGTACCGGTTGAAAATCTTCGAGACTGCCGTGTTGATTTTGCGGACTAATGTAATGATAACAATGATTGCGCTGTAGCGAAGCACACGTCTATTCAGACTGAGTTCTTGTGTTTTATATCGGCTTCTTTCCCTCGGACGGTCAGGTTTTTGTGGCGTCAACTCGATTTAAATTTGGGTTTCAAATATTCAAGGTCAGTTTTAAATATATATTTTATATGTGTGTTTGTGTGTGTGTGTGTGTGTGTGTGTATATATATATATATATTACATATATATTTTAAATTATTTTGTTTTATTTGAAGATATATATACACACATATCCATATTTATGTAAATGTATAGATGTGTGTGTACGTGCACATAAATAGGGCGTAGATAGAAAAATTATATTGAATGTCATCCATGCCAGCCGCCCATATTATTTTACAATCAGATCCTGATTACTGTTTATTATTAATGACGTTTAGAATAATCCAGACTCCATCTATTAATATTTTTGCTTTTTTTTTTTTTTTAAATGACATTTAGCAGTAGTCATTTAAAATTGCTTTATTATTAATGTTAATTTTGTCAGATTATTATACATCGTTATTGTTATTATTATTATTATTTATTTATTTAGTATAATATATTTGTCTGTTTGTCTGTATGTCTGTCTGTCGAGCTAATTAACTATCTATCTATCTATCTATCTATCTATCTATCTATCTATCTATCTGTCTGTCTATCTATCTGTCTGTCTGTCTGTCTGTCTGTCTGTCTGTCTGTCTGTCTATCTATCTATCTCTGTATACGTCTGTTTATCTCTCTGCTTGTCTACCTATCTATATTCGAATGTCAGTCTATTTATTTATCTGTCTATCTATCCATCCATCCATCCTTTCATTCATCCATCCATCCATCTATCTTAATTAATTAACAGATTAATCCAGTTGTTTCTATTTCTTCATTGATAGCTGGTGTCTGTAACAGTAACTTAATTTGTTCCAGTTTAAAACGACACTACCAGTGTAAAATAATTACCTTTGATATCTATAGCTGTCTGACTGTCTGTCTTTCTGTCTGTCTATCTCTCTGTCTGCTACCTCTGTATGTACTAATCTGTCTGTCTGTCTTTCTGTCTGTCTATCTCGTATGTATATTAAATAAAATACGTTTTAGTGTTCAGTGTAGTAAATAATATTATTTACAAAACCAAGAATAATTTATTTACTTCTTGAAAACACGGAGTATAATTAATTTGCTAAGCCGCCCATACCAGTAATGATTTCACGTCTTTATTTGCAAGTAGCATTTTTTCTCTCTCTCTCTCTCTCTCTTATCTGTCTTATTTTTTTACCTCTGCAGTTCACCGCAATAAATCTTCTTCTGAATTACGTACGTACCTTCAGTTTCTACCGCTTCTATTCAAAAAATGTTCTCCGTTGAACCTTTTTTTTCCCCCATACTGTTACTCCTTAATCAATAGACCGGTAATTTAATAAGTATAAAATAAATTCAAAAGACGGCAACAAAAAAACAACAACACTAAAAACATTCAAAAAAAAAAACACACAAAAAAACAACAACAAAAAAACCACCTAAAATTATAATAAAAATTATTTTCATGATAATGTATCTCAGGAATATCGAATTACAGTTGAAAATGAAACAGCTGTTGTCAGCGACAGTACACGTGCTTATAAATTATATTTACACTCTGTGACACAAAGACAAACAGACAGAAAAAAAACAAAAAAAACAACAACAACAACATTTAAAACACTTAGAGCGAATGATGTAATAGTGTTCATTTCAGTTACGAGGTAGGTAAGTACGTAGACAGGTAGGTAACTAACACCTGCAGAAACATCCACAGTAATAAATGTATGTGTCTGGAAATAATATATGTGTATATATGTGTGTGTGTGTGTATATATATATATAGACACACACATACACATATACACACTTACATATGCTTATTACTCTGTATATATTGTTGTTTTACCTAAATCTAACATACAGACACACACCTGGACACACACTCACAAACCGACTAGCAGACAGGCAGATAGAAAGACAGATAGAAAGTGTAATAGACATATATAGACGTGCAAATAGACAGACATAAACAGACTGACAGATAAATAAAAAAATTCATAGATAGATAGAAATAGTGAGAAAAGAAAATGAATAGAGACACAGACAGACAGACAGACAGGGATATAACGTTATTAATGAACTGTTGAACATCACTTGTATAACATTATTCCTCATGTGATATCTATATCATTATTACCTTGCTGTGACTTACATAACATTAATTACTAAGCTGTGAAATATATATATATATATTTATTTATATAAATATAAAATATATATTTTTTTCTTACTAAGCTATGAGATATATAACATTTTTATTATGATGCGAGATATATGACATTATTATTTAGCTGTGGCTTGTATAGAAATATTACTGAGCTTTTATTTATATGACATTATTTATAAGCTGTGAGTAATAAAACATTTTTATTAAGCTGTGAGATATATAACTGTATTGCTAAGCAACTATAATTTACTAGTATATAACATTATTCCTAAGCTGTGGTTTTATGTAGCATTATCACTCATCTGCGATGTATACAACAATATTACTAACCTGTTATATATAACATGTCACTAAAATGTGACCTGTTTAACATTATGATTAAGCTATGATTTATATAACTTTATTACTCAACTGGGACTTATACAACAATATCACAAAGCTGTTACATATAACAACATTGTTACTAAGCTGTGTCTTACATAATATTATTATTATGCTGCGATATATATATATATATATATATATATATATATATATATATATATATATATATATATATATATATATATATATACATACATATACATACATAACTATTACTAAGCTATGATCCACATAACACTATCCCTAAGCTGTGTCTTAAACACGTTATCACCAAGCAGTGAATTGCATTACTGAGCTGCGGGTTCTTTAACATCATTACATGATTCTTGTTTCTCTGTAATAAGATTCACGGCAGGTGGCCATATACGACCCGGAACGCGCCATTAAAATATGTCTTCCAACATGTGTGTGTTTTAATGTTGTAGGTTATCACAGTCGTAGCGGCCCGCAGTCTTTCGTACGTGGGAGATGACGGAGACCAATCGCGTAGGGTTGTGGCCGCCCAATCAGATATCTCGTTTGTTGACCTAACCCGGCAGTTAGGTGCTTGTTGATTGGTCGAAATCTAAAACGCCCTGATTTCGCATCTATTAAGACTTAATACGATAGTAATGCGATACTTTTTATTAATAATGTAAAGTACATATTACACACACACAGTGTGTGTGTGTGTGTGTGTGTGTGTGTGTGTGTGTGTGTGTGTGAGTGTTTCTCTGAGCAAACACAGAACATATGTTTCCATCTGCGCGTGTTTAATTGACGTTTATAGATATAAGTGTGCATAATTATTTATGTTTGAATATATGAATTTATGTATGTATGTATGTATAAGTGTGCATGTGTGAATGTCTCTGTGTGTAAGTTCTATATGTATGTTATTTGTGTAAGTGTGTCTGTCTGTATGTATGTATGTATGTATGTATGTATGTGACTCTCTGTCTATGTGTATACGTAATATATGTATGCATGCATGTGTGTGTCTGTATGAATGTACGTCCTAATGAAGGTATGTATGCATATGTGAGTATGTTTCTATGCGTGTGTGCATGTATGTATGTATGTATGTATGTATGTATGTATGTATGTATGTATGTATGTATGTATGTATGTATGTATGTATGTATGTATGTACGTATGTATCTTTGTATGTACGTATGTGTATGTGTGTAAATGCATATATGGGTGATATTCTTCTGTTTCCCCGCATATCCGTTTCCTTGCCTATCTGTCCTATCTGTACCTATAATTACATAGCCATAATTCCTAAACATTACTTAAATAACTAAGTCATCATAATAAATTATCACATGTTTGGAACATTCAAGTTAACGAACTAACAAGTGTTTTATTACTGAACAATCAAAGCAGAATGATAAAGAGTAACGTTCTTTCATGTGACTCAGAAATGTAGACAATGCAAGCTGCAGTGTCAGAGATGTATTTGGACTTAGTGGGTGACAGAGAGACAGACAGACAGACAGATGAACAGTACGGTAAAAAATGGGACAGGAGTTGACAGATATGCTGACTTAAAATTATGGTACAGCATAAAAAAGAAACGTTTCCTATATTTTCAAGTGTTTTGTATTGTTTGTTACTGGAGGCCAGTCTTTGTTAATAATAAAGTTTGGCTGTTATAAATCATGACCTGACTGGGATGCTATCAATTTTTGTTTTGTTTTGTTTTTGTTTTTTGTTATTTATTACAGTGGTCTTTTATCTCTGAATGTTTTCAGTTATTTAATAATAATGAGCGTCATACAAACACTTAAACACACGCGCACATAAACGTGTGTGTGTATATGTGTGATTCGTTTTCATCATAAACACCGTCATTATTATTAGTATTAAAAATGAATCTTAAGATTAACCATATACTGACAAACACACACGTGCACACACACCATTATATATATATGGTTAGTTTGTTACAAGGATTAGTCAGAAATAACTCAGTCCATAGAGTATTCCAGTATTCGAACTCAGAACCTGTCAATACTAAAGTAGATGGCCTAATCATCGACATAGGTTGCGTGCCATAGCCAGAATGTGTTTATCTTTAAATAGATATATATATGTTTGTAAATATAAACGACATTCTTTCCGAATAACTCGTTAATTTCTATGTTTAGTGACCTATTTGTAATTAAGTAGAATTATTATTCTAGCCCGCAGCCTGCCAACACGTACAACATTGTGATCTTATCAGAAGTTTTCTTTTGATCTTTTCTTATATTTAACAACTACAAGTTCGTAACAGTTACCCTGAATATCAAGGAATGATGCTGTGATACAGTTTCAGTAAGGTAGGTAGGTAAACTTTGAAGAATGGTGTAATAATTAATATATATATATATATATATGTTATTTTTTAAAAATTTATTTATTTATTTATTTTTGTTCTTCCTATTATTATTATTATTGTTGTTGTTGTTGATGTTGTTGTTACATTAATTGTAAAAACTTTAATAGTAGCAGTAGTAGTATATCAGAAACTGTAATACTAGTAGTCGTTGTAGCAGCTGGAGTAAGAGGTGGTAGTGGTAACAAAAGTAGCTGTTGTTGTAACATCAATAATGTTAATGGTGGCTATAGTGGCAGTTGTATTTGTATTAGATATTGTGGTGTCAGTAATAATAATAATAATAATAATAACAACAACAATAATAATAATAGTAATAATAATAATGACAATAATAATAACAAGAGTAATAATGATGATGATGATAACAACAACAATAATAACAATAACGTATTCTCTGTTTCTGCTATAACTGTTGTTGTTCCCAAAGTCAGTAATAACAACAACAACAACATCAAAAATATGTGTAATTTAAACACGAGTACTTCTCTATCTCCAGTTTGTTCGCGTACATATAATTTACACAAATGTCGCTTTAATCAACGACATGACGTAAACATGTTTATTGTTTAGCGACACACAGTGACACGTTGTGTGACAATATTAGTGTTTTGTGAAAGTACGTGCCGCGGAATAGACCACAGTTCATTTCTTTATTATTACCCTCAAGCATTTTCCGGCTTGATACAGTTTTTTTTTTTTTTTTTTTTTTCTTTCTCCGATCTCCGATCTGTTTTTTAGTTAATGTTCTACGCGATAACCTTATCGGTAAGTCATTTTACTTAGAAATATTTGTATGTGTGTGTGTTTGTCTTTGTGTTTGTTTGGGAGAGTGTGTGTGTGTGTGTGTGTGTGTGTGTGTGTGTGTGTGTGTGTGTTGTGATAGATGGAGTGATGGGTGGTCTGTACGTATGTATGTGTATATATGTGTGTGTTTGTCTGTCTAACTCTATGTATGAATAGATGGACGGATGGATGGATGAATAAATGGACGGAATATGGAAGATGTGTGTGTATGTATAAGTATGTTTTTGTATACAAGTCTGTCTGTGTGTACGTGTGCTAACAAGTAGGCAGATAGGTATTATAGGTAATTTTGTATTTACTAACACTACTGCGTAGTCAGACATTGTATTTGTTATTTTTGTTTAACTATAATATATATATATATATATATATACACACACACACTTAAAGGTAAGCATTTTAAATCAAAAATAACTTTAAAATGTGGTATCAGATTTATTCTTATAATAACCTTATTTTATGTCAAGAACTTTACAACGGAATTATCGTTTAACTATAAAGCCGTTGACGTTCTAATGATTTAACATAAATGACCTTCAGACGGTCACTGACGTTCAAACATTAGAAATCTATCGACGTTCCAATGTTTATATCAGAAAGGACCTTAAAATAGTGTATAACAGCAGTGACGTTCAACATAACAGCACCATTCTTGTTCAGATGTCAACGCCATTGACGCCACAGACATTACCTTCAAATAATTTACAATATAACAGCAGGGACGTTCAACATAACTGCACCATCGACGTTCAAATGTTACGCCATTGACGTTCAAATGTTATAATACAAATGACCTTAAAATAATTCATAACAGCAGCGACGTTCAACATAACTGTGCGCCCTATTCGTGGTCAAATGTTGTAACTCACTGATGTTCATGTTTCGTAATGAAATCTCCAGTGAGGAATCCGAACTGCTTATCTGTTTTCATTATCTGACACGTTAGTACAGAGAGCGCGGCTTAAGCTTACGTGTTTTCAAATATAGCTTTGTTGTCTTATCTGAGTTTACTCAGGATGCTTGTCACATACATACACATATACACCCACACCCACCCACATATATATATATATATACATGTATATACACCCTCACCCACCCACATAAATACATACATGCGTAAATACAAACACCGTTGTGTTAGTAGTCTGTGTTTTGTAGCAGTCTGTGTATGTGGCTGTGTGTATGTATGTGTGTGTGTGTGTGCGTGTTCCAAACTGAGTTAATAAATACATTCAAAAAAATTATAATAAAAGATATAAAAATTCAATTACGTAATAAAAGCCATTTACTGAATAAATAAATATATATTAAAGTCATTTAATTTACTAAATGTGTAGTACATGTATACTATACTGACATTAATATATGTATTTATTAAGATATGTTTATTAAGTGTGTGTGTGTGTGTCTGCCTGTGTCTGTGTTATGTGCATTTAAAATGTCGAATTATTTTTATATATATGTATGTGTTTACTAATTTAATTTAATTATATTTAATTTTATTTAATTTTATTTAATTTTAGTTTACTTTACTTTATTTTACTTCACATTTATTTTACTTTATTTTGCTTCACGTTACATTACTTTACCCTACTTTACTTTACTTTACTTTATTTTACTTTACTTTAAATTACATTACATTGTAATTTAACTTTATTTTACTTTATTTCACTTTACGTTACATTATTTTACTTTACTTTACTTTTTTTACATTACATTACTTTACTTTACTTTTTACATTACATTACATTACATTTATTTTTACTTTACTTTACTTTACTTTACTTTATATTACTTTACTTTACTTTACATTACTTTACTTTACATTACTTTACTTTACATTACTTTACATTACTTTATATTACTTTACTTTACATTACTTTACATTACTTTACGTTACTTTACTTTACATTACTTTACTTTACTTTACTTTACTTTACTTTACTTTACTTTATTTTATTTTATTTTATTTTATTTTATTTTATTTTATTTTATTTATTATTGTAATTATCTCTAAATGTAAAATATTTTTTCACCAGTTTGGAGATAAAACAAATATTCTCAAATTATGGAGGTTTTAAATTTTATTATTATTATTATATCATCATCATCATCATCATCATCATCATCGCAATCATTGTCATTATCATCATAAAAATCTGAAGGGTTTAGCTGTAACGAGAAATTATTTTGAAAATCCATCAAGGCGACGAGATCTCGCGAACTGTCACGTGAGCCTCGGTTCTCTTCAGAGTGTGATGGTTAAATACATTTACAAACCGCGATTAATTTCCCATAATTAATAATGTATAATTAGGTTAACGTTTCATTAACGTGTTTCAGTGAAATTGAATAATTAGCTATACATATATAGTTCAGATGTTTAGAACTTCGGTTAATAAGAAAAAATGAATAGTTAATGAAAATTAATTACGTGGGCTAGAGATTACGGATGTCGTTAAAAGTAAATGGATATAGTAATAATAAATAGAAACGTTTTTTGTCCATGTTTTGATAAACATGATTAAATGTTATTTTAACAAATACACACACACACACACACACACACTCATTAGAATGTTAAATCATCCTTTTGTTAATAAATAGGTCTCTACATTACTGTCTTTTTTTTTTTTTTTTTCTGTCATAAATATTATCTCAACAATTATTGTTAAAAGAAAACACAATTACTACTTTAATCTATTTTCACCATTTCATATACAGTTCAAACACAGTTTATTGCAAAAATCTGTCCATTAAGCAAAATCCTGATCATCCACAAAACACAGGCATCTTTTTTTCTTTCTTTCTTTCTTTCTCACACACACACACACACACACACACACACCAGGCGCTTACAAACAGGGCCACGGGGAATATCTTAATCCAATAAAACAACGTAGCTATCTGTATCCATGCCTTCAACCACAGACATCGCGATTAAACCATCCGTGTTTACACACACAGATTCGCAACGACCTCTGACCTTCTAGCTGGTCTTCCTCGTGCAGAAACTCACAAAAACAACATAGACACACACTCAAACACACTCACACACACAGAGACACACACACACAGACACACGCCCTTCCCGGCCTCTCCCAGATCATTGCAGAACATTACGGTGTAAACACAGAACCCGCGCGATCTTCTCGGAAGCTATCTTGTTTCTTCTTGTGTAGACGTATTGAATTTCTTTTCAGGCGATGCTGGCCGTTACTGATCCGCACACACGGAGAAACACCATTGGATGCCACTGGCCCGCGGATGCTTGCACATAATTCTTCCAACTCTCGACCGCTGCTGCTGTTCCGTTATGTTGTTTGGACGAAGGAAGGAAAGATTCGAAGAGTGAAGGAACTTTGTTTTAATGCACTGAATGTTACGAAAGTCTTCGACCGACTGAGAATTTTTTTGGGACAAGAACAAAAAAAAAACGTTTCATATTACCGACTCTGGTGTTTTCGTGCAGTCGTTTTGTGAGAAACTGACAGACCGAGAAAGGCCGAAAAACGTGACGATGGTGCAGAGAAATGTTATAAAGTGTTAATTGAGTTTTGTATACTGTTTTTGCCTATTGTTTCGTGCCTCACAGTTCCGGTAATAAAAAACCACAGAGATTCCCAGCCACAGCGCATGCACTACAAGACAGATTTACTATCTGAGCATCTGTTTTTTTGAAACTTTTTCAAACGATACAAGTTTTCACAAGCAGCAAAGAAAACTGCCGTAATTAATAAGGCATGTTATACAGTTGGAGGCGAGATCCATACTTCGAAGGAGTAAAACGTTACAGCACAGCTGCATATAACTTGAAACCATTTAATTAAATCTATTTGTCGATTTAACAACGACAAAAAAAAAAAAAACAACCGGAAAACAATCCATAAACATAGAGTAAAATAACTAGAACAAAAAGAAGAAGAAGAAAAAAAAAAAAAAAAAGTAAGAGAGACAAGAAAACGACTGACGTGGTCTGGAGCAATCAGAATACGAAAAACGAACATAAAAAAAATAATTTTCTTGTTTGACAGGATTACTGTCACAAAGAAACTAAAATTACAAACAAAAATGAGCAGACGGGCCAGTTTGCTAGCGAAGCAGAATAAATGCAAGCCTAAAGTTCGCTTCCCAGACGAGCTCGTGTTCTTGGACAACATCAAAGAGAATGACCTGCCGGCCGTGAGTTCCATGCTGCGGAGAGCCAGTGTCCAGGTGGACATTAACGGACTTAATGACGCAGGTAGGTCAATAAAAATACGTTATAAGTTAGTTTTATTCACTAGCGTCAGAGGGATAAAGGAACGTACAATAGTTCGAAATTCTCCGGAACACAAATTTTAAATACAAAGTTTCTGAAGAGATAATATGTTTAATGTTATACTTTTTTTTGTTTCTTTTTCTTTTTCTTTTTTTTAATTATTATTGAGGGTTTTGGGGTTTTTTTGTTTTGTTTTTTTGATAGCATCGTGTGTTAGAAATGCAGTCTGTTATATTGTTTACAATACCATGCTAAAGATTTAAAGATGTCTGGCAGTTACTTTTAATAGTTAAACACTGATAAGATATCCACGTTTTTTTTTGTTGTTTTTTTTGTTTTTTTTATTATTATTATTATTATTTTTTTAATAACAGATTTTAAAACTTGGAAATGTAAATAGATTTAATTGAAGCTGTACTGTTGATATATTAAAGCTTAATAACTGTTATATATTGTTAAAAAAAATCCATTGTATTCTAATGTTTTAAACAAACATTTTATTAAAAACGAATTATAACCATTATTTGATTAAATAAATATGTTGATGATAAAATTATTCCATTCTAATGTTTCTAATGTTTCAAACACACGTTTTAAAATAAAAGGAATTTGAGTGGGTTCAGTATTTCCTAAATTGTTTGATAATAGTCATAAAAATGTAATTTATTCCAGAGTCTGGACATATTTAACATAGATTGTATTAATGTTTCAAATAATTTATGTGTTTTTGAAATTTAAGAATTTAAAGAGACTGTTTTGCATAGATAAGGGTTAATGTTGTTTCATTTTGAAGCAGACGTATATGACGTTGTATTTATCGTTTTGAAGAGAAACGTTGTTGGTGATAAATTCAGAAGCAATAAATCGCTGACAGTGTAAATTAATAAAAAGTTTTGTGCGTGTGTGTGTGTGTGTGCGTGAGTGTGAGTCTCTGTGTGTGTTTGTCTATAAGTATATATATGTATTTATTATTATTATTACACGGATTATTGGATTATTATTATTATTTATTATTATTATTATTATTATTTTTTATTATTATTATTATTATTATTATTATTATTATCTTAACGCCATTTCCAGGGAATCTTTTTTGACGAAATACGTACAAACCACACTGATGTTTAGACATCAGCTTTTTCCAGTGAATTAAAATTTAATAAAACTATTAAAAGTATTTAAAGGGAGTTGATCTCTCACTATATATATTTAATAGGAAAACACTGGTAATATTTGCTAACAGTCTTAATGCAAGTTTTGTATTTATAAACTTAACATAATTTCCCTTTATGACATATTAGTTCATGGCAATGTACTTTTAAAACTGTTGTCTGTTCCGGCGTTTGATAAACAGATTCTGAATTCACGCACTTTAAAGCAGATGGAATTAAACGATACGCTATCGTCATACTGATAAAGTCATACATTATAATACTCACGTACTTTGTGGCCTTTCGCGGTGTTTGATAAACATATTTTCAATTCGTTGATACGAAAAGAAGGCAGCAGATATATTAACTATCAAGAATTACGATAAAAAACGTATAGCTTTTCCAGTGTTTATAATTCAAATAATAAACTTCATGACTGATAATGGTGTGTCTTCTGTTTGAAATATATAATAAGAGAATACACAGTGTTTTGAATATACATTTGAAAACAAAAATAAGATTAGACGAGACAGTTACTAGCAAAATAAAGATAAAGACGTATATACCTTCAACTGAGTTTGATCATGATCTTTTTAATGGTGTCTAATTGTAGCCAGTTCTGGTGTTAGAAAATACTTTTTCAATTCAGGAACGCAAAGAAAGATAATTCTAGACTAGATAATTGTTAACAGTAGACTGATAAATGCGTATAACTTTCCCGTTGTTTATGTATATCATACAGATCTTGAGTGCAATGATTTAAAGGGAATCAGTCGAGAAAATTTTAGCTTCTTGTTTTCCTGCACCTCGTTCAGCATATCTGCATTACTACACTTAGAAACATGATATTTTGTATAACAGCAAATAATAATAATAATAATAATAATAATCATAATAATAATAATAATAATAGTAGTAGTAGTAGTAGTAGTAGTACTAGTTGTTGTTGTTGTTGTTCTTCTTCTTCTTCTTCTTCTTCAACAACAACAACAACAGCAGCAACAAAAAAACAACAAAAAAACCCACAGAAATAACAATAATACGGTTTACTATCATCTGGATTACAAAGATAATTATATATACAAACTTTCAAACATATGTATTCAGATTTATTGTCTTTAGAAACAGCTGAATAGAAATAAAGTCAACTGTCGTCAGCTATTTCAAAACTGACATCATTTTTATTTGTGAGTCAGAAAAGATCAAACAGGTCTTTATCTGGACTTATCTCAGGTAAAGATGAGAAAATCATTGGCGAGTGGTGATAAAGACTGATCATGGCCATTGATGGCCATCTGGACGTTAATAGTAAATTATCTATCTATAGACTTAGTCAAATATATATGTGACACCAGCTACACTTGCACCATTTGAAAACACACCATTCTGCTCAAAAATGATTTTGTATCGATTAACGAGCGCTCCAGTGCGATATTTTTGACAATCAGTGTGTTTCAGTTGACAGACGTAATTACCAAGTTAGTTTTTTTGCCACCGTTTCATTGCTTTACAGTCCTGAATATTTCAAAGCCATTTATTATTATTTGAATGAGAGCCAAATGTGTAGTAAAGTAACGTCTGAAAAAAAGGTTCTTTTATTCAGAGGATTTTTTTTTTTTAAATTAAAAATTTAAAAATTTCTGCACTGAAATAGATTTAAGAAGAATCTTTACTTGAAGATGAAGAGTCAGATTCTTCAGATCAACACAGATTTACAGAACAAATATTTGTTGATGATATGTTTATTATGTATGTTCTATGTGTATGTGTGTTTGTATATTTGCGTGAATGTTTGAATGGTTGGTTTGTATCTGTGTATGTGAGTATGTATGTCCATTTTAGATTTACGTATGGTATGTAGGTACCTGTGTGTCTATATGTAATTATTTCTTTTTTACATTTGCTTATATGTATGTATGTATGTGTGTATTTGTTTTGTATATATGTTTGTACATGTACATAGATTTATTTTGTCTGTTTGTATCTAGTATCTACTTTTTTTTATGAATGTCTGTATATTTATACGTATGTTTATTTATTTGTGTGTGTGTGTGTATATATATATATATATATATATGTATGTATGTATGTGTGTGTATGTAGTATCTACGTTTTTATGAATATCTATATATTTATTTATTTTTGTGTGTGTGTATATATATATATGTATGTATGTATGTATGTATGTATGTATGTGTGTATGTAGGTGTATCTATGTATGTAAGTATGTATATAACTTTACACTGTTAGACTGGTATCTGTGGTACAGGATCATCAGGAATTATTAACAGTAGCTGTTATTACTTCTCGTGGTTTCAGGCTTCGTACAATCATTTATATATTGTCGAAGTAATCTGTCTTAAACGTGTCAAATGATGCATAAACGTGTCAGTTAGCATTTGACCACGGGCGACCTCTTTGATATAAGCAAAAAGTATAAACTTGTGTAGTATCGTGGGCTTTAGAATTCCTCAAGGCAGGAAGGAGGTGATACGAATATTGCTGACTCACATGAAAAAAAACTTTTATTTGTCATCGTTTTTTTTATATATATTTATTTTTTGTGTGTTTATTTTTTGTATGTCTGTGTATGTGTGTGCTGGGGGTATGTATGTCTGTGTGTGTGTGTGTGTGTGTGTGTGTGTGTGTGTGTGTGTGTGTGTGTGTGTTGGGGGTATTTGTGTATGTACAGGGATCGCGTCTTCGTTCAGGACAAGATGACTGATACGGCTATCCTCACTATATTAACTCAGTATATTAGCATTAATATTATTTCATATTTGTTATCACTGGGGTTACATGAAATAACATCTTTCTTAACCCCATGTTATATCTTTATTAACCTCACATTAAATTATATTCTGTCTTTAACCTTACATTATATCTTTCTTAGCTTATATGACATACATTTTTCTATCTCAAAATTTATTCTATGATTATTTACTTTATATCTTTCTTAACCTCGCGTTGTATCTTTCTTAACGTTATATCTGTTTAAATATCACTTTGTATCTCTTAAATTCACTTTATACCTATTTTAACCTTACTTTATATCATTCTTAGCTTCACATTATATATTTTAACTCCACATAATATATATATATATATATGAATATCATTTTATGTCTTTCTTAACCTTAGTTAATATATTTCTTAACTTTTATATATATATATATTTTAACTCCACATTATATATATATATATATATTAATATCACTTTATATTTTTCTTAACTTAACGTTATCATTATCTTTCTTAATCCCAATCCTAATTAGCAGGAAGAGAGAAAAAAACAATAAATAAATAAATAACAAAAAAAAAAAAAAAAAAATCAACAAGTCAACGTGATGACGTTTTATTCATTGTAACACCTACTCCTACTTACGTCCTCCTTTGTCACTGACATAAATAATTATTTACTCTCCCCGGTCAGCGTCGTTTCTTTGTTTCTGAATCACTCAACCCTAACTGACGTTTCTCCTACTTCTTCTTGTCCTCCGGTTCCGCCACTGATTTCCTCAGAAAGAGAAGCGTGATGAAGTACGTCTGTCAGCTTCTATTCAGATATATAGCTGCTGAAATAAGCAGGCAATGGCCGAGATCTCAATTTACTTGGTGTAAGATTGAACCGAGCAGTGGAATATAAAAATAATTATAATAGCCAGATTTATATGCAGAGAAGGTTTTGCAGCTTAAAAGTAAAAGTGGCTAGAACGTGTTTTAACAGTGGTTTGTGTTGTGTTAATGGTGTTAGCGTGAATATAAAGCTAGAAACTAGAGAGAGAGAGAGAGAGAGAGAGAGAGAGAGAGAGAGAGAGAGAGAGAGAGAGAGAGAGAGAGAGAGAGAGAGAGAGAGAGAGAATGACGCGATGTCGTTTGCGGGATCGATCCTGTTGGGGCGTTTTTCGTTGGCACGAAAAATGTTTGAAAGTTTATGGTTTGAGATTTTGCTGTCTTTTGGGGGAGATTTTTGTATCTTATCTCTTGCTGTCAGTCAGTACATGTGGTGATAGCATTCTTTTGTATAGTGTTGTAGTTGTTGTAGTTGTTGTTGTACAAAAACGTGTAACTGACTCCAAGTAAATTTTTGTTATTAAATTAGTATAGACGTGTTGTTAAACAAAATCTTTCGTTTAAACTATACATTCTAAAACCTTTTAAATAGTATTTTTATTATTGTAAATGAGTTATATTAATTATAATTTTTCTACAGATAGCAATATCTTAATACTATCAACAATATCATCGAGTGAATCTGTTACTGTGTTTCTGTATGAAGTAGGTCTGCTTTGGTTATTGTGTTACAAAGGAACTGTATTATCAACACTAATCGGTGTTAGGGTTAATAATTATTGGATTAGCAAGAAAAAAAAAAAAATTATAGAAATATCACATTATTATTTTATTTATTTATTTATTTATTTATTTATTTATTTATTTAACTGGATAAGAGTTCATACAAGGATGCGATCCTGGACGATACAATCCTCAAAGACTGAAGACTTAACCCCGTCTCGCACTTGAAATTACTCAAGTACAAAACTAGTTGTTGGTTCACCAGTCGTGTTCGCGATCGAGCAACCTGCCAAGATAAAATTAATGGAATTTCTGATTGCCAGCGACTTGACCGAAATAACAAACGACTTGGTTACTGCGAGCCGGCTGCATGTGCGTCCTGGTGTGTTCGTGTAACTCTTACGAGTTTACGTAAATTGCCGAGCATTGACGTAACCACGAAAATGACGTCTATAAAACTACCAAGGATTTTTTTTTTTTTTTTTTTTTTCTACCTCGCGATGAAAGAGAAAACACGTGGGATCTCAGTCAACGTAGATAATTAGTTTCTGGTCGCACCTACAGTTTTTGTTTTGTTTCATTAAATAAAGTACAACGACCGAGAATTTTCTGAAGAGCCATCTGTAATTTCTGAACGTCATAAATTTTTGCAAAACGTCACAGTGTGTTCGTACGTACATTAATATTTTTAGTACTTCTAAACAGCACGGGCTTTTGAGTTCCTGTTCCAAGGGTGTTTAAAGAACGAGATGGGAAGGCTGGGCTTTAATTAAGTATCCGCGTTACGGTTGTTGCCTGAAACACTATGAAAAACAGCGGGAATCAGTTCCATATGTCGTCTGGTTTGGACGAAGAGAGAGAGAGGTAACCACGTCAGACATACTTGAACAATTCTGTTATCTCGCGATCACATTAACATACTGATAGATGCCTTTGGGTTATGGTTTCTTGTGATAACAGCTGCTCTGTTAAATTTATAACATACTTGCAACCATTTAACGTACTAACATAATGACATCATGACATCAAGATAATACATAGCCTTACCGTTTCGTTATGATCATATTTCGAAATAAAATAAGTTTTCACCAAATCTTTCTCTTATTTTCTATCCATCTATGTTTTATATGTAAGTTATAATTATTTTCTTTTTTCAGATTTTCTATTACCTAATATTCCACTGTATTTATTTATTTATTTACTTTTAATATATATATATTTTTAATATTTTTATCCGTATATTTTTCTCTTACTTAGCATACTTTCAAAAGATAACATGCCGTCCATTTACATACTTTATTTCTCAAACTCTTATCATACCTAAAGTTATTTCTAAGCACCTGTAATTTTACACTTTGTTGGAATACATTATTGTCAAAATGGTTGTGTGAACATCTATTTTGTATTCTTCTCATACAAGTTAATT
>CM022665.1:39732294-39872294 GCA_012295275.1 Chrysomallon squamiferum | reverse complement strand
AGATCTGGACAGTACAAAACACAAATTATTTTTTAATGAAAATCAGTTTTAATTAGAAATATTTTAGTCAAAACCGTTATTAAATACTGTTTTATGGTGCCTTGTGGAAAAAAAAAAAAAAAAAAAAAAAATAAATAAATAAATAAAAGTAAATACGCCCGTGTACAAATTGTTAAAAAAATAGTGCTCCATAATTCAAGTTAAAATGTATACTTCACTGATTTGAGAAGCTTACTGAACAATTTTCCTAAAATATTTTTTCTTTTATTTTTTCTGAATTTCCCGTTCCAGAACTACTATATTAATGTTCTGATTATACTGTGTATTAAATACACATCAACAAAAAAAAAAAAAAAAAAAAAAATCTCCTTTCAAGAATGAAGAATTCAAACAAGGACATCTAGTTTTATTTTCTAGTGTTAAAAGGTCTGTTTCGTTGTCCACCTGCATAATGACGTACGTACGTTTCAGAAAACCCATATAAAGAACTTTAACCTTACGGAAATGTATCACCGGACAGATGTGCATGACTGTTGTTTCACATTGAAATAGTGTATTATACCATTAACAGCTCACGTATAACACATAGGATCTTTTTCCGAGCGTTTTGAAATTGATGGATTATAGAGCGAAGAACGTTCGTTACAAATTTACATAGAAATATTTTGACAAGCGTCGTAAAAGTCAGAAGGACAAACTGCATGTACTTTATTTATTTTATTTTATACTTTTTTTTTTTTTTTTTTTTTTTTTTTCTCACACCGACGCCGGAAATGACCTGTTTATCATATTAATTAAGGAACTGAGAGGTTGTTTTTTTTGTGTTTTTTTCCTTAGGTGTGTACTATATGTAATTAACCACACAATACTGTACATAAATGTAAGATAACCGAATTCTATTACATTTTTTTTCTTTACTATTAAGAAAGAAAGAAAAAAAAAATCAAATATTTGGTAAAATCAATGAATATATTATGCATTTTGTTTGGAGCAAGCTTAGTCTTGCATAATGGACTTTTTTTTCTTCTTTCTTTTTCTTTGTTATTTATTTATTTATTTGTTTATTATTATTATATTTGTTTTTTGTAAACTCTCTCTCTCTCTCTGAGTCTAATACATTTTAAAATTATTACAGTATTATAAATCAGCACAGGTTACGTAGAGGAGAGGGGTTAATTCGGGTCCTGCATGACAGGAAATTATTATGTTCTCCATCATCGTGTGTCATGTTCCTTAATACTTGTTTACATGCTTGTACACTGGACTTAGATTAGTTAGTAGGTTTGTTTAGAGAACGGTCGTGCAATCTCCTCATTATCGAACTGTCCATTATAAACCTTAAAAATATTTTAATTATAATTTATAACGGCTTCGATGAAATAAGGCCATTATTCTTTTTACACACCCTGAAAACTCTACATTACTAAAAGGAAGAGGCATCGTATTAGAGAATGTTGTTGTAGTGTAATTAATATCTTTATATTCATTCAGATTCATGTACGCCTGCTCTGGGCACGAACTCGCTTGTTATAATTAATTCATCAGCGGGTAACCAGAAACCCTTCATATTTTTTTTTTTTATTATTATTATTATTATTATTTTTTTTTTAGTAATAATAAATAATAATAAAAATGTTATAATTTCAGACGAGAGAAAAACAAAAATAATCATTATTATCCTAGCACTTATCAAATTTCATGTTTTAAATTAAGCATTACTCATATGCAGTAATGGAAATGTGTCATTCCTATGAAATCTGACCTACGATGATACATGCAAGGGTCAAGGTCACCATTATCGTGGGACCATGAACTAGTCAACTTTTAATGTTTATGTGCCTTCCAGTGAAAACAATAACGTAACATGCTGTAATATGCCTCATTAATTTTAATGATTTGTTTTTAAGATAAACTTTATTTTATTTATTTATTTATTTATTTATTTAATTATCATTCATTTTATTATTATTATTATTATTTATTATTATTATTATTATTATTATTATTATTATTATTATTCAGATTGAAAACAATAAGATTATGGCATATAACACTATACTTTGTTCATCATAATATTATATATATTATTTTGTATTTTGTATAGTAATTGTGTGTTTTATTTTACAATTAATAATTAGTCGAATTCAGTAATCTATAAATGTATATTATTTTACAAAATGTATAAAATACGTAAATAGAATTGAAATAACTGAATACATACACAAATAGATGCATCACAAAAACATTCATTAGGCTTTTGTGTTCAGTGTTCAGCCAAATTAAATTTAATAAATAAAAGACAAAAGAAACAATTTATTTATTTATTTATATTTATGGATGGGGTATATATATATTTTTTTTATACATTATTTTCCAGTTTTATGCCTGTACTGTAAAGTTTCATTTCCATGCAGATAGTATGAATATAAATACTGTTGTTTTTTTCCATCCATTTTAGAAAAAGAAAAAAAAAAAAAGGAAGAAAAATTCCTGTCCTCTAATTCTATTGCCAAATTATCATTTTTGAAATGTTCACTTAAAATATACCAGTAAAGAAACAGTTATGCATATAACAACAACAACAAAATGAAAACGAAAATCAGACACATTTTTAATTCGAACTATTCTTAATCAGTCTGTTTTGAAAAGGAAATAATAACAAAATAATAATAGTAATAACAAATTTTAAAAAATAGTCATATACATCAATTTTTTTTTTTTTTTTTTTTAAAAATATTTTAAGACAGATAACTAAATCATTGACGTGAAGTATTTCATTTGCTGTTTTCTCCTCTTTTTTTTTTTTTTTTTTTTTTTTTTTTGTCTTCTTTTATTCCCCAGTATTAATTTTTTTTTCTGTCTCGTTCTGATTTACGCTCTCTACGTAAATAATTTTATTTAGTTCGATAAAAATAAAATACAATAAATACTTTCCTTTTTCTTTATATTATTATTTTCTTTTATAAAATAATATTAAAATAATACTAATAAATAAATAAGTAAATAAATAATATTTTAAAATAAATAAAAAATGTAACAAAACTGAAATCACTAAGGGGAGAACATTGGCGTTTTACAGTAGGTTTCGTTATCAACAATATATACTCAGGGACCACAACTCTTCCAAGATTTAAATCGGAACTGTAACGACAATCTACTTGTAAATCTTAAAATTATTTTATTTATTAATTTTTCTTTTTTTTTTTTTTTTTTTTAATAAATCAATAAATGGCTAGAATGCCTCTATTTTTTACAAATATATATTTTTTAATGGTTTTTTTTTTTTTTTTTTTATTATTATTATTATTATAAAAAAAGAAAAATCAAACAGAGTGAAAACCAAACGAACAAAAATCGACCCCGGTCAAAATGCAACGCATTAATTCCATTGGTAGTAAATGCCCTTAGCATCTGTTAAGATGAAATCCTATGATTTTGTTATACATTGCATGTGTTTTTAAAATATAAATATTTTTAAATCAGTCTCTGACTGATAAATGTAAATAAAGCCTACTTATATTGTAGTTTATGCATATTAAATAAAATACGTTTGTAATAATGATGAAAACTGTAATAAAATCATTTTTAAAATGGATTTGAAAAATGATGTTTTTGTTTTAATTTAAAAGAAAACGGTTTCAGATATGTTATTGTTATATTATTGCTGCTGCTATTGCTACTACTACTGCCTAATTATTATTATTATTATTATTATTATTATTATTATTATTATTATTATTATTATAAACTGTAATTGACTAATACAGAATTTATACTTGAAAGATGTAAAGAAAATGAAGGATTTCGTTTTTTTATTTATTTATATTTCGTTCTTTAATTTCTTTAATTTATTTTCTGATTTAATATCTGCAGAATCAGAAGTTTAAAACTGTGACTGGTAACAGTGAGAAATCAATGTTTGAATTTAAATATCTTTTCTTTAAAAAACAAAAACAACAACACTGAGGCACCTATGAATTTAATACAGTATTTTATTATTTAATTATTAATTGACTGATTCGTTTATTATTATTATTATTATTATTTTGTTTGTTTAGTTATGTTTATGTTTTTATTTTATTCTATTTGCCTACTTCTATGTTTGTTTATATTTTTTATTTATCCATTATTTATGTCACGAAATTCCATCAGTTTTTCTTAATCTCCTGTATAAATTAGTAACAATTAGTTACAATGATTGCAAGATAAACATATATATATGCAGTCATTGTAGATATAGTGGCAAGATATGATGATTAGATTAATTATCAATTTCTATATTTTTGGCCAAAAATAAATATTTTTAACATTTTGGAAGAAAACTATTTTTAGTTTGATAAATTACTTACTACCTATATAATATTTTGGAAAATATATTTCTTTAGTGTTTAATTGCTGCTTTAGATGTTGAAAAACCATTTTGAATATAATTTTCATTTAAAAAAAATTAACAATAAATTTTATTATTTACAAACTATTTTGATATATAGTTTTTGTAGGAGAAAACTAAATCAAAACATATGAAACTATTACTTTCGAGAGATGAGTTGAAAAATAAAACCACTAATTTATTTATAACTCCAGGATAAAATAAATAACTGGTTATTTTCTTATAAGATACCAGCTTTTTCCTGTACAGAGCCAATTCCAAATGTGTGTGTGTGTGTGTGTGTGTGTGTTTATAAATATATTTATCTATGTTTAGTTTAAGTATTTATTATCTAATGCCAAGTCTAAAGATTAATATGAATTTAATTTAATCAAGATAAACAGAGTTGTCTGTTCGTTAATAAGAAAATTTGTTAATTGTAAGATGTTTTCTTGTTTATCTTCATGTTATTTTTTTTTTCACTGAAGTTTCACTTTCTGTCGCTGATAAGTATATAATTTTATTCCTTTTGTTGTTTTCTTCTAGATCTTCTTTATATTAACAAATCCTTAGTCATAATAATGTATCAAATTTTCTTTTTCACCTTTATTCCTTTTCTTTTTTCTATTTTTATTTTATATGGTAGATTTTGTTTTCTTTTTTTATCTATTTATTTAAAAACATATAAAATAAAAGTATGAAGGATATGGCAGTTACCAAATAAAGTTTTGTGAAGTCAATAAAAACAATACAATTACATTTTAATTTTCAAACAAACCCCACTTATTTTAAATTCAACCCAGATAAATAATGTTTAAATATAAAAACAAAAACAAATGAACAAATGAATTTTAATTCATATGAATTCAAAGAATAGAACATTTTTTACTGGTGATGTTTCTGTCAGATGTGTATTTTTCAGTCAACACCATAGAATATTTTTCTTTGAGAAAATAATTTATATTTCATTCAACAATCAACAATTTTGTAGAGAAACAACAGATAAAGTATGACAAAGTAATATTCTGAAAATGTAAAAACTACATTAAATAAACAATAATAGTAATAGAATTAAAAAAGGAAATATTCATCTTGTATATTTACAAAAAGGATTTAAAGAAGACATTTATACAATATTTAAAGAATAACTAAATCAGAACATTAAAATATTTTTTTCATAAAAACAATCACAGTCAAACTGTTGTGGTAAATGAAAGCACATGAAAAAAGGTAAAATTTCCCATAACCCTGAACTATTTTTTCCTTAATAAAACAAGGAAACTTTGTTAGGTTCAACAATCTTAACAGCCATGCCAGCAAAGCTTTTAACAGTGGAAACTATGTGAACAAGCTAGTGGCTAGCATCCACACTTACATAAACCAACAATAAAGTAACTTTAAAACAATTTTCTACTGAATTTAGAGATGTGTGTGTGTGTGTGTGTGTGTGTGTGTGTGTCTTTCCTAACAGATTTGGGCCCAAAAATAAAACAAACTGAAGTTATAATTAAAATTATTAGCTTTCAAGTGCCTTCACACAGGGCTCTTTTTCCAAAAAAAAAAAAAAAAAAAAAAAAAAAAAAAAAAAAGAAAGAAACAGAGAAAAGAAAAAGGAAAAAGGCCAACAAGATCACTAGATTTACAACAAAACTTCAAATATTTAACAATGTGTTAATTTAATTTGTTAATTACAACTTAGAATTGCCTAACATGGAGATTTGTTTTAGTGCCAAAGTTATTTTCTTGGAATTATCATTTGTCATGGAAATTTATTCTGTCAACTATGTGTCCCTGAGTTATTTATGACATGGAATGTTTCTAACAAACCAACAAAACAAAATACATTTAAAAACTGATAAATTGTACAGGTACCAGATCATTTATCTGGCAAATCTGAGAGTGGAGGTAATCTCAATTCGGGGTAATTTCAGGATTTTCCAGTGTTCTGCACCAAGACATTTAAATTTATACTTAAAATATATAAAAAAAACAATGAAAAGTAAACAACAAGACTGCATTTAACATATACAAATTAAGACACTTCTAAAGCTGTTTTTTCATTTAATTCTGTTTTTCTGGAAGCCATGATATTTTCAAATGGTTTATTACTTGTACAAAACAGTTATGTTATGCTTATCCTTATATTTATGCTTATCTTTCTCATGCTTATATTTGCTTATGAATGAATGCCTATCCTTTAGTTAAAAAATATGCCTAAGCTAGGATTAAAATACTGTTACTCAGATTATTTGCTATGAGAAGAAACTCCAGAAGGTAAGATATTTGCTAAAAACTGTCTACATAATTATGCTAGGCTGATATAATATGCCTATCTCAAGACATGCTTATGCTTCAGATTACATTTATGTCAAGGGTAAAAGTTATGGAAATGCCTGGACATTCTTAAAAGTTTATTCTTATATTAAAACCAATGTTTATTTTCATGTCTACAGAGTTTATGTTAATGCTAAGGTTTAGCATTTTTATGCTTAGATTTTGTTTTCCCCATCCTTATGTCTATGCCTATGAATAAAGATACCTGTAAACAAATGACAAATGATATTAGGATATTTTTTTAAGATATGAATCTGTATGTTTCTTGTGCTATGCATAGCTAGCAAAAAAGCTTCACTGGATATATCAGTTAATATTAACATGCAATAAAATGTCCCTGTTACCAACATAAAAAAACAAAAATATATTGTGTGGAAATTAAACAAATAATTTTAAAACTTTTCTTTGTCTAACAAGTATTAATATTGTACAATATAATTTCATTTTCTTCTTCTTCTTTTTTTTAAATCACAAATAATTAAATAATAATAAAACTCTAATGCCTCTACAAACACCAAAATGATAAAGTAACTTTAAAAATTACAAAATAATTCTGGCACTTTGGGGTTGCTGTAAACACAAATATGCATGTAAAAATAAATAAATTCAGCAAAATGGAACTTACATCAAAATCAGCAATGAGAGTTTTGAAATATACATATATAAACAAGAAAAAAATAAATAAGTTAATAAGTAAATTATAAAATAATAATAATAATAATAATAAATAATAATAATTATTATTATTATAAAATTGTGTGTTTTTTTTATACATTTTCAATAAATAATTATCTTTTAACATACAAGAACTGACAGTAGAATGTGTATATATAATTAAATAAAATTTTAAAAATCTTGAAACAAATGGGACAATTGTGCAATAAAATATCACAGAAAAAAAGAAACATACAAAAACAATAGAAAGAAAGAAAATAGGGAAACAAAGACTACCTGCTACAGCAATATGAAAGTGATTTATAAAAGTCTAAAGAACAGAAAAGTTGGTGATCATGATACTGATAAAAAAATGCACGCAATTATAAAGGTAATAATAATAATAATAATAATAATAATAATAATAATAAATAAATAAATAAATAAAATTAATTATTTAATTAAACAAAGTTAACGTGACCTGAAAAAAAGAAAAGAAAAAAAAGAATGAACAATGCTATCAATAATCAACAGAAATGTTATCAACAGTGCAAAAATAACTAGTTAGCAAAATAACAAACTAAATAAACAAAAAAAGAAAAAGAAACTGCCACCTAGATTTGTGCAGATGACACGGTACAATAACATTTTCACTTTTTAAAACAAAGAAAGTTGTGTATCTTATACTGATATAAATGTATGTATTTCTTCACAATCAAACATATTATTTCATACAATAAAATGCACTTAAAATGAATATTTCATTGAAATATAATTATATAAAAATGCGTACAGTATGTGTGTGTTGTAGTTGTTGTTGTTGTTGTTGTTATTATGAAACATCAACTTCAACAGCCTTAGAATGTATTTGAATAAATGAATTATATTTCAATAAAAAAATCCACTGATAATTTTTTTTGAAATTATCTTAGCAACAAATAAGTTAAAATAAAATAAAATTAAAAAATTATATAGTCATCTAAAATTTAAGTACATTTTACGGTATTTCTTACTGTATTACTTTCTTTTTTAGGCTGCTACGTATAGGCACATATGGACGAATATATTTATCTATAATTTTAAAAATTATATACATTATTACAAATTTATCTTTTAAAATGAATTAAAAAATAATCTTTACAACACAAATATGCCTGCACAAATAAACAAATCAACATTTTGGATGGAAAAGAAAATTATTTACAGAGAACAAATTCTGAAAGCACAGTTAGTAGAACATGAGAGAAACAAGAATGTTAATATAACATTCATTATGTAATCAACACTAAAAAAAATAAAATAAATAATAATAATAACATAAAATTAAAAATATTCATCCTGGTAAAAATAATATTTAATAAGAACACAAATTAGTAACATAAATATAAATATATATATATATTTATTTATTTATTTTATAATTCCTAACTATTGTTTTATTTTATACTGATGACCAATGTTTGCTAATAACAAAGTATAACAATAATTTTTTTTTTATTTATTTATTTATTTATTTATTTGTATTTTTTTTTTTATTATCATTATTTGTATCTTTTTTATTTGTATTTTTTTTACAGATTTATTAAAAAGCATTTATTTAACTTTCAAATGTAATGTAAATTTTGCAAATCTGTTGCAAGTTTTAAACTTAGTGACTCTTAGTGGTATAACATTTTTAGTCCAGTTATTCCATAATAAACATTATTTTACTTCTACAGCTATGAAGTATATAATGTATTAAAAAAAAAAAAATAGAAACAAATATTCTTTTGGTATCCAGTTTCAATAAATAACAAAAAAAAATGTATATGTTTTTTTACAACTGAATTGAAAATTCTATATTCTTTTTCAATTTCATTCTTATCTGTAGGTCACACAGTTGTAAATTCATCTGTTGTAAAAACCACCATCTGGCATGAGACAATAAGAAAAACAATTGCAACATGAACAAAAACCACTAACAAATGGAAAAAGACAACAAAAAACTAAAAACCACACAGCAGAACAAGTGTTTTAACATGTATAATCAGCAGTTTTCTATAAATTAATGATCAGCTATTTAATATCGAAAAATAAACTAAAATGGATAGATGAAATAATAATAATAGTTAAACCATTTCATAGTTTTGGTTTTTCGTCTCCTTCTGCTACTAAAAGAATGAAATAAAATCCGGTTTTTATTTAAATTTGCAAAGTTAACGTTGCATGCAAGCATGCATGGAGGGAAAGATGGACAAATGATGCATTTACGTAAATGTGTGTCTACTGTAACATTTGGGAATGTGTATATGTGTGCACATGTCTGCATGTGGGTGTATATATTCACGTGTTTTGAAAGAGTAATTATATTTGTATAGGGATGTGATTTAAAAATTATTATTATTATTTTTTTTTTTTATCTCCTTTTGTAATACTGATTATGAGAAAATAATGCAAAGACTAGATTTGTTTAGAAGATTAAAAAACTTCAGTTTATGTATGAAACATTACATGTGAGATCTCACTAGTCCACGGATTCACACAACAGATGCATGACCATGAAGCAGGCAACATCTTTGTTGCTCCAGTATGATGTGTGTGATGTCAGTACTGCCATGTAGCTGTTTTCCAGACTTCTTTCTCTCAGCTGGTAGTCAAGGCGATATTCAAGCTCTAAAAGAAATGAAAAAAAAAAAAAATGAAGGTTTATTTAAGACTATATAAATTAATAAAATGAAATAAAAAATGAAATAAAAAATAAAATAAAAATAAAAATAAAAATAAAAATAAAAATAAAAATAAAAATAAAAATAAAAATAAAAATAAAAATAAAAATAGAAATGAAATGAAATGAAATGAAAATAAATAAATAAATAAATAAACAAAAAATAAAATAAAATAATAGTAATAATAATTAAAAAAAAATAATAATATGTAATAAAATGAATAAAAAGAAATCTGAAACAGTTTAATTTTATACCTACATAATATACAAATGAATAAATAAAGTGTATAAACAAAACAAAATGTAAAATAAAAAAGAAATAAATAAGAATGTAGATTCAAATTACTCTTAACAATTGAGAGTCAGAATAAAAATTATCACTTACCTACTCCTAAACAATGAGCAAAAGAAAAAAAAAAAATTGTGATACACTTTTAAAAACTTATATCATGTCATTCAAAATGAAAAGAGAAATATTATAATTAAAAAAGAATATATTACATATATATACAAATAAAACGAAAAAAGGAAAAATTCATACCATAAAATTTTTTTTTTTTTACAAAATAAATTATATTAAATTAAAAAAAAAAAAATGAGAAAAAAATTTAAAAATAAGATCTCAGAATAAAAAAAAAGCAAAATAAATCAGATATTTGTTCAGAAAAAGTAAAAGCGAGTGAAAAATATATAATATTCAAGAAATTAAAAATAACACAACAATAATAGTATAATTATAAACCTGCGTATCAAATCAGGATTAAACTATGTTTAGAAAGTTCTGAGTTTTATGTAAATATTCACAAACCTTATTTCAATGATAATGCATAATTAACATAATTATTATACAAATTGCTAAGATATACATAATTAACTTCTTCAATATGAAATTCAGAAAAGTCTGTTGGGAGTCATTAGCTTTTTCCATTAAAATCTCAAAATTAAAAATGTTCAGTGCAATTCAGATTTGGGTTTTGTAGCTGAATCTTTGATCCACAACAGGATCACAATTAGACTTTATTTGTAAAATTTTATTTTTCATTGAATTGGCTAAGTATGTGCATGTTTTTTATCTAAAAAATATTTTAATATTTGTGGATTATTCATATTTAACGTCAGTTAATGTACCTACAATTTAATGAATCGTTTAATAATTTCCAGCACTGCTCATTATAATTTATTTATTATTTTTTATTAGTAGTATTTTTTTTAAATTATTTTTAATTTTTTTAATTTTATATATTTATTTTTTTATTTTATTTTATATTTATTTATTTATTTATTTTTTTTTTTTTAATATTTAATTTATATATTTATTGAATTTTTTATTTTAAATTTATTATTTATTTATTTCAATATTATTTTTTATTTTAAAATTATTTATTTATTTATTTATTATGTTTTTTAATTTTATTTAATTCAATTCTATTCTATTCTATTCTATTCTATTCTATTCTATATTATATTATATTTATTTATTTATTTATTTTATTTTATTATTATTAATTTTTTTACTCTGAAAGTACTATAGAAATTTAACCTGTTTTGTCGATTTCTTTGGAATCAACGATGACATTATCTGAAAATTTTTCTTCAGCATCTTTGTTCATTCTCTGTAACATTTTCAACTCAGCTGACAAATCTTGTTCAGATTTCTTAGTAGTTCTAAAATCTGTTATCCATTTAGCTGAACAAAAAAGAAAAAAATGATAATGAAGATATAGAAAATAAAATAATAATAATGATAATGATAATGATGATGACAATAATGATGATAATTTGTAAGCAAGAATACAATCTGTTATTTGTTTAATAAAATACGAAATAGAAGAAAGAGATATAAATAAATAAATTAAAAATAAATAAATAAATTAAATTAAATTTAAAAAAAAAATAAAAGAAAGAAATGAAGAAGAAGCAAAGAAACAGCAACAACAAAAAACTTTACCTTTTTATAAAAAAAAACAACCCCAAAAACGTAAAATATTTTCATTAATTTCCTAATAAATATTCTTACACAGTGAAAATTTTGGGGCAGGGGACCTCCTCACAGGAGTTAAATTAGTTTCTGACTCTTCCTTCATATTTTCATTTTCTTCATCTGTAGTTTTCTCGCTGACAGGACCTGTCAAGGCTGCATAAGCTTTTCTTTGCATCTTCAAGTATGGTGTCTTCTTGGAAGAGTCATAGTAGTGTATAAGCAATGGGGCAATTGTTGAGTAGTGCTTGAGAATCAAGGGTTCAAGTCTGTATGCCTGAAACAACAACAACAACAATAATAATAATAATAATAATAATAATAAAACTGAAAAAGGTTATTACTTTGTATTACTATGGTGAATGACAAATATTTTCTTTTTTTGACCATCATCAGAAAATGTTTTGAAAAGTAAGGTAAACTGAAAGAAAAAGATGATATATATATATATATAAAGATTTTTTATATGTTTGAGTAATATATTGTTGTTTTAGATATACCTAGTCAAAATGGAAACATTATTTAAGCAAATAAAACTTGTTGTACTTGTAAAATTAACTAGATAACAGATTATATCTGAATTAATTAAAGATTTTTAAAATTTTCTCACCAGGTGATTTTTAACTACAGTCATCATCTTTTTTTTAAATAAATAAATAAATAAATAAATAAATAAATAAATTAATTAATTAATAACAATAATAATAATAGTAATAATAATAATGATAATGTTTCCAAAAAATAAATAAAGAATAAAATAAAGAAATTAAATAACAAACATACCACAGGGTCGGATGGATGGAAGATATTGAAAAGGCGTTTACAAGTATTGTTTGGCAGGATGTGATCTAGAGTTCCTTTTCCTTGAGGACGGATGCCTCGGAGAGCTAGAAACACAGCTAGAGGTGAACCAAGGCAGAAAAGATTCTCCAGCTAAGAAAAAAAAATATATATATGTGTATGTAAGTGTGTTTAATATATTTAATATATTAAGTGCTATAATTCTTAAACTTATATATTAACAGTGCTCATGGCAACTTTCAAAGCAATTTTTCTAATACTTATTTGTAACGGTAAATAGTGAAAAAAAACCTAAAAGATTATTTAAAAAAAGAAAGAGTGGAAGAGAAAATTGAAGATTATATTAGTTCTGAATGCTGAACTAATTAATTACTGGAAAGGTTTATATAAAAAGCCTTACTTCATTTTTTTTATTTTTTTTTTTTTTCAGTGTTTTTTTTAATTATTATTATTATTATTATTATTATTATTATTATAACTACTACTACTACTTTTGGTTGTGTTTTCTCTGACAGTATACTTGCATCAGCAAATAAAGTTTTAAATATCTTAAATTAAGAATTTTAAAGAATATAACCCTTACCAAAATAGTGATATATATAAATAAAAATAATAACAAAAGACAAATATATTAGAAAGAAATAAAAAATGAATAAAATATAGCAAAAGAAAAAAGCCATGATAATTTACATAAAATGATTGTTTTTGTAACATGATGACTTTTAAAAATATTTTTAATTTAAAGAATAAATATTTAAATGTTTAAACATAATAAACTACTACTGTTTAAAAAAATGAAATAAAAAATAGCTGAAATATGATCATAACAATTACAGATTGATTTCAACAATAAAAATTATAATAAATAAATAAATAAATAATAAAATTAAAAAAGTAACAAAAAAAAAAATAAAACAAAACAAAATTAAGATGAAATGAAATAAAATAAAATAAAATAAATTTATGATTTCATTAAAAAAAAAAAAATAGATACCAAATTAAAGTGATTTAAAAAAAAAAGAAGAAATAAAATAAAATTAAAACAGAAAGAACAGACATAAATAGACAAAATATTAATTTTAAAATGAAAAAAAAAGAAAAGAAAGCAATAATTGATATTTCCACATCCAATCTGATTGAAATATGTTTATTCCTGCATAATCATCACATCACTCAACAACCTCATACCCCCCAAAAATTAAATAAATATAGTGGTTACATATAGGTTATTTAAGTTCATACATGTGTGATCTGAAAAATAATTAAATTTTATTATACATATATCAAACAACATATATATTAATCTATTGTTTTATCAATGAATATATATTTATTGCATTGTTACTTAAAGATCAGTGCATCATTATCTGGATTAATACTTGAATAATATTAAAAATCTACAGTTATAATTAGCTTTTATTACATAGCCTAGGATTTGGATACACTTTATTTTGTATGGTTGTTTTAGTCTTACGTATCTTTCCATAGGTCTCATAATTAAACAGAAGTTTGTTGATAAACGTGTGACTGAAATTTGAACAGTTAATACTGACAGTTCAAGTTTAATTTTCAAATACAACAAGCATCATCAAGATTTATAATAATATTTTTATTATTTTTATTTTTTAATTTTTTATTTTATTCTATTTTGTTTTTAAATTTTTAATGTATGTAAACTGGTGTAATTTATTTTTGTTCTTCTAATGTGTGTGTGTGGCTGATAAATGCATGGTTATAAGATACAGATAAAGCCTAAGCAATGCTGTCAATGCAAAGATATCTAGTTTTTACCAATGAGATGCCTAATATATCAGTTATTTTAGATTAACTGGTATCATCAATTTCTGAAATTTAATGAAAAGTGGAAACTAAATAGTGACAAGCTTTCATAGAAACATTTTATGTGACATGATATTTTACAGAAAATATCTATATTTTGTTTGTGTATTTTTAGACGTAATGCCAGAATTTGTTTTAAGAAACTTCTTACCCTGAAACTGAGGCTAGGATTTGATTTCTTCTGTTTCTCGTGTACTCTTTGCAGAAGAACCTCCAATTCTTTCACTCTGAAATTATTTAAAAATCAATCCTACACTGTTTAGATGTTAGCTGAACACTGATACACTTGTATGTGTGTGCACACTGCATTTGGGAGCATGAGACATAATTACTAAGGAAACTGTATCTTCATTTTTGCAACTAAATTTAAATGAGTATTTACTATGAACATTATTAACTATGATTACTGTATTGTTTTGTATATGTGTGTGTTTCCATGTGTGTATATTTGCCAGTATATTTTTGTTTGTGTGTTTATTGAAAAGTTTTAAAATGATCAGTTACTATAAATTAAAGTTGATATTGTGGTTTTATTCATTTAAATAATTTAAAATTTCTTTCACTGAGTCTATATATAATTAAATGGAATTGTTCTTTACTGTTAGTCGTTATTAGCACAGAAGATAATAAAATATTTTCTTCAAATCAGTGTAATGAAGATGTTATTCTCAAATTTAACTGCTATTGTTCTTATTTGAGATAAATATTTGAAAATAAATTTAATCGTCAATATTTCTATTTGAGACAAAGTTTTGAAAATCAGATTAAATGTCAGTGTTTTTATTTCAGATAAAATTCTGAAAATCAATATGACTGTCAGTATTTTTATTTCAGATAAAAGTTTGAAAATCAATACAACTCTCAGTGTTTTTATTTGAGATAAAAGTTTGAAATTCAAAATGGTTGTCAGTGTTTTTATTTCAGATAAAATTTGAAAATCAGTGTAACTGTCAGTGTTTTTATTTCAGATAAAAGTTTGAAAATCAGTGCAACTGTCAGTGTTTTTATTTCAGATACAATTTTCAAAACCAGTGTAATTGCCAATGTTTTTATTTCAGATAAAATTTGAAAATCAATATAAATGTCAGTGTTTTTATTTCAGATAAAAGTTTGAAAATCAGTGTAACTGTCAGTGTTTTTATACAAGATAAAAGTTTGAAAATCAATATAAATGTCAGTGTTTTTATTTCAGATAAAAGTTTGAAAATCAATGTAACTGTCAGTGGTTTTATTGGAAATAAAGTTTTGAAAATCAATGTAACTGTCAGTGTTTTTATTTCAGATAAAGTTTTGAAAATCAGTGTAACTGTCAGTGTTTTGATTTCAGATAAAAGTTTGAAAATCAGTGCAACTGTCAGTGTTTTTATTTCAGATACAATTTTCAAAACCAGTGTAATTGTCAATGTTTTTATTTCAGGTAAAATTTTGAAACTTAAAATTAAAGATTTAAAAATTAATTTAATTGTCAGTGTTCTTATATGAGATAAACTTTCGAAAATCAATATAATCATTATTGTTTTTATTTGAGTGAAGTTTTGAAAATTAATGTGATTGTCATTATTTTTATTTTAGATAGTTTTGAAAATCAGTGTAATTCTGTTTATCTCACATAAAGTTTTGACAATCACCTTTTTCTAGCTTTGTCCAGTTCACTCAAGAGTTCAGCTGACCCAGAGGCATTTTTTCTTTCTTCATCCTACCAAAATAAAACAATATTTTCTTTAGTAAAAATAAATTAAACTGCTATAATATATATATATATATTTTTTTTAAAGTCAAACTACAATTTCTCTACATTTTGTGAATATGTTGTACAAAGCTGAAATAATTTTGAAATACATGGTGCAAATTTTCAATTTCACTTAGGTTGTTGCCGGGTGTTGTTTTTCTTCAATTTTGCAACTGTGAAAGAAACGATGTTGTCAATGTTTTAAAAAGAAATTGATATTTGGATAATCTAACTGTTAATCTAATATTTATGTAAAATATAAATTAATAAATAACAATGAAAACAATTACAAAAACAATAATATTAATAATTAAATAAAACTAGGACTTTTAATTAGTTAATAAATGTAAACCGTGAGCTGATTTGATGGATGATAGATTTTAAGAAAGAAAAGTTTTAGCTGATATAAAAACTAAGAAAACTTACAATAACTGAGGAAACAAACTGGTCATACATATTTATTGGGTTCCAACCAGTCATGATGTCATAGGCTATGACAGCTCCTAATAAAACAGAAAAACCAAGAATGTTTTTAAAAATATAAAGAAGACGATTTAACTAAAATATATATCTATACTGAATCACTGAAACACACATCTTCCAAAAATATCATCTAATTAACTGTCACTTTTATACTTATTATTTGAGAAATCGAACTCAACATCTTCCAGAAATATAATCTAATAATTTGTTGTTTTTAACCGTTTCAAAATTATCTATTTATTTCTGTTTAGCTTTTGATAAAAAAAAGGAGAAACCCACCTAATGAATGGGCCACTATGGACACTTTCCCACCATTAGCTTCAAAATATGGATGTCTTGAGCAAAACACTGTATACAGTCGATTTAGTTCATTCTGTAAGCTGTGAGTTATCTGAAAAATAAGTTACAACTTTTATTTTTATTTTATTTTATTTATTTTTTTAATTTTGTTATTTGAAAACTGCAGCTGATAGATGTAAGTTATTTACTATTAAACTATATTTCATTATTCTGTTTTATAAACTTAAACTAAATAGAGCACGTAAAACAGAATTGTACAATTATAATGAAACTATCCTTGAAAAGTTATAGTTTTCTCATGCAAACATGCATGTGCATGCTCATACACATGCACAAGCAAGCATGCATTCATGCACATGTGTGCACATACAGCCTTGGCACTGGTTCTTCATCTAAGAACTAAATTTGAAAAATATAACCCTGGACTGCACATCCAGGAGAGGTAATCTTCAGTGGATTTTGGACTTTTTAAATTATTGATGGTTCATAACATTCATGCACAGACATACACAAATGCAGTGTAATAATAATAGGAGAGGTAAACAAATAGTGATTTTGCAAACTAAAGGTAGAGGATGTAAAGGAATGCAGGACTTGTATTTTGACGTTTGTAATTACCTCAGATCGGTAAAGAGGACTGGTGTAATAAAGGACATCCATAGCACTACTGTTGAGAAGACTTCTAACACCTTTCATCTTGTGAGGAGTAATGGAATCAACAGTATCTATATAAATAAATAAATAAACAATGTGAAAAAAAAAAAAAAAAAAAAAAAAAAAAAATACAATAAATTATAAATAAATAAATAAATAGTGTGAAAAAAAAAAAAATAAAAATAAAAATAAAATATAAAAAATAAATAATTTGAAAAAAAAAAAAAAAAATAGTGTGAAATGAATAAAAAGAAATAGTAAAATAAAATAAAACAAAGTATATAGTGTAAAAAAAAAAAAATATAAATAAATAAATATTGTGAAAATACAATAACTAATAACTATAAAGTCTTTTCATGTCTAAGCTGTCAAATATTTAATAATTACTAAACATAAAAAAAGAAAACAAAATTGTATGGTTAAATCACAGTCTGGGTGTTCTAATGTGCTCATTTATATTTTATTCAGTATGAGCAATCTTTTGTTTTAAAAAAGGAAGCAGCGATGCAGAAAATTATTTCAGTGTCACTGTGGACCAACTTTTGCTAGTAATAAAGTATTAAAATAATATAGCTAGCTTGACAGAATAAATTATGACTTACATTTTTCCTTATTTCCCAGTAAGAAATGAAATCATATTACAAACAATAATATCAGTTTATAAGCTTATTGTTTTTTATAATGTTATAGCAGTTATCTGAAAAGGTTGATTAACAATTAAAATAAATAACAGAATGAATTTAGGTATTTTTATTAAAGCACCAAAGGTACATTTTCAACATGAACTTAACTATGCCGGCAATACAACATCCCTGAATGATAAAATGTATACATTTGCTGGGTGATCTAACACACACATTCCTTGGGAGATGATCTATTGTGCTCATTCCCTGGGTGATCTAATCTGCACATGCCCTGGGTGATCTAAGATGTGGATTCCTTGGGTGATCTAATATGCATATTCGTGAAGTGAGCTAATGTGCACATAATAAATTTAAAAATGTAAATGTAACTGTATTTCAAGTTTTGTGCACTTACCACCATCCAGTGTGAGGGAAGATCTCCATTCCACAGGTAAAAACTCAGCTCTCTTGTTGTAACATTCATTACTGTGATACTTCTGTCTGACATGTTCCACTCTTTCTCTTAAACTGAAATAATATCAATATAACTATAATTAATGTGTATGTAATAGTTATATTTACAATTACTAACACTTGTACTTAAACTGAAATAAAAGTAATATAGCTGATATTAAAGTGAATAATTCATTAACTGATACAGTTGAAGTGATACTTAAACTGTAATAAAAACAATATAACTATTATTAATATGTATAACAGTCGTATTTACAATTACTAATACTTGTTCTTAAACTGAAATAAAAATAATATAATTGTTATTAATGTTTATAATAATTATGACCATAGTAAGTAATACTTAAATTGAAACAAAAATAATATAAGTGATATTGATGTCTGTAATAGTTATATTTATAATTACTAGTGCTTGTACTTAAACTGAAATAAAAATAATACAACTGATATTAATGTGTATAATAGTTACAGCTGTAGTAATACTTAAACTGAAATAAAAATAACATAGCTATTATCATTGTGTATACTAGTTATAGTTACTTGTATTTAAAAATAAATAAAAATAATATAACTATTATTAATGCATATAATATAGCTAAAGTTACTAGTATTTAAAATAAAATTAAAATAATACAATTATTAATATTATTTTTGTGTATAATAGTTTCAGTTGCAGTTACTAGTACATAAACTGAAATAAAAATAATATTAAAAATAATATAACTATTATTAATGTATATGTCATAGTTATAGTACTATACATAAATAAAGATGTATTTATGAGGCCAGAATTAAACTTTTATAATCAAAGATTGTGTGAAAGTAATTCTTAATTTGTTGAGGCAGATTATTATCAAAAATGAATGAAATTTTGTGATAAAGACTAAATGAACAAAATACTTTAAGAAGCACTGGTACAAAACATATGACATCACCTTTATTGGTATTGTGTATTAAAAAATAATAATAATAATAATAATAATAATAATAATACAATTAATTAATGTAACTATTGGTTAAAGTGTGTAACAGTTATTAGTTGAAATATTTGGTAATTATTCATTAATTTAATGATTACATTATTTAATGATTAATGCAAATTATAGCTAACATGGTTCTTATTAATATTGTTTGCATAAAATAAATAAATAAACAAAAACCAAAAATAAAACTGAAAGTATTTAGCAAATATTATAACTTTATCATATATTATTGCCTTTTAAATTCTTTATGGCAAATTTGTTTAACAGAGACTATATTCAATATTTTGTTCATAACAGGGTCTTTTTAAACTGAATATTTAAAAATATTAAAGATATAACTGCTGTAAAAATGTCGTAAATACATTTATTTTCAAGATTAATCATTTTTGTGTTAGTTACTAATTCTGCAGATGTTAACATTAACCTTAATGTAAATAATTAAATATTTTATATGTATTATGTATTATATATTATTATTATTATTATTATTATTATTTAGTTCAAACCTATGAAATTGCACTATAATATTTTGTAACTAAAATGCATACAGCAATACACTTCCTACTAAGTCAAAATGTTGAAAATCTAATGAATTATCATTATGAGTACACAATTAACAGACTCATAATAATAAATGTATAAAAGTCTTAAAATCATTACAATAAATTACTGTCTGCTATTTTATGTGAAAAAGATAATTTATTAAAATATATAAAAACACAAGCACCTACAAAAATAAATAAATAATTAGATATAATAATGAATAGTGGAAAGTAATGATTATATATAATAAATTCTGTCCTATGATCTATTTTGTAAGAAATAATAATAATAATAATAATAATACAGTAATAATAACAGTAAGTTAAAAATAATAACAGTAATAATAATAAACTAAATATAATAATAATAATAATAATAATAATAATAATACAGTAATAATAACAGTAAATTAAAAATAATAATAGTAATAATAATAAACTAAATATAATAATAATAATAATAACAATAAAATTATTTAAAAAATCATACTCTTTACAACACTTGATAATGGCACCAGTGTCCATTTTCTGTCCTATTCCATGTACAACAAACACAAGGTGAGTAATGTCTTGTGGTTTGTCATCCATCTGAGCTTCACAGAAATACCCTCTGTGCAGTTCTGTGCCCGCTGTAATTAAACAGTTTACAATTTAAAATAAATATATGGTACATATAAAGATGGTTTGGGTCAGGTTGTTGTTTTGTTTTGATTTTGTTGTTGTTATTTTAGGATTTTTAAGGGTGGGGGAGAGTAGATGTTGATTTCTTTGTTTGAGTTTTATTTTATTTTATTTTATTATTATTATTTTTTTTTTTTTTTTTTTTTTTGTTACTGACTGAAAAGATTTATTTTTTTTCTTTACTTTTTTTTTTTTTCTTTTCTTTTCTTCTTTTTTTTTAAGTGTTTTTTAATTTTATTTACTTATTTATTTATTTATTATTTTATTTTTTTTTTTATTATTATTATTATTTTTTTTTTTTTTTCGGTGGCTTTCTTTTTGGGGGTGTTGGCACTGGTTTTTTTGTTTAAAATTAATACTGAAAATTATTCTCATTCTTTGCCTCTTATTGTATCCAATCAGTCTGCATATATGCATGTGTGTTTATTCTGTATATTGTGTTGTGTGTCTGTGTGTATGTTGAATTATTTGTTCTGTGTATAGTTTGTGTTATCTATATTGTGTACGTATGTTCTATCTATATTTTATATGATACATTGTGGTTGTGTATTTGTGTATTATTTATTTCAGTTTTGCTTCAACACAAAACATTCCCAATTTTTTTTCTCACTTATTCTGAATGCATTCCTTTACATTTTTTTTAAATTATATGAAACTAAAAACAAATAGATCTCTACTTACATTTCTGCCATCCTAGTGACTTTGAAACATGCCGCATTATTTTCGATGATGCAGATTCACTAAATAAAAATACTTCACTTGGAGAATTCCAGTCAACATGAAAATTTTGGAATTTCATGTTATGGATAACTATGTAAATAAATAAATAAATAATGATAATAATGATGATAATGATGATGACAGTGATGATAATGATAATAATGATGATCATCATAATGATAATCATAATGATCTTGGTAACCAAAAATGAAAAAAATGTGTAAGTCATGCAGTCAGACAAATTAAGAGAGAAAGAGAGATTTACTTAATGACATCTGAATAAATTATAATAGTAATAGATTTTGTATAGTTAATCTTGTGAGTTTTAATTTCTCAGAAAAATATTCTGTCAAATGAACTAAGTCCTTAGATAAGTAACTTTTTTATTATTTATATCCAGTAAAATATTATAAAGATTTATTGGTTTATGTAGTATATCATTCTAAAATATCAGGTTTGCATATTGCTTTCATTTTAATTTTGTAGTGAAGGCAACACATGGTATATTATTTTTATTACCTTTTTTATAACCAGTGAGTACATATAAATTGATCAATATAATCTTAAATGTCTGTGAATAAATAAATATATTAAACTATTTACACTCCAATAAAATTATGGACTAATTCTTTGAACATTAAATTATTTGTTAATACTTTAATGTTATTTGAATATAATATATTAATGTACATTTTTAATATTTTAACTGTTTATTTATTCTGTTTTATCTCAGATTTAATTATTCTAATAATTTACTTTAAGTTTATAATAACTGTCTTATTTTCATATATTTGTATTAGTTATAGTATTACTAAAAGAGGCAAATTAGACAAGATAATTGGCTGTGTTCAAACTTGAATGGTAATAAAAACAAAAACATTCTAATAAAGTCAAAATATGAAGCTGTGGTTATCATAAATCTTTGTTGTTCATTTCACTATTAAAGCTCATGTCATGAATTTTGCTTATGTTTTTTTTTTTTTTTTTTTTATTACTTTTTAATGATGTACCAGCAAGAAGTTATCAGATTAATTAAAAAATAATAATAATGAAAGAAAATAAATTTCAAATTTCATTTTTTCTTTTTATTATTAGTAATACCAAGATTTACATCTGTTCATTTTTTTTTTTTTTTTTTTTTTTTTTTTGTTAATTCATTGTTTGGTTTTCTTGGTGTTATTTTTTTTTTTTTTTTTTTTTTTTTTTTTTTTAAATGGGTTTTTGGGGGGAAGGTTGGGGGGCGTTGCTCATTTATTCTATAAAAATAAAAGCGATATTAATAAATTCTATGCAAGAAGTCCTAACTGCTAGCAGAGATAATTCTCTGATTTACTGAATTACCAAGCAGAAGTTGTCTCACTTTAAATAACCTGCAGAAAATTTAAGAATCTTAATTATATGATTTTGAACTTTTTACATATAAAAAAAGAATCATAATTTCTGCTCCAATGTAGATTTCTTACTTGGCTTTGGTCCTTTTGGAACAGGGATAGGTGCTGTTTCCAATTTCTGTCCCAGAAACCTAGCTAAATGTTCTGTTTCAATCTGAGAGGCATAACCATCCTCAACTGGCTGCCAGGAGCCATCATAGAACCAAGTACCTCGCATAATTACTGATGCATCACCTGGAAATAAAAATAAAATTATTTAAAATAAAACTGATTTAATTAATAATTTTCATACTTATATAAACTAGATACTTACACACACCATATATACAGAGGTGTTATAATATGTTTACTTGTTAACTTTCAAAACATATTAATTATTACAGCTGATTTAATTTTCTGTTTTATGTAAGCTTACTTTCAATATTTACAAGATATTCCATGCTTATTCAGTCACACAGTATCTTAGAATGAAACAAATAACTTAATGCTATTATTACAGTACATTTCAAAATTTATTTTATTTTATTATCATTATTAATAAATTATTTTCTTATTTATTTTATATTAGTTATTAAATAATAAAGTAATGTAAATGAATATTTTATAAATGTTTAAAAGTACCTGTCCAGTATATAGGAATGCAAGTCTTATTGGCAACATCAACATCGTAAAGACCACCACGCACTAAAATTTTCTCACCAACATCAACATCAAAAGTGGAAGCTCTGTATCGACATTCGATTCTCAAGGAATCATAACCTATGAACGCCCTCCAGCGTTTTTCACCTTCCTGTTTATAAAACCATCGTACTTCTTCTGGTCTTAGATGATCAACATATTCCTTTTTCGGATAAAGATACTTCTTTTGATCTGGTGACGATGGGTGTGACGATTCAAATTCATCTTCATCAGAATTGTTGCGACTGTGAAATATTGAATCAAGTGATGCTGTCGACGAACTTTCTTGAGCATTTAATGTTACGTCTGCAGGAGTAGGAAACTCCATTATTAACAGATTTATTAGTAATAAATTATATCATTTTCATCTCAGTGATTTAACTGTGTTGACAATAAATAAGTTTGCATATTAATTGAACTGTCAAATATGTATGTTTCCTAGTTAATCTCAGAAGGAAGGATGCAGCAGGTGACAGATGACATACGTATGCAGAGCTGCTCTTTTGGCTACTATTCGTAATACAAAATAATTATAAAACAATTAATTAAGATTTTAAAACCATAAAATGCTTATTCATTTTTTCAATATGTCTAAATAATGTTTATGTTATTATTACTCAAAAACTACATATTTTGTTATGAAATCAATTTGTCACGTACGTTTTCGAACATAAAAGCAAGGTGACCAGATAAAACATGACCCTATTGGCATTGTCCATTCGATCCAATAAAAAGGTCAGGGAATAAAGAATAATGATGAACATTTTGAATATGTACATATATAATAAATATATTTAAATAAACGAAAAATATATGTTAAAAAAAGATGAAGTGAAATATTTCAGTAAAACAAATTAACCATTATTCAAGTACATATAATAAATTATTATTGGTAATGGCTTCATTCTTGCGATGTCGTTTATATCATCATCATCATTATTATTATTATTATTATTATTATTATTATTATTATTATTATTGGCACACACACACACACACACACAAGTAATAATAACTCGGTAGAGCATGACATAAGTCAGAAACACATATAGGTACCATTTACAAATCTGCAGAGTTATGGTCCTTCGTCTATGCCCTTGGTGAATGATTTCGGCTAACGCTCGTTGGTGTTTTAACTTAAAATGTGAAGTGTTTTATTCCTGGTATGTTGGCTTTTAGAACAGTTAAATGTTTCTAATTTCAAAGTTAAAGAAAATTTGTAGCAAAATCAATTTTGTTTTGATGCTGATGGTATATGAAAGCAGGATCGACAGCAGTTTAAATTTTTTGAATTTAACGGTAAAATCATGGCGTTACGAAAAAAAATGTAATTTAATTTTTCCCAAATTTGCAAATATTTAAGTGAGTATCAATTTTTTTTTACGAATCTTTTTTTAAGTATCATCATTATGCTTGAAAGTCCATTTTTCAGTGAAATTCAACTTTGATAACTGGCTAGAATTTTTTTTTTTTTTAAATATCATTAGTGACCAAAAGTCACGTTATTTGTATAAGACTCGAACTTGGTAATAAAACGGTGTAACATACTAACTTGAGGAATGCTGCTAAAAATGTAAAGAAATGACAACAAAAAACACAATAAATAAAAATTATGGTATTTATATGTGGCAAAATTAAAAAATAATTTTTTTTCCTATAAAATTATATATTAAAAAGATAATTAAAAAAAAAGAAAAAAAAAGTTTAAAATGACACCAAGATATTTTTGATAGCATTGATATGAAAAAAAGTTACGAATTTTTACCTCAATAAGATTTAACAATATTTTTCCTTCAGAATCTTTGGAGAAAATATGGTTTTCCATCATATGGCAATATAAACATTAAATATCTCATACAGATTCAAACCAACATACATGTATTATATATATTAAACTGAAGCTTCAGATGAGTTCTAGCGCTATACAGTATTTTTAACCATCATGCAAACATCACATTAATTTTAATTAATTAGTTAATTGTCCTAATAAGCTTAAATGTACCTTACCCCTTAATTGTGTAATTCTCAAAAACTCCATAGAAATTAAACCAGTATACAAGAATATAATTTTTTTAGATTGGTGAGTTGTAGGGTCCTTTATATTTTCAAACATTCTGCTAACATTAATTTTTTTAATCAGGTAATTATAGATATAAAAAATATAACTTGTAAGATCTGTCTACATAATTAACATCTTCATAATTTCATTGGAAAGAAAATATTATCTAAAACTGGAATATTATGCCACAGAATTACTAAATCAAACAAAATAAATGAAACATCAAACTGTTCAGTCATTTGCTGAGAAAACCCCACATTTTAGAATCAAAACTAAGTTACAAAATGTGGCAGACTATGAGAGAAATGCATAATTCATAACTTGTATAAGATTAAAAGACCTAAATAAGCTTAGCTTATATAAAGAAATGAATACCACTACGAAGCTGAACATCTTTACTGCATCGTGATATTTTTTTTAGAAAATATATAAAAATAAAGACAAAACAGAAACACAAATGAGGGAACTCCCTTTAAGGAAAGCAAAACCGCTTTGCAAAAATCAGGCGACCTTCTGCTGTGATGCAGAGACAGTTTTTGTCACTTAGTGACATACTCGTAAGATACCTTAAGTAAGCAATTTTTCTCTTATACTTTTCAGTTCTCTGTGGTGAAAAAACAAAACAACAAAAACCAAAACAACTGTCTGATACACAAGTGAAAACAACTGAAATCATGTTGCCTGTTATACTTACATTTGTAAGGACATATGCTGTTTACATTTCATTTCCTGTTGCTGTGGTAGTAGGAGCCATTGGATACAACCTGGAGTCGTTTGTACGGAAAGGTAAAGCGGACAAGTACAAGAGAAAAAGCATCCACGAAGAGAGAGATGAACGAGAATGGCAGGACATGCAAAACAAAGACTTCACAAAAGTTGAAAGTCTCAGTCCAAAAGTGGATCTTCCCAAAACAATCTTAAGTCGTAATGACCACCTCCATTGATCAGGCTTTAATTTCAACTTTTTTTCTTTTTTTTTTAAAGTTTGTTTGACAGAGTAGAAAATTAAATATTGGAAATATGGGCAATTTAAAAGTTTTAAACTTTTTTGTTTTTGGTTTTGTTTATTTGCATAACAGATTGTAAAAACATAATTTGAGTGTGGACAAAATTACTGATAACACATACATACATACATATATATTATATGTATATATCTTTTCTGTTTTTAAATTTTGTGTATACATTTTTTTTAAATTGTCTATAAAATCTTTCCTTAAAACTTAAGTGTGAACAAAATTATCAAATTTTAGTTCCAGTTGGTTTAACAGATAGTAGAAGTATGGACAATTTTTTCTTAAATTAAGAGAAAAAAGATGAACATTTTGTTTTACCAGTGATTGGTTAACTGTAATGACTGTAAAGTTTGGAAGTCTGTTTCACTTGCAAGGTTAATAAAGTTTTTTGTGATATAAATGAAATCTGATGCAAATTTGAAATTTGTTATGTTTGTCATTTTGTATAAAATATTTGTTATGAGTGCTATACATCTGAATCAGTAAAAAAAACTTCATTTTTTTTATTTTATTTTATTTTATTTTTTCACAACAGATTAAATAGTCAGATTTTTAAAAAAAAAAAAAAATTAATCATGTACATGTCGTTATTAAATAAGAATAGATTAAGATTTATAATTGGATTCAATATCACTGCAGTCCATGTATAAATTCAAAAAAAAAAATATATAATGTCTGACACTGGTTTAACAAAAAAGTTAGATAAATAACACCTGTTCAGTGTTCAGCTGTTGGTGTATGTTGCCTAAAAGTAAAAACAAAATATATTTTTTGTTGATTTTTTTTTTTTTTTTTTTTTTTTTTTTTTAATTATTCCTTTTTTATTTCCTTTTGCCTTTAAAATATGCAGCAAAATCAACAGTATCTTTAACATTTGACAAAATTAATTAATTCGAAACTGCTGCAAAACCATATCTGTAAAGTACAATATTAATTAATTTAATTTGTAAGGTACCATGTATTTTGTTTTTAAAATACACTGTGAACACTCACAGAGTAAATCTTTATTTTTCTTATTCCTCAATTCCAAGAAAAAAAACAACAAATCTTCATTCTCATGTTGTATGAAATAATTGTACCCATGTCACAGCTTGTGGCAACCAAAAATACCCAGTCTTGGAAGCTCTTTGGCCCATTCACTTTTTTGTTTTCTTTTACCCCATTCTTTCTTTCTACAATCAAAAATAAAAATAAATTATTTTGCTATGATTATTACTGATATTATTAATGTTGTTATTATTAATGGTTCTTTTTAAATAGACATTTTTATTCTAATATATTTAAATACTGGTTGTGTCAAAATGTATTTTATAAATGTGTTTATTTTACATTAATACGTTTTCTGATTAAATTCAGTCAGTTTTGTAACTGACAGTATTATTATTAATTGTATTTTAATAGCCTAAAATAATTACATTTATTTCTGATATTTAAACATTGACAAACATTTTCTTAAATTTTTTTTTTTTTTTTTTTTTTTTTTTCATCATCAAACACTTACATGGGGATCTCAGTCCAAAAGTATGTTTTTCAAGCTTTTGACATTGTGCCAAGGTCAGACTGCTTTCATCTAGATGTTTTATGCAGACCGCTCCTGCAGAAAAGTTTCCAGTGTCTCCCACTCACAATTTTGTATACAAGTAATTTGTTTCATAAGCATCTGCATCTCTTGAAGTGAGATATGCAGCACCTCCTGGACTGTTTCACTTTCTTCTGTTTTTGCTAGTACATCTAATTCCTCGTTTCCTGAAACACTGCATTTTGATGGCATTCACTGTATAATTTCTTCAGTGGCACAGCTCAGTGCAGCAACATCATTATCCAGATCACTGATGTCTTTCCTTTTTGAGGCCTAGAATGCAGAGAGAGATCATATGAAAAGATGACCACTCTCCTGTATATTTGTATAATGTTAATTGAGAGACATCTTTACCTGTTCAAACAGACATCCGATTCCTTTATTTGACTATGGATTGAATTTGTATCCACACACATCCATTTGTGGTTTCTTCCTTGGCTGCTTGATCAACACTTTATCTGTGTATTGGGAAAACCAAACAAATTCCAATTTTGAAGAAAAAACTTTAAAACTTTAAATCATGTACATGTAGTTATTAAATAAGAATAGATTAAGATTTATAATTGGATTAAATATCACTACACTCCATGTGTAAATTTAAAAATATATATATATATACACATATATATATATAAAAAAAATTCGTTGATTCTTTTTTCTTTTTTTTTACTTTGATGTACGCAGCAAGATCAGCAGTATCTTTAACATATTGACGAAATTAATTAATTCGAAACTGCTGCAAAATCATATCTGTAAAGTACAATATTAATTAATTTAATTTGTAAGGTACCATGTATTTAGTTTTTAAAATATACTGTGAACACTCACAGAGTAAATCTTTATTTTTCTTACTTTTCAAAACCCAGCAATAAAAAAGATGATATTCATTCTCGTGTTGTATGAAATAATTTGCTTGTGGCAACCAAAAATGCCCTGTGTTGGAAGCTTTTTGGCACATTCATTTTTTGTTTTCTTACTTTTACTGCATTCTTTCTTTCTGTACTCAAAAATATAAAATACTTTGATGAAATAAATTATTTTCCTATGATTATTACTAATATTATTAATATTGTTTTTATTAATGGTTGTTTCTAAAATAGAAATTTGTATTCTAATACTTTTAAATACTGGTTATGTAAAAGTAATGTATTTCATGAATTTCACATTAATATATTTTCTGATTAAATTCAGTAAGTCAATTTTGTATGACAGTATTATTAATTGTCTATTAATAGGATAAAATAATTACATTTAGTTCTGATATTTAACCATTGACAAACATTTTCTTAAATTTCATTTTTTTTAATTTTTCATTTTTTTTTTTTTTTTTTTTTTTGTTGTTGTTTTTGTTTTTCTTCATCATTGAACATTTAGATGGGGATCCCACACTTCAAGTAAATTCTCCTGTAAATTCTCATGAACCCCAAAAATATAATTTGAGCAGGGTTTTGACATTGTCTCAAGATCGAGCTGCTTTCCTCTGGGTCTTTTAGGTTGAACAGTGTTGCAAAAGATATTCCATTGTCACAATGGCATGTTTCAGTGTCTCCCACTCAGAATTTGGTACACACTCGGCATTTTGTAAGATGGTTAAATTTACATTTTCAGTGTTCAGCTGTTGGTGTATAGTGCCTAAAAGTAAAAACTAATTTTTGTTAATACTTTTTTTTTTACTTAATATTTTTTTTTTTTTTTTTTTTTTTTTTGCCTTTAAAATATGCTGCAACATCAACAGTATCCTTAACATTTGATAAAATTAATTAATGACGAAACTAAAAATGCCTAGTGTTGGAAGTTTTTTGGCTCGTTCACTTTTTTTGTTTTCTTCTTTATTTCACATCAATACATTTTCTAATTAAATTCAGTGAGTCAGTTTTATAACTGACAGTATTATTATTAATTGTATTTTAATAGGCTGAAATAATCACATTTATTTCTGATATTTAACCACTGACAAATATTTACTTACATTTTTATATTATTTTTTTATTATTATTTATTATTATTATTTATTATTATTATTTTTTTAAATATTTTTCCTCATCATCGAACACTTAGGTGGCGATCCCAGAATAGCAAGTTTTTCAACCTTTTGCATTGCATCAAGGTCAGACTGCTTTCATCTAGATGTTTTATGCAGACCGCTCCTGCAGAATTTTGTATACATATGATGGTTTATATCTACAGTGATCTGTTCTCAGGCAGGCAACATCACTTGAACTTCTCTTCTATTTGTTTCATTATCATCTTGTTGTTGTCGTTTTTCTTCATCATTGAACACTTAGATGGGGATCCCAGTAGCTCATATAAATTCTGCTGTAAGTTCTCATGAACCGAAAAAATATAATATCTTCATGGTTTTCACATTGTCTGAAGTTCAGACTGCTTTCCTCTGGGTTTTTTTAGGTTGAACAGTCTTGCAGAAGATGTTCCATTGACACAATGGCATGATTCAGTCTCTTCCACTCAGAATTTTGTTAGATGGTTAAATACACATTTTCAGGGTTCAGCTGTTGGTGTATGTAGCCTAAAAGTAAAAAGTAAATATGGTTTTTGTTGATATTCTTTCTGTTTTTTTTTTTTTTTTTTTTTAAATTTATTATTCTTTTTTGTTATTATTATTATTATTATTTTTTTTTTTTTGTATGCTGCAACACCAACAGTATCTTTAACATTTGATAAAATTAATTAATGACCAAATTGCTGTAAAATCATATATCTGTTGCGTATAACACTTAGGTGGGGATCCCAGAATAGCAAGTTTTTCAACCTTTTGTATTGCATCAAGGTCAGACTGCTTTCATCTAGATGTTTTATGCAGACCGCTCCTGCAGAAGATGTTCCACTCAGAATTTTGTATACATATGATGGTTTATATCTACAGTGATCTGTTCTCAGGCAGGCAATATCTCTTGGTCTTCTCTTCTATTTGTTTCATTATCATCTTGTTGTTGTTGTTGTTTTTCTTAATCATTGAACACTTAGATGGGGATCCCAGTACCTCAAGTAAATTCTCCTGTAAATTCTCATAAACCCCAAAAATATAATTTGAGCAGGGTTTTGACAGTATCTCGAGATCGAGCTGCTTTCCTCTGGGTCTTTTAGGTTGAACAGTGTTGCAAAAGATATTCACATTTTCAGTGTTCAGCTGTTGGTGTATGTTGCCTAAAAAAGTAAAAACTAATGTTTTTTGTTGATAATCTTTTTTTTATTTTTTTTAACTTAATATTCATTTTTTTTTTTTTTTTTTTTTTTTTTTTCCTTTTAGAATATGCTGCAAGATCAACAGTATCTTTAACATTTGATAAAATTAATTAATTACCAAATTGCTGTAAAATCATATATCTGTTGCGTATAATGTTAATGATTAATTTAATTTGTAAGCTGCAACATATTTAGTTTTTAAGGTACACTTTGAACACTCACAGTAAATTTTTTTTTTTTTTCTTCTTGTTCCTCAATACCAAGAAATAAAAAAGAATATTCATTCTCATGTTGTATGAAATAATTGTACCCTTTTCATGACTTGTGGCAACCAAAAATGCCTTATGTTGGAAGCTTTTTGGCTCGTTCACTTTTTTAGTTTTCTTATTTATTTATTTCACATTAATACATTTTCTAATTAAATTCAGTAAGTCAGTTTTGTAACTGACAGTATTATTATCAATTTTAATAGGCTAAAATAATCACATTTATTTCTGATATTTAACCACTGACAAATATTTTCTTACATTTTTATATTATTTTTTTATTATTATTTTTTTTTATTATTATTTTTTAAAATATTTTTCCTCATCATCGAACACTTAGGTGGGGATCCCAGAATAGCAAGTTTTTCAACCTTTTGCATTGCATGAAGGTCAGACTGCTTTCATCTAGATGTTTTATGCAGACCGCTCCTGCAGAATTTTGTATACATATGATGGTTTATATCTACAGTGATCTGTTCTCAGGCAGGCAACATCTCTTGAACTTCTCTTTATGTGTTTCATTATCATCTTGTTGTTGTCGTTTTTCCTCATCATTGAACACTTAGGTGGGGATTCCACAATATTAACCCTTGCATCTGTTCGCATTTCGACAAGGTCAGACTGCTTTCATCTGGATGTTTTATGCAGACCGCTCCTGCAGAATTTTGTATACATGTGATCTGTTCTCAGGCAGGCAACATCTCTTGAACTTCTCTTTATTTGTTTCATTATCATCTTGTTGTTGTCGTTTTTCCTCATCATTGAACACTTAGGTGGGGATCCCGCAATAATATTTCCTGCATCTGTTCGCATTTCGACAAGGTCAGACTGCTTTCATCTGGATGTTTTATGCAGGCAGCTCCTGCAGAATTTTGTATACATGTGATCTGTTCTCAGGCAGGCAACATCTCTTGAACTTCTCTTTATTTGTTTCATTATCATCTTGTTGTCGTTTTTCCTCATCATTGAACACTTAGGTGGAGATCCCAGAATAGCAAGTTTTTCAACCTTTTGCATTGCATGAAGGTCAGACTGCTTTCATCTAGATGTTTTATGCAGACCGCTCCTGCAGAATTTTGTATACATGTGATGGTTTATATCTACAGTGATCTGTTCTCAGGCAGGCAATATCTCTTGATCTTCTCTTTATGTGTTTCATTAACATCTTGTTGTTGTCGTTTTTCCTCATCATTGAACACTTAGGTGGGGATCCCGCAATAATATTTCCTGCATCTGTTCGCATTTCGACAAGGTCAGACTGCTTTCATCTGGATGTTTTATGCAGACCGCTCCTGCAGAATTTTGTATACATGTGATCTGTTCTCAGGCAGGCAACATCTCTTGAACTTCTCTTTATTTGTTTCATTATCATCTTGTTGTTGTCGTTTTTCCTCATCATTGAACACTTAAGTGGGGATACCGCAATAATATTTCCTTCATCTGTTGGCATTTCGACAAGGTCAGACTGCTTTCATCTGGATGTTTTATGCAGACCGCTCCTGCAGAAGATGTTCCACTCAGAATTTTGTATACATATGATGGTTTATATCTACAGTGATCTGTTCTCAGGCAGGCAACATCTCTTGATCTTCTCTTCTATTTGTTTCATTATCATCTTGTTGTTGTCGTTTTTCCTCATCATTGAACACTTAGGTGGGGATCCCAGAATAGCAAGTTTTTCAACCTTTTGCATTGCATCAAGGTCAGACTGCTTTCATCTAGATGTTTTATGCAGACCGCTCCTGTAGAATTTTGTATACATATGATGGTTTATATCTACAGTGATCTGTTCTCAGGCAGGCAATATGTCTTGGTCTTCTCTTCTATTTGTTTCATTATCATCTTGTTGTTGTTGTTGTTTTTCTTAATCATTGAACACTTAGGTGGGGATCCCAGTAGCTCAAGTAAATTCTGCTGTAAATTCTCATAAACCCCCAAAATATAATTTGAGCAGGGTTTTGACATTGTGTCGAGATCGAGCTGCTTTCCTCTGGGTCTTTTAGGTTGAACAGTGTTGCAAAAGATATCCCATTGTCTCCCACTCAAAATTTGGTACACACTCAGAATTGTGTAAGATGGTTAAATTCACATTTTCAGTGTTCAGCTGTTGGTGTATGTTGCCTAAAGGTAAAAACTAATGTTTTTTGTTGATAATCTTTTTTTATTTTTTTTTACTTAATATTTTTTTTTTTTTTTTTTTTTTTTTTTTTTTGTCTTTAGAATATGCTGCAAGATCAACAGTATCTTTAACATTTGATAAAATTAATTAATTACCAAATTGCTGTAAAATCATATATCTGTTGCGTATAATATTAATGATTAATTTAATTTGTAAGTTGCCACATATTTAGTTTTTAAGGTACACTTTGAACACTCACAGAGTACATTTTTTTTTTTTTTTTCTTGTTCCTCAATACCAAGAAATAAAAAAGAATATTCATTCTCATGTTGTATGAAATAATTGTACCCTTGTCATGGCTTGTGGCAACCAAAAATGCCTTGTGTTGGAAGCTTTTTGGCTCATTCACTTTTTTTGTTTTCTTATTTATTTATTTCACATTAATACATTTTCTGATTAAATTCAGTAAGTCAGTTTTATAACTGACAGTATTATTATTAATTTTATTTTAATAGGCTAAAATAATCACATTTATTTCTGATATTTAACCACTGACAAATATTTACTTACATTTTTATATTAAATTTTTATTATTATTTATTATTATTATTTTTTAAAATATTTTTCCTCATCGAACACTTAGGTGGCGATCCCAGAATAGCAAGTTTTTCAACCTTTTGCATTGCATGAAGGTCAGACTGCTTTCATCTAGATGTTTTATGCAGACCGCTCCTGCAGAATTTTGTATACATATGATGGTTTATATCTACAGTGATCTGTTCTCAGGCAGGCAACATCTCTTGATCTTCTCTTCTATTTGTTTCATTATCATCTTGTTGTTGTCGTTTTTCTTAATCATTGAACACTTAGGTGGGGATCCCGCAATAATAATCCCTGCAACTACTGGCATTTCGTCAAGGTCAGGCTGCTTTCATCTGGATGTTTTATGCAGACCGCTCCTGCAGAATTTTGTATACATGTGATGGTTTATATCTATAGTGATCTGTTCTCAGGCAGGCAACATCTCTTGATCTTCTCTTCTATTTGTTTCATTATCATCTTGTTGTTGTCGTTTTTCCTCATCCTTGAACACTTAGGTGGGGATCCCAGAATAGCAAGTTTTTCAACCTTTTGCATTGCATCAAGGTCAGACTGCTTTCATCTAGATGTTTTATGCAGACCGCTCCTGTAGAATTTTGTATACATATGATGGTTTATATCTACAGTGATCTGTTCTCAGGCAGGCAATATCTCTTGGTCTTCTCTTCTATTTGTTTCATTATCATCTTGTTGTTGTTGTTGTTTTTCTTAATCATTGAACACTTAGGTGGGGATCCCAATAGCTCAAGTAAATTCTGCTGTAAATTCTCATAAACCCCCAAAATATAATTTGAGCAGGGTTTTGACATTGTGTCGAGATCGAGCTGCTTTCCTCTGGGTCTTTTAGGTTGAACAGTGTTGCAAAAGATATCCCATTGTCTCCCACTCAGAATTTGGTACACACTCAGAATTGTGTAAGATGGTTAAATTCACATTTTCAGTGTTCAGCTGTTGGTGTATGTTGCCTAAAAGTAAAAACTAATGTTTTTTGTTGATAATCTTTTTTTTTTTTATTTTTTTTAACTTAATATTTTTTTTTTTTTTTTTTTTTTTTTTTTTTTGTCTTTAGAATATGCTGCAAGATCAACAGTATCTTTAACATTTGATAAAATTAATTAATTACCAAATTGCTGTAAAATCATATATCTGTTGCGTATAATATTAATGATTAATTTAATTTGTAAGTTGCCACATATTTAGTTTTTAAGGTACACTTTGAACACTCACAGAGTACATTTTTTTTTTTTTTTCTTCTTGTTCCTCAATACCAAGAAATAAAAAAGAATATTCATTCTCATGTTGTATGAAATAATTGTACCCTTGTCATGACTTGTGGCAACCAAAAATGCCTTGTGTTGGAAGCTTTTTGGCTCATTCACTTTTTTTGTTTTCTTCTTTATTTCACATTAATACATTTTCTAATTAAATTCAGTAAGTCAGTTTTATAACTGACAGTATTATTATTAATTGTATTTTAATAGGCTAAAATAATCACATTTATTTCTGATATTTAACCACTGAGAAATATTTACTTACATTTTTATATTATTTTTTTATTATTATTTATTATTATTTTTTAAAATATTTTTCCTCATCATTGAACACTTAGGTGGAGATCCCAGAATAGCAAGTTTTTCAACCTTTTGCATTGCATGAAGGTCAGACTGCTTTCATCTAGATGTTTTATGCAGACCGCTCCTGCAGAATTTTGTATACATGTGATGGTTTATATCTACAGTGATCTGTTCTCAGGCAGGCAATATCTCTTGATCTTCTCTTTATGTGTTTCATTATCATCTTGTTGTTGTCGTTTTTCCTCATCATTGAACACTTAGGTGGGGATTCCACAATATCAACCCCTGCATCTGTTCGCATTTCGACAAGGTCAGACTGCTTTCATCTGGATGTTTTATGCAGACCGCTCCTGCAGAATTTTGTATACATGTGATCTGTTCTCAGGCAGGCAACATCTCTTGAACTTCTCTTTATTTGTTTCATTATCATCTTGTTGTTGTCGTTTTTCCTCATCATTGAACACTTAAGTGGGGATCCCGCAATAATATTTCCTTCATCTGTTGGCATTTCGACAAGGTCAGACTGCTTTCATCTGGATGTTTTATGCAGACCGCTCCTGCAGAAGATGTTCCACTCAGAATTTTGTATACATATGATGGTTTATATCTACAGTGATCTGTTCTCAGGCAGGCAACATCTATTGATCTTCTCTTCTATTTGTTTCATTATCATCTTGTTGTTGTCGTTTTTCCTCATCATTGAACACTTAGGTGGGGATCCCAGAATAGCAAGTTTTTCAACCTTTTGCATTGCATCAAGGTCAGACTGCTTTCATCTAGATGTTTTATGCAGACTGCTCCTGTAGAATTTTGTATACATATGATGGTTTATATCTACAGTGATCTGTTCTCAGGCAGGCAATATGTCTTGGTCTTCTCTTCTATTTGTTTCATTATCATCTTGTTGTTGTTTTTCTTAATCATTGAACACTTAGGTGGGGATCCCAGTAGCTCAAGTAAATTCTGCTGTAAATTCTCATAAACCCCCAAAATATAATTTGAGCAGGGTTTTGACATTGTGTCGAGATCGAGCTGCTTTCCTCTGGGTCTTTTAGGTTGAACAGTGTTGCAAAAGATATCCCATTGTCTCCCACTCAGAATTTGGTACATACTCAGAATTGTGTAAGATGGTTAAATTCACATTTTCAGTGTTCAGCTGTTGGTGTATGTTGCCTAAAAGTAAAAACTAATGTTTTTTGTTGATAATCTTTTTTTTTTTTTTTTTTTTTATTTTTTTTTTTTTTTTTTTTTTTTTTTTTTTTTTTTTTTGTCTTTAGAATATGCTGCAACATCAACAGTATCTTTAACATTTGATAAAATTAATTAATTACCAAATTGCTGTAAAATCATATATCTGTTGCGTATAATGTTAATGATTAATTTAATTTGTAAGCTGCAACATATTTAGTTTTTAAGGTACACTTTGAACACTCACAGTAATTTTTTTTTTTTTTTCTTCTTGTTCCTCAATACCAAGAAATAAAAAAGAATATTCATTCTCATGTTGTATGAAATAATTGTACCCTTGTCATGACTTGTGGCAACAAAAAATGCCTTGTGTTGGAAGCTTTTTGGCTCATTCACTTTTTTTGTTTTCTTATTTATTTATTTCACATTAATACATTTTCTGATTAAATTCAGTAAGTCAGTTTTGTAACTGACAGTATTATTATCAATTTTAATAGGCTAAAATAATCACATTTATTTCTGATATTTAACCACTGACAAATATTTTCTTACATTTTTATATTATTTTTTTATTATTATTTTTTATTATTATTATTTTTTTAAATATTTTTCCTCATCATCGAACACTTAGGTGGCGATCCCAGAATAGCAAGTTTTTCAACCTTTTGCATTGCATCAAGGTCAGACTGCTTTCATCTAGATGTTTTATGCAGACCGCTCCTGCAGAATTTTGTATACATATGATGGTTTATATCTACAGTGATCTGTTCTCAGGCAGGCAACATCTCTTGAACTTCTCTTCTATTTGTTTCATTATCATCTTGTTGTCGTTTTTCTTCATCATTGAACACTTAGATGGGGATCCCAGTAGCTCATATAAATTCTGCTGTAAGTTCTCATGAACCGAAAAAATATATTATCTTCATGGTTTTCACATTGTCTGAAGTTCAGACTGCTTTCCTCTGGGTTTTTTTAGGTTGAACAGTCTTGCAGAAGATGTTCCATTGACACAATGGCATGATTCAGTCTCTTCCACTCAGAATTTTGTTAGATGGTTAAATACACATTTTCAGGGTTCAGCTGTTGGTGTATGTAGCCTAAAAGTAAAAATTAAATATGGTTTTTGTTGATATTCTTTCTTTTTTTTTTTTTTTTTTTTTTTTTAAATTTATTATTCTTTTTTTTATTATTATTATTATTATTATTTTTTTTTTTTTTGTATGCTGCAACACCAACAGTATCTTTAACATTTGATAAAATTAATTAATGACCAAATTGCTGTAAAATCATATATCTTTGCGTATAATATTAATAATTAATTTAATTTGTAAGGTGCCACATATTTAGTTTTTAAGGTACACTTTGAACACTCACAGAGTAAATGTTTATTTTTCTTATTCCTCAATACCAAGAAATAAAAAAGAATGTTCATTCTCATGTTGTATGAAATAATTGTACCCTTGTCACAGCTTGTGGCAACTAAAAATGCCCAGTGTTGTAAGTTTTTTGGCTCATTAACTTTTTTGTTTTCTTTTACCCCATTCTTTCTTTCTACAATCAAAAATAAAAATAAATTATTTTGCTATGATTATTACTGATATTATTAATGTTGTTATTATTAATGGTTCTTTTTAAATAGACATTTTTATTCTAATATATTTAAATACTGGTTGTGTCAAAATGTATTTTATAAATTTGTTTATTTTACATTAATACATTTTCCGATTAAATTCAGTTAGTCAGTTTTGTAACTGTATTATTAATAGGCTAAAATAATTACATTTATTTCTGATATTTAACCATTGACAAACATTTTCTTAAATTTAATCTTTTTTTTTTTTTTTTTTTTTTTTTTTTTCCTCATCATTGAACATTTAGATGGGGATCCCATAGCTCAAATAAATTATGCTGTAAGTTCTCATCAACACAAAAAATATATTTTGCGCAGGGTTTTGACATTGTCTCAAGATCGAGCTGCTTTCCTCTGGGTCTTTTAGGTTGAACAGTGTTGCAAAAGATATTCCATTGTCACAATGGCATGTTTCAGTGTCTCCCACTCAGAATTTGGTACACACTCGGCATTTTGTAAGATGGTTAAATTTACATTTTCAGTGTTCAGCTGTTGGTGTATGTTGCCTAAAAGTAAAAATTAATGTTTTTTGTTGATAATCTTTTTTATTCTTTTTTAACTTAATATGCATTCTCTTTTATTATTTATTTATTTTTGCCTTTAAAATACGCTGCAACATCAACAGTATCTTTAACATTTGATAAAATTAATTAATGACTAAACTCCTGTAAAATCATATATCTATTGTGTATAATATTAATAATTAATTTAATTTGTAAGGTGCCATGTATTTTTTTTTTTTTTTTTTTCCTCATTCCTCAATATCAAGAAATAAAAAAGAATATTCATTCTCATGTTGTATGAAATAATTGTACCCTTGTCATGGCTTGTGGCAACCAAAAATGCCTTGTGTTGGAAGCTTTTTGGCACATTCACTTTTTCTGTTTTCTTATTTATTTATTTCACATTAATACATTTTCCGATTAAATTCAGTTAGTTTTGTAACTATTATTATTAACTGTATATTAATAGGCTAAAATGATTACATTTATGTCTGATGGTTAACCATTGACAAACATTTTCTTACATTTTTTTTATTTTTTTTTAAATTGTTTTTTGGTTTTTTTCATCATCGAAAACTTAGATGGGGATCCCAGTCCAAAAGTATGTTTCTTCAAGCTTTTGAAATTGTGTCAAGGTCAGACTGCTTTCATCTGGATGTTTTATGCACCTTCTATTTGTTTCATAAGCATCTGCATCTCTTCAAGTGAGATGCAGAATTGTTGTTAAAAGTTAATCTGTATTAAGATGATATATGATATTGACTTGATTTTACTCAATCACATTGTGCATCTACATCTGCTTTCTTTAAATAATTGTTATTATTTAAGTTTTTCCTTAATGCTGAAGTGTAGTTAAATGTTAATCTATAGTAAGATAATATATTAACTTGATTTTATTCAATCTCGTTGTACATTTACTTTAGCGTTTATTCAATAATTATATTACATTTAAATATATTGTATTTCCCCATCAGTAATTACTTTATCATTGAATCGATGTAAATAACTAATTAAATAAAATAAAAATGATACGTTTACGAAATGCATTATTATTGTTGTTTTAAATTTTTGAATTGTATTTAGTTTTGGTGCGTTTGTTTTTATTTTTTTATTTTTTTAACATGGAATTAAGTGTCATTATTGATATAGAAGAAAATAAGAAAAATAAACAAATTTTTAAATAAAATTAAGTAAATGAGTATATTTGTGACGTATAAATCGTTAATACTTTTTTTTTAACATAATTATTGTCCACTCGATCTTAATGCTGTATGTAAAAGAAAACGAAAACGTACATTTTCCCACAATTTATTGAATAATAACAACAAGCAACAACATCACTTTTATGTTACAGGGTGAGATCGTCATGATAGATTTGGATATGGTACAATATCGGGTACTGCATTGCCACAGTTAAAAGGATTCAACACAATCACAACAAATATGAGAGAAAATTAAAAACGTCGTTGGGGTTAGGTGACTAGAATAAACTCATTCCATTGTTTAGAAACTGCATTTATGCAGAATTCTAAATGACAAATTACAATAAACCACACAATTTCAACACAGAAAAAGAAATATAGAGGGTAATGACATTTTGAAAAGACGGATTTATTTAGCTAACAAAAATAGAATATTTTCCAGGAAAGACATGCATTAACATTAATATTATAATGATTATTCATTTGTTATAAATATGTTACAGCCCATTTCTTTTAACGTAAATGGTGTGTTTTCTCGATACCAGTCCAAATTACACTAAGAATTGTACATTTCACAGTTCGCGTCTGCCAATGATGTGCCGTCTGTCTTAAACCCCATGTCTGGAACGCACCAATTTATTATTATTATTATTATTATTATTATTATTATTATTATTAGGTGCAGCTTTTAAAGAAAACGGTCACTTCCCAAATTATTTTTAATTGGAAATTTAAAATATGTATACAATTAGAAGTATTTGTAAATTGTGACCAAAAGGGAAATGTTTAACAAACGAGATAATAATTATTGTCATCAATAAAACTGATGTTACAAAGTGTATTCAAAGAATAGGATTTTATATATATATGTTTTTTGTTTTGTTTTGTTTTTTTCTTTGTGTATGATGACGTAAATTTTTGTATTTAAAAAAAAAACATTATTGAAAACGTTGTCAGAGCTGTTAGTCTTTCTAAATTATTCTTCTTTAAAGTATCTTAGCAATTTTATTCCGAATAACTCTGGAAATAAAAATTTGTTATCAATCGTTTTTTGCAAAATTAAATTTTATATAAACTTGATTAATGTTACTAATTAACGTATGATACAGCTCGGATGTTTTTGCAGAAATAAGGATATTTGTTTTTTAAACTTAAGTTCTAGCGTATTTTACATTCTGCTAAATTTGTGTCAATGGTTCAAATGAAGCATGATATAGCAAACGATCGATAATTGCCGTCGTAGCTATAGCAACAACAACTAACAAGAACAAGAACAAGACCAGACAAGGGAGAGGTTTGATATTGCTCAGACTGCCTATATCTAATAATTGAAAAGAAAATATTTTTTTTTTAAATAACACACGTGTTTTTATTTTTCAAAATATATAACTATCACATAGTTTTCAGTACAAGTGTATTAATACTATTGTAGTTATACCATGATTCTAATATATAACTAGAATTGTATATTGAGGTGGATTGGGAAATAGGGTGTGGAATCTTAATATGACGCGGTGTGTTTTGTCTCGACCCTCGTAAAGTTCGACTGTAGTTAGTCGAACAATATTATGTTAAACAACAGACACAGAATATATAGATATATACAGAGAATGAAGACCTATAAATTGTTATCGCGTTTAATTTTCCTTGGCTGAAATTATATTATCTTACTGAAAGATAAACGTATAACTCTTAATAATGATTTTATTTAATATGTGATAGAAATCTGCCAGAAAAATTGAAACTGAATCTACATGTGAAATATATTATTCAGAAGAAAAGAAAAGAAAGAGAAACAAGACACTATTTTGTTTCAATATTCGCAAGTGCGTTAGAAAAAAATAAAAATTAAAATTAATAAATTTAATGACTTCTTTAAAATTAATATCCAAAAGCCATTTTAATTAGCCTGTTTTAAATTATTAAAGAAGGGGATTGTCAACAGCGCAGTAAAATAATCAACAATGTGCCCCCTCCAAAAAAAATTTCAAAAGTTAAATAAATAAATAAATAACTAAAATATATACACGTATATTAAAATTAATTATGATGACTTTATGTTAAGTTTAGATAACATATTTGGAACAGGTATTGGTTAAAAATGTCCAAGTATTGTAACGGTTATCTGCATGGCAGACAAGTTTTTTTAATTCTTTTTTTTTTTTTTTTTTATGTTTATTTTGGAAACGTGCAGAAAGTTTAGCAATCTTATTTCGACAATATCATTAAAGATAGGATAAATTATTTACGTTTTAAATCTTGCTTTCAAGACAGTAAATGGTTTTCGTCTGTACAGTTTATATATATATATATATATATATATATATATATTTGTTTTGTTATGATATGTATATCAAAACTGACTCTCATTTTTTATTTTTTTTATTTTTATTTTTATTTTTTCAAATGCGGCGAATTACTTCACTATTAATATTTTATTATTATTATTATTATTTATTATTATTATTATTATTATTATTATTATTATTATTATTATTATTATTTATTATTATTATTATAACAGATCGGTTGTCACAATGTACTTATAACAATGTTTAACAAAGGTTTTCAGTTTTTAATCACCTCACAGAGGTTTGTATGGTTTTCGGTTTGAACGGTAGTCTTGAAACACGCCTGGTGCCTTTTTCGCCACCGTCATGTGCGCTCCTTTCAGTAGAGGGTTCTGCAGACTGATGTCTTCTTGAAGAGACTGAAAATTATATTTAAACAGAAAAATAGAAGAAAAAAAAAATAGCATAATATAAAGATGGACAGACACAGAGATGGATGGAACTATTATTTTGTAATCTGAAGAAGAAAAAGAAAACCTACATAATATAAAGATAGAGAGATGGATGGATGGATGGATGGATGGATGGATGGATGGATGGATAGATGGATGGATGGATGGATAGAACATTTATTTTGTAATCTGTAAATATGGGAAGATAGACGAACGTGTTCGGACACAGAGAGAGAGAGAGAGAGAGAGAGAGAGAGAGAGAGAGAGAGAGAGAGAGAGAGAGAGAGAGAGAGAGAGAGAGAGAGAGAGTTAAAAGGAAAAAAATCAAAGACAAATATATATATATAATTAATTAATTAATTAAACAGAATGAAATAACATTCAGAAACTGACAAATTTCCCAAATTTCTGAAAGTTCAGAAAAAAATCAGCGACATTTTCTAAAAATTCATTCTTCATTTCTCCATTAAATGAAGGTGCATACACCGAACCAAAATGCTAAAATATAATCTGTTAAATATATCAAAATATTTTATTCAACTATAAAAGTAAAGATTGACGAAGAACTCTTCACACAGAGGACAAAATTAAAACTTACGCGTTTTCCTCGCTTCTTTGTGCTTAGTTCAGGCGATTTTTTGGCGACCAGTGATCGATCATCACCTTCTAGATAGGAACTGTCCTGTAACCAGAAAAATATAAATTATAAATATAAATATATATATATACACACACTTAAAAATATCATGCGAAATACGTCTCGGTCCATAGTTAGGCCTTTTTTTTTTTTTTTTTTTTTTTTTTTTTTTAAATCAAAACAGTATTTCAAAGCCAGACAAATAAAATTGTTAAATTAGCATCTTCGCTGAGAAATGAATAAATTAAAATTAAGAATACAAACTAAAATAAATAAATAAATAATAACGAGCATGATAAAATATTTTATTTTAATTATGCAGTTAACATACTTTTTGCAATTCTAATTATAACAACAATGGTTAAAGATTACAGAGATAACGAGGGAGAGAAAAACCGCCGTTGCCAAGTGGTTATGACGTTATATTTACACGATTAACGATTGGCTACATACAGGCACATATTCATTCAAAAAAGCAAGTATCTACTTACACTATCGTACACACACACACACACACACACACATACACACATTACATTTTCAGTTGCAAAGACAGATCCTTTATTAATTTTAAATGAATTTTTTTTTTGAAAAATGCATGAAGGTCTTTAAAAAGAAGAAACTATCAGAAACTGTTAATGGAGAATCAGTAACTCTGGAAATATTAAACTATGCAAGTTAAATCAAGCTGTCATCATAATTCATCTGACGATATTGGAAATCCGGTTCAAACGAGTGAAAAAGCAACACAGTAATATGATCGAACACAAATATTATACCGTGCAGTCGATAGATTACTGTTAAATATTATGGTCGTTTAATCAAATAAATTCAGAATCAGATGAAGGAAATTAACTGGATAATGTCATCAACATTTTATTTTGTTAACAAATAAAATGTACTGTCACCAGATTTCAAGGTTCTGTTTCATGCGTTTCAAAAATACATTTTAAAATTCTGGATATTAAATGTACGCTGTTCTAACTTCATTCACGCTAACTCATATGTGTGTGTGTGTGTGTGTCTGTATGTGTGTGTGTATATATATATATATATATATATAGTTTTTCCTTTTAAAACTTTGACTATTGTGTTGTCAAAATTATAAAGAGTCAAAGCCACCTCCAAAATCTAGTAAATGAATTTCAAGTCTTGAATATTGTAATGTGGAAGATGAAAAGTCATAATGTGTGTGTGTGTGTGTGTGTGTGTGTGTGTGTGTGTGTGTGTGTGTGTGTAAAGTGTTCAAAAACATCTATATAAAATGTTCTCTATCCCTGTTCATCTGTTACGTGTGTACGTTAACAAGAGAGTTATGTAAGTTTTATAATGGGCTATTTGGAACCTAAATAACAAGTCAGCTTTCATTTAATGTGGACTGTGCTCTGCTTACATAACAACTTCATTAGCATAAAAATGTGACGTTGATCTTAAACCTTATAATTTTTTTTTTTTTTTTTTTTTTAATTTTTTTTCTTTGTTTCTTTTGTTGGGTTTTCGAATTTATAAAGAAACAAAAAAAAAAAATAAAAAAAATAAAATAAAAACCAAGTTAAAAAAAAAACAAATTAAAAAAACCCACATCATAATAGGATATTAATGTTCTAAAATGATCTACTATTCTTAGAAAGAACAGTGCGTGTTTATTTTTAATTTACATGATATATTTGCATGCAAAATGTACTGATCTTAAACTGCTTAAAGTGGAAATTAAAACAATAATAATAATTTTTTTTTAAAAAAAGGAAAAAATTATTTATCAAAGTTATTAGCATCGTTTGTGAGAAAGTCAACGTTAAGTGTAGATTTTGTTCATATGTATTACTGTATTTTATACTGTATTAATTTTTTTAATTATTATTTTTTTTATTATTATTATTATTCATTTATGGATTTTTATTTATTCATTTATTTATTTTTAATTGATCATGCATGCACATGACCACGTTCCGTTTCAAAATAATGAGATCATTAAGACCGGAATTACAATTCAGCTTTCGTCATTTTCTTCGACGTTTGCGTCTTTTATCCTCGAGACGGCTAACTGTAATTAATTTTACTTCTGACCTGACATTCGCCTACCATATTGACTCCCATCTTGCTTAGTTGGTTCATAACTTTATTGATTGCAGCCTGGTCGTCGTTTGATTGTGACGTCACTGTTTTCCCGCCGGCGGGGCAGACGAACATATGCTCCGTGTCACAGGGGCAGTCCTGTTTGGAAAGCATCTCTTTGTTGTTTTCTGCAGTGTTGTCGAATCCCTCTACACAGTTGTCTTTGGCTTAAAATATAAATATATATATAAATTATAGATTAGAATAGGTGTAACAAGGGGGGGATAGGGGGGAGAGAGAGAGAGAGAGAGAGAGACTTTAAAATTTCTTTCTCTCGAGATATGTGATCACCCAAAAGACCAAGAAGATCTATTTTAGTAGCAATCAAACGGCCTCCATTGTTCTGCACCCCCCTCTTTCTCTCTCTCTCTCTCTCTCTCTCTCTCTCTCTCTCTCTCTCTCTCTCTCTCTCTCTCTCTCTCTCTCATATGTTCACACACATCACACATTCGCTCACGAATACTCTTATGAATCAAACCCATTCATACGTATGTACGTATACACACCGATTCGAAATCGTGGCTGTTAACTCTGTTACATCAATTCGAGAAAATATATTGATAAAAATGTTATTTTGAATAACAATTAATATAAAACTGCAGCTCTGAAAAATATGCAGTGTATCTTATGTGTCTCTTAATCAAGTTTTGCTGTACCTTTTATATAATAACAATAATAATAATAATATTAATAATAATTAATAATAAAAGGTGAGTACATACCTGTATATCCAATTGGACAAGGATTAGGAGGGTTACAGTATGCTGGCAGTGGTTTATCAGTCTTCACTTGTTTCTGGTTTTGCTTTCCTTCTGCAGTTCCACCTAAAATAGTTAACAAGAATATTACATATCTTAAACATGATGTCACGTATTTGTGTTGTTGTTGTTTTGTTTTTGGTGGGTTTTTTGGTGGGTATTTTTGGGGGTGGTTCGTGTTGTTATTGGGGGGGAGGTGTTGATATTTTGTTCGTACTAGTTATTCAAAATATTTCTAAATTATTATTATTGTTGTTGTTGTTGTTGTTTTTACTGTCACTGTCATTATTATTATTATTATTAGTAGTAGTAGTGGTAGTAACAGTTTTTGTTGATGACGATGCTGTTGTAATAGTAATAGTAATGCATTTGTAAAAATACTTTGACATATTCCAGGTTAAATATAGAAAACCTTTTAACTAGAATGTATTTTTTATTTTTTATTTTTTATTTTTTTTAATACATTCTAACATATGAAACTGCAACTACCACCTTAAAAATAAGAATAATAATCGAATAAAATAAAATAAAATAAACAATACAGGTCATCATAACACTGGTTTCTGATTGTTTCTTCTCCATTGTGAAGGTTGTCTATATACCGATATGTACACCATACACAAAATTAATCAACTGACGGCGAAGTGAATTATTTAATTATTTAAATTACCTGACACTGATTGGTATCCATACAGAGAACTCTGCTCTAGATGTTCCTGATCCCGAAGATGTGTTCCGGAATAATACGCATCTCCGTAGGATGGTGTCCAATCGTCGTCGATAGTTTGGCTTTCGGGTTCGTCCGAGAAGTAATCTCCGAAGTTGTCCGAAAGACGTTGCATCCGATATAAATGCGCCAATTCGGGCAGTGTGAACGAAAGATCTGAGGCGGACACATACAGTGTCGCGCACAAAAACACCAGCAGACGCATAATTTTGTTTCTTTTTTTCTGAAATAGATCAAAATGTTATTTTAATTTTTTTTTTTTTTTTTTTTTTTTTTTTAGTATTAATAGGCGAATATGAAAGGAGAGATTTATACTCAGTGTTTAGGCTTGTTTGAACAACAACAATAAAATAAATAAATAATAAATGATAATAATAATAATAATAATAATAATAATAAACACATAAATGAATGGATGAAGACATTCAATTTCTCTCTCTCTCTCTCTCTCTCTCTCTCTCTCTCTCTCTCTCTCTCTCTCTCTCTCTCTCTCTCTCTCTCTCTCTCTCTCTTCAGATGTAGAAGTTGCATTACCGTAATGATTCTGACCGGAAAATACGTTTTGAAGACGTGAAATTGATTGCACTGTTCGTTTTTAAAATCTTAATGCAAACCCATCTTTAAAAATATCAAAGAGTCACTGATTTTCTGTAATTTTTTCTTCAAAATAATTTTAAAAAGAAAACCCACATTACTATCGGACATAATTATGATAAGCTAATCATTCGGTCCATATGGTCCATTTTTGTTTGTTTTTAATTGTAAGAGTTGATCATTAAGGTCCAATAAGGCACTCCCATAAATCGATGAGTCTTGTACAGAAAACGGAAAATATCTGTTGGAATAGTTTTTAGTGGAAAGTAAAACCTATTTTTATGTTATACTTTCTTAACTGACCACTGTAAAATTATTTGTGAAGGAAGAAAAACATGAATCCGTTTCTAAGAAAAGTCTGATGGTAGCAAAAATATTATCGTCAACTACAATAAGAGTTATTAATGATTCTATCCCTTAAATCTCTGAAATAAAGTGTTGGGTTTTTTTTTTTTTTTTTTTTTTTTGAGTCAAATATGCATCAACTCGTATTTATACAAAACGCGACAAAATAAAAACTATGAACGGTTAATGTGCGCACGTACACTCACACGCACAAATAAACATTTATTTATAAAATATATTTAATTGAAATTAATTACCAGATATATGACACAGCTGTTCCCATAAATTCAACATTTTACAAAATTTTCTTACAATATTTTGACAATTAAAGATAACATTATGAAATGTAATAACAAACATAAGAAAACATTTTTTTTTTTTTGTTTTTCTTTCTCCATTGGAAGCAAAACAGCATTAGTCTTTATGCCATACGGAGTAGTTTAAAATGTAGAAATCAAGTCACATATGTCATAAACGACGGTCCATTCAGATAATCTTAGTAAAGAATAAAACGGCTGACATAATTCTAAAACATATTTCAAAAATGTTACCTTTTATCAGAACAATTTCTACACAACCAGCCGTCCGAAAGATCTACTAAGAATAATGGCCGCTTTTTTGACGTCACAACCTCTCTTGTAAAAGTCAATATTCATCTGTTTATCATATATTATGCTGACCATCTTCATAAACAGCACGATGCCATGTCGTTTGGCTTGCCTTGCATTAGTCTGTTGTTTGATTGGGTAACGTAGACAGCGCGTGCTTTGTTGTGCAATTTCACTGGCAGATAATGTAATTGAAAACTAATGTTTCTGCGGAGAACGTCTCAATCAATAACAAGAACTAATTTATAAAGAAAAAAAAAAAAAATTAAAGCGGGTAAAAGCGAATCGAATTATAGAACGTCGCTGTGGACGTTGCCAGGATACTGGTAGCAAATCAATAGAGTGATAACTGATGGCACGATTGCATATTAGTGGAGAGGTTTGTGAATGGTTTTGTACGCGTGGTATCGAACGGAACTACTCCGTGAGTTATCGACGGTCATTAACCAGCCATTACTTTTCAATTAGCAGTTCTTTACGTTCAAATTCAGAAACTTGAGTGAGAGTAAATAACGTGAAAAAAGTCCAGAGAAAAATATTAACATTCATTTTCTGTGTTCCTTTATAAATATCTTGATACATTTATTTTCTACTGTTTTGAGTGCTACGAATATTTTCTGCCGTTAGTATTTTTTATTGTATTAGTCATTTTCTTGTATTGTTCTTAATATTTCTGTTCTGTCTCTGTGTCACTCTGACTGTCTGCCTGCCTCTCTCTTTCTCTCTCTCTTCCCCTCCTTCGTCTCTTTCTTTCTCTTTCTCTCACTTTCTCTCTCTCATTCTCTGATTTTCTCTCAAACTCTTATAATTTATGAGCTTAAGAAATTCTACATGTTACATTGTAGATATTATAAGTTATACGACTTAATAATACAGGCCGAAAAAAAACGTTTAGAAAACTTGACAATGATTGCATGTCTTTTGTTATTGTTGTTTATCAGAAGGAACACTGTGACCCGATTCTGTCGACTATCATTTTATTCACGTACATATTAGAATGTGCTTTTTAATGTACTCTTTTCGTATTAGCTATTCAACGATTATAAGACAATCTATAAAGATCACTACAATTATGCAGATCCACTGAGTAAATTCCTTTAATACATGCCGTTTTTACTTCATCTTTTCCAGATAGAGGATTTTTAAATAATTATTATAATTTTTGTTGTTTTTTTTCTCCTTTTTTCTGTTTGATTTTCCTTTTTCTTTTTCATACCGTAATCATTATGACATTAGCTATTTAGTTACAACCACAAAAAAGCACATCAATAAGTATGATTTTATTTCTTTAGAAATGACACTATAAATAGCAAATGTGATAATGTGTCATGCATAAAACGCAGACGAAGTGACATTAATGAAATCAATCATTACATAAAATGTGATAATTTTGACAAATTACGTAGTCAGAATCACGTATTTCAATGGGGGATGATGGAAAACATATTTTGGATGTCCTTTCAAGTATAATTCAGTGCACTAAAGATGAAATGTGGTTTATTACTTCTGAAAAAGACTGAACCTAGTTGAAGCTGGTATGGTAATTTGATACTAATTCGTTCAAGTGTTTCCGGGCCTCGATTCGTTAATAACGAGAGTATTTCTGTTTAACTATAAAAATATATCTGTCCTAGGAAAGCTTATTTATATATAACAAAAAATATCTTATGTCTGTATATACGTATGTATGTAATATTATGTATGTACCTATCTCTATGTATGTATGTATATATGTCTGTATCTGTCTATATTAGTCTGTACGTATGTATATATGTATCTGTGTGTGTGTGTGTGTGTGTGTGTGTGTGTGTGTGTGTGTGTGTGTGTGTGTGTGATAGGTAATATTTTCAAATAAACTGTCAAGATAGAAAATTAAATTAACTGATTAGAAGCTCTGATGTTTTACAACTGTTCACAAAAAAAGGTCTTAAAACTTATTAAACCTTCAAAGAATTTTGTCTACGAATTCACAATAACAGTTATAACTCTAAAGATATAAATGATTCTTACAAACATTTATAAAACTACAACAAAGTGAAAATTAAAACAAATTTCCTTGTAAGCATGCTGTAATTAAGTGAAATACAAAAAAATAAATTGAAATTATTTTGAGTGAGTGTGTGTATGTATGAATGTGAATATTGTGTGACAATAATTAAAATTATTTGATAATTGCAATAATTTGATAATTACAGTTAATTACTGTATCTGCATATTTGTTGTGATATGTAATAATTATGCATAAGCACTGATAACGTATGAAGATAGATATAAGTAAGTCAGGTGTTGACTTTTGTTGTTGCCGTTGCTAACTTTTTCTTTCTTTTCACATAAACGAATGTTATCTTGACGTCATTAGGTGTATGAAATCTGAAAGTAAAATATAACATTATAATTTTAATAAATATAAACATTACAGGCGATTGTGAAGAGTTGTCTCTCTTACTTCACAAAATTAATAGGTGTATTATATAATTATTGTATACTAGTGAGAAATCTTCTAATAATATAAAGGAAGTAATTTTATTTCATGAAAATCTGCAAAATGAAATTAATTAATTAATTACTAATACTGTGAAAAAAAAAACGAGGCCTTCATATAAAAATAATTATTTTAAAAAAAGAAATCCACACAATAAAACAGAACAATAAAATTTTAAAAAGAAAAAGAAAGTTGAAAAATTGCCAAGATTAATTCAAAAGGCAGTAAAAAGAAAAAAAAAAAAAAGAAATTGTTGAAGATAAGGGCTCAAACATTTGTTCATTTTATATAAAAATTCGAACTTCGTAATATCGATTCTTGTACATATATATTAAAATAGACTGTTACAGCTATAACGTATTAATATACAGGTAATTATCACTTTCTGACATTATTATAAATAAGAAACAACTCAATAATGGCACGGCGGGGAAAAGGTTCTGATATCAATCACATTTCAAACAGGTAAAACAATTAAACAAAACATTATTTTTTTATTTTTTATTTTATTTATATTTTTTTTAAATTAAAAATACCTTCACATCTTATTTCCCCAGCTTTATCTAAATCCATCTCTTGGAGAAGAATATCGAATTCGTCGTCTGACAATTTATCACCAAGTGACGTCAACAGATGACGCAATTCAACAACGCGTACGACGCCACTGCCTTCTCTGTCTATCGTCGCGAACGCCTCCCTCAGCTGGGATGTGTAGCTAGTGTTATTCAGAGGCTCCAGTATCTTTCTGAAAGTTGACAAGTTCACTCCATTCCTGCCTGATATTAATTATTTAAAAATAGTTTTCATTAACTAGTTGTAAGTGGTATCTTAAGTCAAAACGTAATAGAAAGTGAACATCAGTAAACTAAATATCGGACTGAAATATTAATGAAAGAGATAAAAAAAAGAAAATAAGACGAGAAGGTAGATAGATTCACGAATAGACGGGAAAAAAACCGAGAGAGAGAGAGAGAGAGAGAGAGAGAGAGAGACGGATAGAGGTAGATTATAAAGAGATATAGAGAGAGAGAGAGACAGGCAGACAAACAGCAGAGCAGACGAAGAACCAACTTACTGCTGACGCCTGCTCTTTTCATTGCTGAATTTAATTCTGTTTCTGTTACAATGTAACCTAGAGCGCGAACCAAAGTCGCTGCGTCATGAACTGATAACATGCCGCTGCCATCTTTGTCAAAGAGACGAAACGCCTCTAAAATCAGAAGAAATAAATTAATACAATATTAATCTATAATAATTATAAATAACATTTTTTTTTTTTTTTTTTTTTCCTTTCTGGCATCCGGTTGTACAAGGATGCTGAATATGTAAAGATAATTTCCAACTGAAGCATATAAATTTATGACTAATATCAGATTTTTAAATATTTAGAATAAAATTTACATGCGAGAGAAAAATAAAAATCGTTTTAAGAATGAAGGTTTAGTAATATGTAATCAAATGGAACTTACATGTTATCAAATTTTATAATGTTTTACTTATTGTAAGAAATGTAGTTACTGTTGGGTGCTGGTGTTTTTTTGTTTTTTTTTCTTGTTTTTTTTTTTATAGTTTTTCTTGTTTTTAGTAATAAATAATATACCTGCTACTTGGTCCTGTGCCGCCTGTAAAAAAAAAAAGAAAATAAAGTAAATAATTGTTAAAATATGTGTATTAGCTTACAATAGTATTTCTTTAATATTCAAAACAACATAAAATACATTGCCTACACACACACACAGAGAGAGAGAGAGAGAGAGAGAGAGAGAGAGAGAGAGAGAGAGAGAGAGAGAGAGAGAGAGAGAGAGAGAGAGAGCTATCACAAAATACCTATTTAACATTTGTTATCATGGTAAATGTATTGATAATGAGATTGTTTCAGATGATATATTCATATCGACGGGATATCGACTCACTATGCAGCTGTTATTTAAAATATGCACCGTTAATGCGCAGACCCTGTCATGTCTTTTATTTCTTGTAAACATATCAACTCATTTCAAGTTAAACTCGACCGACCTAAATTTTGTTACAGAGATAAGCTGCTTGGAAAGCGATATTGTAGACGCCTGACTCATACTTTACGTAGATAACCTTACTAGCTTTTAACAAATTTTATCAGAGAGAGAGAGAGAGAGAGAGAGAGAGAGAGAGAGAGAGAGAGAGAGAGAGAGAGAGAGAGAGAGAGAGAGAGAGTAATAAAATCAAAGAAGAACATTTTCACAAGAAAATCAAATATGTATTATTAAACTGCAAATGATATGTAATTTTAATACGATAAATAATTTGATATGCAGTCGGTACAGTAACTGTCTTTTTATAAAACTTTGTTTATGATACATAAATTTGAATAATATTAATACTTTTTAAACTAACACACCATCTAGAATTTCTAGTATAAAATAAATATACCGTTTTGACGTCACAGTTTGTCTAGATAGCCCTGTAACGCCTACCATATTGACAGTATAAAATTTCACAAATACGTTTCGTGTTCCAACAGTCTACTTCTGCTGTCTTAAAACTGGGGACATCTATTATGCATCAGCAATCGATTTCTGACCCACCAGCTTGGCTGGAATGTCTTGGAATAAATTTCTGTCTGTACGCTTTCGATAAAAACCAGAACACTGATAGCCTAACGTGGCGAAATATAGGTTACTATTACAAGTATGCCTGCACTAATTCAAAAGAAAGAGATGTATTTAAAAAAATAATAATAAATAAGTATCGATTTACTAAGTATAAAAAAAAATATTAGACAACGAAACAAATAATACATACCATTCAGTTATTCGTCCTAATGCTGGGTCCACAATGTTTTCGTCTGCTACTAGATTTACTAGATTTACTGTTGGGAGTTACTCGCCGACAAAATCGTGGCGCTGACGCCTGATAATGGCACGAGAGCGCGCGCTGGATGCTGTACTCTTCCTTTTGTCAAAGGTTACAGGTTACATTTTTTTTTTTTTTTTTTTTTATCTCTTTAACAAAACCTGCTTGCGTGAAAGAACTATGTTACTACGAGACACGCAGTATGAGCTTCAGAACGTCGCGGACAAAAACGGATTTGTATTTAGGTTAATATTATGCCTTGACATGGCGCACTTACAAAAGCGGTATATGATACTTGATTACAGTCATGTTTGTTACGCCGCACCCACGCTTTTCAACCATCTGCTGCAATTTTCCGGAGTTTAAACTTTTTTATTCAGAAGTGCTGGTTTTTGTGGATTTTTTATTTTTATTTTGACAATGCTAAGTGAATAATAATAATAATAATAATAATAATAATAATAATAATAACGAGGGAAGAATGAAAGAAAAAAGTAAAGGGAAAGGAAAGGGAAAAAAGCAAGCAAATTATGTTTTGTTTAATCTGAAATCAGAACTAGCCACTCACTTAGTATGATGTCAAGTCTTTACATTTTATTATTATTATTATTATTATTATTATTATTATTATTATTTTGAAATCAGTATATACTTCACAGAAAATATTTAACCGTATGAAAAAGGGGGGGGTCGAAAAGAACCGTATTTTATGTTGTTTCTTTTCTTTTTTCTTTCTTCTTTCATTTTTATTTTTCTTTTCTTTCTTTGTTTCTTTCTCATTTGTTCTCCTCCTTTTTTTCATACGTTCTTCCTTACTGTCTTTTTTCTTTCTTTCTTTCTTTTTTTTTTTTCTTCTTATTTTCTTTTTATTTAATAAAAACAAGAAAAGGACTGAGAGTGTGACAGTTTGACCGTGAAAGAAACGGAGAATAAAAATAATTATGTTTAAAATCAATAAACCCAGTCCCAAAACTCCTGTTATCCTACCGTGTAATATAATTCTTTTATGATGTAAATGAATATTCATACTGACACAATAGCACACAACAGCAACACGTGGTTTCAAAATACTTGTTTCGTTTCCCTTCAGTGAACACATAGAATTTAATATGAGTGTTTCTAACATTACCTTGTTACTTTTGAGCTTAAACAAACATTATATATATGAATTTAAACAAATAAACAATATATATATATATATATATAATGATATAGAGAAAAGAAAAAAAAAAAAGGAAGAAAGATAAAGAAGATTTAAATCTTTAATTAGACTACTTATAATATAATATTACTAACAGTTAAGTAATATCCGTACTCAAAATCAGTCAGACAATCAATATATCAAACAATAAATGAAAACAAAAATAATAATAATAAAATAAAATCATTAAAAGTCATTTTGTATTGTTAAAAAAAAAAAAAAAAAAAAAAATTTAGTCAAAAGAAAATATATGGTTAATGACTTAAGATTATTGTTCTTACATGCAAACAACTGGTTAAAAGTGTGTGTAATATGGGTACAGATAAATGCCATTTCGATCACTGACGGTAAGGGAGATAATTAGCATGCCCTGTGCCAACTACATAATAAGTATACAGTAAATATATTTTACATTAAAATAATAACAGTAATAATAATAAAAGAAAAGTTTATAAGAGAAAAGAACAGACATTAACACTGTTTATTTATTTAGTTAATGACTTTGTTAATTTAAAAAATATATATATTAACCTTTTTTTTAATTTTTGATCGTTCCAAGATAATAATGTTATTTTGAAGTATACTTTACTGTTTCTCGAAAGATAACTCTGCACTTTGACCTCTCTAGATAAACTATCATTAACTACCGTATTCATCATTAATAACGTTTAGTAAGTGAGGGAGAAACGATTGTTGTTGTATTCTTCTTCTTCTTCTTCTTCTTCTTCTTCTTCTTATTATTATTATTATTATTATTATTATTATTATTATTGCTAGTATTGCTAGTATTAGTATTAGTAGTAATAGTAATAGCAGTAGCAGTATTAGTAGTACTATTATTATGACTGAGTTTACACTTACACATTGTTATAATACATTTTAAAAGAGATGATATGTGTCGTTATGACTGTGCAACAGATTGCATAACAAAATTCTTGGTATTAAAAGAAAATGAATTAAGATATAACTCTGCCAATTGGTAAGAGTAACCCATTAAATGACGTCATCGGATTTCCTCTTTTATTGGGTAGACATTAAAATATGCTTCATTGATTCATTCAGAGAAGATCATGAAAGAAAGGAAGAGAGAACGAACGAATGAAGAAGTTCAGAAAAAAAAAAAAAAATTAATAATGAAAAAAAAAATTAAAAATTAAGAAATGAAACAGTTTAAAAGAGAGCGTGATACAAATGACCTCTCCCTTATTTAGACTTTAATCCAGGCGAGAGAATATCGCGTTACGAAACAAGAAAGATCAGTGATACGAACATATCACTCTATCATTATTTTCCCCGGATAATTTACGATGGTTTGTATTTCTTCGTTCTTTATTCATTTCTATTTCATCTACAATATTTATTTATTGATTTAAAATCTTTATTAAATTAAAATGAAGTATTGTTTTATTAATTTTATTTATTTACTTATTTGTTAACTAAATTTTGCTTTTGCTGCTACTACTACTACACCTACTCCCACTACTACTACTATTAATGCAGTAGTAAATGGAGATGTAGTAATGTTGTGATAGTAGTAGTGATGATGATGATAATAATAATAATAATAATAATAATAATAATAATAATAATAATAATAATAATAATAAAATTGTTGCGTATATAGCAGTAGTTGTCATGATTTTTATTTTTATTTTTCCTGTTTTCATTTCAGAGTCAATTTACAGAGGAACAAATTGCTGGTATGTGATTCTTAGTTATACTTATGTAATAATACCAAAATATACTAAGATACTTTGCCATTACCATAGGCAGATCTCAACAGTGTTTTTTAAACTCCAAACCTTGTTTTCACGTGTCTTTAGTGACGTGGAGATAACAAAATGTATCTGAACACTTTAAATAAAGATAAGCAGCAATTCTAGAAGAAGTAACTAGCGTTTTATGCTGATCACACGAGATTCGGGTAATATCAGGGTCAATTTGAACACTGTGGATTTTTTTAAATGTTTTTGATATCGGACAATTTACTCAAGGAAGTAATAACGAAAAACCACGGGGAGGTGTGTGCTGCCCTGTACGTATGTACACGTTATAGAAAGAACAAAATTATGACTTGAATATAACTTAAGCTTTAAATATTTAAAATATATATATATATATATATATATATATATATATATATATATATAAAAACAGTAACAATAATGGCACATTTTCACAGTGGTACACCTTATGGCACCACAAACTGCACTGAGCCTCAAGAAAATTTCAGACTTGGTTTTATACTTACTTTTAATATTAATATGTAATCAGTAAGTGTATTCATTTGAAAATAATTTGTTTTGTTCACTCTGCTATTAAATAATTAAAAGGCATATATATTTTCAGGTTTTCCGAAACCAGATGGTGTATTTAAAAAAAAAAATATATATATATATATATATATATATATATATATATATATATATATATATATATATATATAAAATATAAAAAAAAAAAAAAAAAAAGAAAAAAAAACGTCAGGGTTTAATATAACTTAGGGCGTCAACAAATCTAAATCAGACACTGTCTTTTATTAAGTGTGTGAGATGTCGTTAAAATAAAAAATAATATAACCTTCATAATCGATTTATTTTAATTTTAATTTTTTTAAATTGTTTTTTTATTTATTTATTTTTTTTTTTTTTCTTTTTTTTTTTTTTTTTTTTTTTTACCTTTCCAAATAGATGATTTTAACAAAATGTCTACTTAACTGAAATAATTCAGTTTACTTGTATAACCTGCTACAACAAGCAAACGAACTAAACTTTACTGGACCCAGTGACATATAGTGTTCCTATGTTAAGAATATTAAGTGCCAGTATAAGAATAAGTACGTAACGAAATGTTTGTAATAAGAATTAAGTCACTTGCAGAATTCAAAGAAGCGTTCAGTTTGTTTGACAAGGACGGGGATGGAGTGATAACAACGCGGGAACTGGGTACGGTCGTCAGGTCTCTGGGAGGTACTGTCACTGACGTAGAGCTTAACGAGATGGTCAGCGAAGTCGACTCCAATAGTTAGTGCTGTGAATACATTTATATTTGACATATTTAAAATGACTTTATTTATTTATTTATTTATTTATTTATTTAATTACTTACTTATTTTACTAATCACATATTATAATAACAATAAAATAAAAAATTAATTCATTAACTTTGAGACGTTTGTAACGTTAACGTAAGGTAACATAAAATTGTTGTCGTTTTCAAGAATTAAATTATTTCTTTGTCTACAAATAATAATAATAATAATAATAATAATAGTAATTAACCACTGTCATCATCGTCGTCGTTTTCATCTTTGTCTTTTTCGTACTGCATTCCATATAACAGAAAATGGAGCCATAGATTTCCCAGAGTTCCTCACCATGATGGCGAAAACGAAAAGGAACCAAGGATCAGAAGAAGACATTCTAAGCGCCTTCGAGGTTTTCGACAAAGACCAAAATGGTTTCATCAGTGCGGCGGAGTTACGTCACGTGATGACTAACCTGGGGGAGAAATTGACAGACGAAGAAGTAGATGAGATGATAAGAGAAGCAGACACAGACGGAGACGGCCAAATAAACTACAGAGGTTTGTTCACAGCAGACAGACTGACCACATAAATACTATTAGACAAACAAAGGATTAATAACTGCACAAAATAATAATACTACGATTTAAAATAAAAGTGCATACATATCTATAACAATTTTCAAAAAATCTTATTAAATTATTTCGTCACAGAAATAGATATTCTTTAGCTCAGTTAATATTGTATAAATATATTGCCAAAGATAACATGAATGAAGGTTGAATGGTTGTTGAAGATAAGAGATGGTGTTAAAATTAACAAAATTATCCAACAGAGAGAGAGAGAGAGAGAGAGAGAGAGAGAGAGAGAGAGAGAGAGAGAGAGAGAGAGAGAGAGTTTGATTACACTTACAGTAATTAATGAAATATTATATAAAACATTGATTTATATTTTTAACGCTAGGTTGTTGCAGTTTGTAACTGATTTTCTTATTAACGGATTACAGACTTCACTCATACTTTAAATCACAAATAGTTATGTTCATTCAGTATTTAATATAAATTTTTATTTGTTGTTTTGTAGAATTTGTCAGAATGATGGTGAATACGTAACGTCACAAGAGTGGAAGATAGCGACCAGGGAAAGCCTTTAAAAACTATTCTCTGATCAAAACATTATTAAAATATCTATGCAATCTTGTAATAATATTTATTACACAAATAATATTATTATGTAGTTATTTTAATAAATTTGTTTTATATTATTAATATTAATATTATTATCATCATCATCATCATCATCATAGCCCTAAGTAGGTAGATTATTAAAACATTTGACTTAGTAGAGTAAGAAAATTATTAAGGGGAAATAACTCTTACACACTTAGTGGTCTCAGACATCGACTACAACGAAGCATAAGAAAATTATTAATTATAATAGGTTTCACAATTTCACAATATTATACGCAAAATTAGTACAAAATATTACTAAAATAAATTCATCCAGAAAATGTAATATCAGATAGTTAAGACAAAATATAAATTTCTTATTTACTAATTCGCATTAGCTAGGTAAGATGTAGCTAGGATTAGATTGTATTACTGTCTGTCTGTCTGGCTGGCTGGCTGGCTGGGTCTTTCTGTGTTAAACAGGTTTAAATAACACTTGAGAACAAATATATAAGCACGTATTGACAACATCTAAAATAAACAAGCCAGCAAATAAACAAATGTACAATTGTAAAAATAAATAAATAAATAATATTTATCCTATTGGGATATTTTCTTTTTTCAGACCTTCCTACTATCTACGTATATATATATATATATATATATATATATATATATATATATATACATATATATACTTTCATAAATACAGACATAATAGATACATACAAAAACTGGAATGGGTACAGAAAAATAAGGAAAATATATGTGGACTAAAATAAACAAATAATAATAATAGTGTAAATTTGATTCTTTAACGTTAGACAAATAAGGTGTAATATTATAAATGTCTTCATAATATTCTGTATATAATTTACAATACTGCTTCTCTTTTAAGATGCTGTAAAATATGAACCACAAATTAGGCCTTGCGACAGTTATCGCCGTATTTGACCCAGAGGTCATATTAGTTTCCCGCCACTATCAACCATGACAAACATGAAGCGACAATATTTGATATGTGAGATTCCGCACAATGCAGTTTATTCAAACATATCTTGACGTCAGGGTAAACTGAAAATAACAGGCCAAGCAGGTTTTCGAAAACATAGACATCGTTCTATCTTGTGGAAAACTGGTTAAACTGGATGAAAGTAACTTTTGTTGTCGTTTATTTTTGAATACTTGTTGTTAAGTCGACCAGTATTAATTTTATTACTCATAGTGGTTTCTTGATTCACTGTAGATGATGTCATTAACTCAGTCGACATAAAGTGGTAATGAAAATGAAGGATCGCTGGTTATACGACGATAATCTAATGATTAATTACCAATTTAAGTTCATAAACTGATAATAAAATTATACCGGTGTTGATAAGCAAACAATAGGTATACCTCCTATTGTGTTTTAAGACAAATTTGTTCATCTTGTTGTTATTTTAATAAAGGTTAAAAGCAAGGAATGTTAAATTTAAATCTTGGGTTAGGTTATCACATACCACGGTGTTTGATAAACCAGTTGCGCAGCGCTAGATAGAGTAAGAATTAGGTCAGCGTGGAATCAGTTTTGACGATTTAGTGTGTGTGTGTGTGTGTGTGTTGTTTAATTTAGCCTAGAATGAAAATCAAAACTTATTTTAAGCATAAATTATTAACGATTTTACATTTTATTACTGTCATTCCTCCCCCCCCCCCGTGCCATAAATATTTATATTCTACTAGAACACACATTTTTATACGCATGCGTAGGCATTTACCTCGCAGATATTGACGTACGGAATTTAAAAATATTGACACGAATGATCCGGTTTATAAAATAAAAAAATAAAATAATAATAGGCTAGGTTTTGTCGCAATGCGCATTCTTTTAGCCAATGAAAATCGTTTTACAAATCTTTGCCGCCTTCAAAAACAAGTCCGAAGATTTTTAATGTATCCTATAACCATGACGTAGGAAGACATATTGTTGTTACATTTTTGTAAACTTAAAAAAAAAAAAAAAAAAAAAAAAAAAAAAAAAAAAAGTGTTTTCTTTAATGCAAATCTAAAACGTACACTGACAGAAAAATAATATGTTATCTAAATAGATAAGTAAGTGCATAGTAAAAATTTATATTAATTACTGAATGAACATAATCTAATCATCATTTGTGATTTAAAAATTATTAAATACAGCTCAGTTCTGACAATTAGTAAAGTCTGTAAACCGTTATTAATAAGAAAATCAGATACCAACTCCAACAGGCTGGCGTTCAGTATATAAATCTATGTTATATATATAGTCTCTCTCTCTCTCTCTCTCTCTCTCTCTCTCTCTCTCTCTCTCTCTCTCTCTCTCTCTCTCTCTCTCTCCACACACTAAAACTAACGTTATTTATTACCTGAGCTAAATATCTTTAGTTAATTTGCATTATAATTCGTCTATTGAACCATGCAGACCCTGACAGGTGACACATTTGAACATGTACCGTACACTTCTAACAAACAAACTTTACTATGGGCGATGAGATCAGTTTGTACATAATAGAAGTAATATTTCATTTCCATTACCAAGGATTTTCGGAAAAGGCATGCGTCACCAGTGTAATGAATATAATTTTAAGTATTATAATGAAAAAAAGTACTGACTGGGAAAGCATAGGGTATAATATTACATTAGCCGCATGTCATAATAATAGTAATAATTGGAAAACAAGTGTATGTTTGTGTGTGTGTGTGTGTGACATATTCTATAACAACCAGTTTTCATTGATATAATATAGCGCCGCCAGAAAATCTTCATTTTTCAGTGTATCACACACACACACACACACATACACACACATTCACATACATATATATAAATATTTACATACATACATACATACACACACACACACACACATATATATATAAAACAGTATCAGTAATTATAAAATTATACTATAACACCATACAATGACTACCAAGGCAACAACAATCGCACTAACAGTCACTGAAATAATGTGAAATATTTGACATTTACATCACGTTTCTGATTCAGCTGAAAATGCCTCCAAAGATCAACACAAATAGTGACGATTTCTCCATAATTTTAAACACTCTGCATTCTTGTATTTACCGTGAACGCGCGACCAGCATGAAACAACTCCCAGAAAAAAGCTGGTTTTAATTATGAATAGAGTTTAAAAATCCACGCTTTATACAGAATTGTGAACTGGACCGGTGGTGAAACGATATGTAAAAAATTCTGATGGAATGTGTTGGATGATATAAATTTTTTGCTATCGTTGTTGTTGTTGTTATTGTTTTTGGATTTGGAGAAGAATATAATTTATCACAAATGGTATGTTTTTTTTTTTTTTTTTTTGTTGTTGGTTTTTTGCTTTTTTAAAACTTTTTAAGGATCTGTTTGTTAGAATGTTGTTTTTCGAAAGCAATTTGTTTAAATCATTCATTTTAATTTTCATTTATAATTTTTTTTTATTTTATTATTATTTTTTTTTTGTCATTTCATATTTTATTTTATTTTATTGTTTTCATTTCCAGTAAAAATAGGTATGCTCTGTGTGTTTTGCTCTACGGTTTAAATATTATTTGTCACAAATGTTTACTTAAGCTCTGTGATGGCTTCTTATATATAATAAGTACGTTTTAATAATAAATCAGAATACGAGTATTTTATTATTATTATTATTATTTTATTTTTATTCATTTATTTATTTTTATTTGTTTTGACAAATATATTTTACAAATTTTGATATGAGTATATGTGTGAAAATAGTTTTACTGTTTTCATTCTCTGGCCTTTTTAAATAATGACTCAAACACTTGATTTCTAATATAAATAAATTATTCAGTATGCTTTAATATTCATTGAAAGCACAAGCAATTCTTTCTTTCAAACAAGAAGCCAAGCTCGTCTGCTGAAGAAAATGTTAGAGTCGCTCTGTTTGTTAATGAGTTTATATAGAAGAAATTCTTTTTTCTATTGGGCTTACCCAACCCTAGTTAAATTTGCTTTAAATCCCATACAGAGATGCAATTCAAGAGGTAAGGATGTTGCCGTTACGCAAATACAACATCGTTGCCTTAACGTAGAAGTCAAGGCCGTTACGTTAACGTTAAGAGTCAAGACCATTGTCGTAATACTAAGTCAGTGCCATGACATTAAGAAGCAACTGTTGTTGCTGTTGCTGTAATGTCAAGTCAAAATCGTTGTCTCAAAGTTACGAGTCAAGGCTATTGTTGTAATATTAAGTGTCAAAGTTGCTGTCATAACGTCAAAGCCGTTGTCTTACTGTTGGGACTCGTTGATGATGTTGCTTAACCATGCACATAGTGTTTGATTGTTTAATAGAATAATTAGAACACTATTATCTTCGGAAGGAGAGCAAAATTTGTCAAAGTTATACGCTGATTACTTACGACATGAAGTAGAGAAACAGAAACAAAAAGAACGAAGAAGCAAGAAAACGAAATAAGAATTCATTTTTTATATTCAGAATGAAACAAATTGGTATTAATATAGTTAAGTAACTGTTGATTTTAAAAAGTTTGTTTTAATATTTCTTTTAATCGGTTTTATGAAGACTTCTAGTTTTTTATTTATTAATAGATCTATATAATTTGGTTCTATCATTTATTTTAATGTTGTTGATTTTTTTTTATTATTATTTTAATTATATATATTTTTCTTTTTTTCTTCTTCTTTTTTTTCCAGGCCGAAAATCTCACAGAAGATCAAATTAATGGTAAGTGTTTAATCAGTTTAAAAAAGACTGAATTATGGAAACAAATGGTTTTAAATAAATTCATTTTATGTAATAAAACAGTAACAACAATGCTGTTTGTTTAAAAGTCCACGTAGGGACTCGAACCCTAGACCCCTCAGATTAAAAGTCTAATGTTCTACCGACTGAGCTACGCAGGCTTTTGCATTTAAATTTTATTCATCTCTTTTTGTTGCTTTTTCTCACAGATATGGAAATTTTCAAAAATAATTCTTTGGTAATGGAAATCTCCTTGGACTGTTTGACCTTCTCAAAAATGTTATTAAATTTAATCTTGGAAGCCTCTTCAGACTTTTTAATTTTGGCTAAAATATTAACGGTTTTTGTGATCTTATTTAGTCAACTAATACATATTTATGAGACATTTTTTACATAAAATCGAACAAAGTTAAAAATAATTTTAATTACAACTTGCTATATATATATATATAGAAATACCCATCAAAATGATAATATTTTAACTGACAATACAGTTTAAAAAGCTTTTAATTCACTGCTTCAGATGAATTACTGTAATACTGAATTACTGAATGACTGTTCTAATGAAAGGATACTAACTAAATAACTAACTAACAAACTAACTAACAAAATAAATAAATAAATAAATGATACCTTAATTACAGTATTACAGTTCATTGAATTAAACGCTGGTTATTCAATACTCTTTACATAGTCCCTTAATACAATTAATTTTTACAATTTTATATCTCTCTCTCTCTCTCTCTCTCTCTCTCTCTCTCTCTCTCTCTCATAACATTTCAATATTTAACGCGCTAATACTCGAAACACAGCTGAATTCATTTACCCAGTACAGAAGTAATCTTTCAGTTGACATCAAAGTGTGGTAATATATAAATAAGTAAATAAATAAATTATATTAAAATATGAATAAGTTATTGTGATCAAAACATTTTTTTTTTTTTTTTTTTTTTTTTCCCTAAAATGAAGTCATATTTAGTGCAGAATGCATTTGATGTTTGTATTATACTGGATTAATTTTAATTCGACAAATATTAACATGTGATATTTATTTTTAACTGGTTGAAAGCTGTTATCAGCAAGAATTATAATGTGAAACATATTTTGTATTAGTTCTATATTATTTTTATATTCAATTTAAAACTTAGGATAGCTATTATTATTATGTTTCTTCTTATTATTATTATTATTATTACCATCATCATAATCATCATTATGACATTATGATATTTATTATTATTATTATCAGTAATTATCATCATTATCATTATCATTATTATTATTATTATTATTATTATTATTATTATTATTATTATTATTATTATTATAATTATTATTGATGTCGTTGTTGCTGATGATGATGATGACGATGAAGGTGTTGTTACTGCCTTTGTGATCATAGCCGTCTTGATTTGAAACAGTTCTTTCCTTTATGATACACTCCACCATGCTTTGACCCAGAAATTTAAACTGGTAAACTCCCTGCATTTGACGTGCAGTGTCTAAACATGGCAGGCAGTGACACGCGTGATCTACGATCTGTCTATCATGTCAGGAAGCAAGCTTGCTATTGGACAAGTGTCACAAGGGGCGGGGTTTACATGTCGCGAGGCCCTAAGCTATGGAAAAAGTTAGATGCCCGGGCAACATGACATCTGCTAATACACAGAATACTATTATGGGTTAACTGAACTGAGTGTCTGAACCTCAGCTGTTTTAGTCTATAGTTAAATGTAGATGTGTGCGAGAAAGTTTTAGTCTCTCGAAATAAATATAGCAGAACCCGCTATGGATCCCGTTCAATAATTACAACATCTATTTTTATTTTCATTTTTATTGCTTTATATTATACTATATTACATTGCATTACACTGCAAATTATATTATATTATATTATATTACAAAAACAGATATCAGGGAAGCTTTCAGTTTATTTGACAAAGACGGAAGTGGCGCCATAAGCACTAAAGAGCTGGCAACTGTAATGAGGTCACTAGGTCAAACACCAACGGAAGATGAGCTGCAGAACATGATCAACGAGGTAGACGTCGATGGTGTGTAGAAATTCAAATTCTGTTTTTTGTATTACGTAACTGATATCATCCCAGCAACATCAACAACAACTTAAAGAAAGAGAAATTCAAACATTTTGTACAAATCGTTATTTAAAATGATGTCAAGATAAAAATAATTTTGAAATAAATGTAATAACCATCTGTGATTATTATCTAACATAAAAGGTATAATTTTGATAACTCAGTCATTCAACATCATTCTAAGCATATTTATGTTTTATAAACACCGCATCATAGCGGTCTTTTGAGGTCGAAAAGAAGGTGCGACTGGCACAAATCGGAGTTCTATTTGGTTTTCAAACGCAATATTTTGTAAAACATATGCTTATTATGAGTTTTATGACGTGCAAAATAAATGAACTCCATATATTGGCAGTTGTGTTTTAAAACAAATCCGCGATGTTTTTGCTACGGCAATATCAACGAGTACTGCTGCCGTGTATGTGAATAAAGATTGTAAAATCTGTTCCAAAAAAAACCTCTCTGTAATTTTTGTCCCTCTGATGAGGGGACACCTGCAATGTACGGACATTTTTGCTCGGCCCCACAGGTGTCCGTATTAGACAGGTACCACTGTATTTTTACATTCTTTCGTACCGAGAACTCGAGAAACTAAACTAAACTAAATCTCTAATATATATGCATCACGTAAAACTGAACGGCTATTTCTTTAAATTTATTTTTTTTTTTTTTTTTTCCCCAGGCAACGGAAGCATTGAGTTTAACGAATTCCTGGCCATGGTGTCGCGTCAGATGGCGGAATGCATGGACAGCGAGGAGGACATGAGACAAGCGTTCAGGGTGTTTGACAAGGACGGAAGTGGATCCATCAGTGCCGCGGAGCTCAGATTAGTGTTGACCAACCTCGGACAGAAACTCACGGACGAGGAGGTCGAGGAGATGGTCAGGGAAGCCGACAACGACGGCAACGGCGAGATTGATTATGAAGGTCAGTCTGTGAAGTGTTTTTATTATTGTTGTTGTTATTATTATTATTATTATTATTATATTGTTGTTTTTCTGTAGAACAGTATTTTTTTTAATTTTTTTTTTTTTTTTTTTTTGAAGGTTTTTTTTGTTGTTGTTGTTGTTTTGTTTTGTTTTTTGTTTCTTGTTTGTGGTTTGTGGTTTGTTTGTTTTGTTGTTGTTTTTTGTTTGTTGTTTGTTGTTGCTTTTGTCCTTGTTTTTTTCTCATTTATTTTGCATTATTAATTTATGTCATTCTGTAGAGTTATAATTAAATTTTTATTTATTTATTTATTTATTCATTCGTTCATTTCATTTTGCTTAAATTCATTTCACTTTTATTCATATAGTTTTAGTTTATTTTGTATTTGTATTGTTTATTATTTATTTATTTGTTTATCTTATATTTTTTATTTATTCATACATTTATTTATTTACAGAGTTTGTTGCAATGATGAGTAAGAAATGACGAAACATCAAAGATCTTGAAAACACAAACTGAGTCTGTCGACCACAGAACTGTGAAGTCAAATAACTTAAAATAGAGAATTTAAAAAAAACAACACATAATCTCTTACAATGTTCCAGAACTTGTATCTTCAAGTATCTTTGAACTGAGAAATATCAAAAAACAAACAAACAAAAAACAAAAGCCAGCACCAACACCTCAAAAAGGTTATCACAAGTTATCATCTTCATATCATGATTTTAAAAAAATCTTCAAAACATAAAACAAATCGTGTATTTAACACATTTGTGTTTACTATTATTATTTTTTATTTATTTATATTTTATTATTATTATTATTATTTGCCACAGGACTTCAGTGTTTGCTAATAATAAAGTATGACCAAAAAAATTACAACCAATTTTTTCCTCTTTTTTTTTTCGATCATTTTTCTCTTTCGGTTTTCTTTCTTTCTTTCTCACTTTCTTTTTCTATGTGGTTATGTTTTGATTGTTGTAGCCTGTCGGTAGAGCATCAGACTTTTAATATGAGGGTCCAGGGTTCGAGTCCCTATGTGGGCTTCGAACAAAAGTTAGTTATTTTGACTTAATTACTGTTATATTTAAAAGTCATCCAATACTGACATGGCTATCGCCTTAAATTTATAAACCATGTTAATTATTATAACAAAATGTATTAAATTACTTTTCGTAGATTATGTTATGTTAACATAGTGATTATGATGCTAATAATAATGATGATTAATAATAATAATAATAATAATAATAATAACGACTATAATAACAGTGCTCGTAGTATTGTAACAGTAGCAGTAATAGTAGTAGAGGTAGTAATAGTAGCATTATGAATAATAGTAGTAATAATAATAGTAGTTGCAGATGTAGTAGATGTTGTTGTTGTTGCTGCTGTAGTGCATTTGAAAAAGGGTTCTTCCAAAGAGATAAAAAAAAAAATCTACTCTGACGTCTTCAAAATTAATGTAAGTCAAAGCTTAACAAACTTTCTAAACACTGCACTTCGAGTCTGACAGAACACGACTCCGATATCTGTGTCAGAAAGATTTGATTGAATATACCCGCGTTATCAGCCAAACAAACAACAACCACTGAATCTACGTGTTCTGACCAAACTGCCACACAGCCGCCGCTTTCCCCGTTGTGACAAAAATACCCTTTGATGGCTGAGTTTCTTTCAAAAGAAAAATACAAGTTTGGATTCGCTTGATTTTGTCAATACGTCAAAACCTATTGTATGTATTTATATTGATACGTGTGTGTGTGTTCCTCAGGGTAACCGTTAGCTTCATAATATACGCTCTTTATCAAGTGGGACGTCACAGGTTAAAAAAAAAAAAAAAAAAAAAAAAAAAAAAAAAGAAAGAAATAAGAAAAAGAAAAGAGAGAAAAAAAAAAGAAAAAAAAAAAAGGTATTTCTTTTCGATCTAACGGGATCGAAATTGTAACGGTATATCACCGCAGTTATCAAAGAGAGTAATATACCAGGTGATTTCGTTTTTACGTACCAGTGTAGCGGTACATGATAAAGGAATTAGTGTAAACAAATAAAATATATAATTATTGAGATATATTTATTTTGTTATCAGCACTTCACCTGATTGTCGATTTTCCTTGAACAATGGTGAGTAACTCTGACATTTTTTTATTTCAGTTTAATTATGTGTCTTCCTATAAATCGTTAACGAATGTTTTTTGATAGTAACTTTACAGCATAGACAAATATGTATGTGTGTGTGTGTATATATATTTATATTATTATACATACATACATAAATGCATATGTGTGTGTGTATGTGTGTGTGTCCATGCAGGCATGTATGTACGTATGTATGTATCTATATATGTATATATGAATGTATCTTTCATTGTAATCTTCTTTTTTACTGTAAATCTTTATTGGAATGTTGTCCTATGTTTTTACCCACACTCACACACATACATATGCATGCATGTATGTAAACATGTATGTATGTACTTGTGTATCTGCGCACTCACTCACAAATACATATACACACATACACATACACACATACACACACATACAAACATACATACAAAGTTACATGCATACATATATACATATGTGTTTATCTCTATGTCTGTCCGATTTAGATAATCTGTCTGTCCTGTCTGCATAACTGAATGATTGTCTGTCTGTATGTGTAAAAACCTCTGCCTACCTATTATCTTATCTGGGATTGTGTATTTGTGTAAATGTAAACATTACTGAATTTTTCTGATAATATCAATATGCAGACAGCATTTTGTTGACATAATAGCCAGCACATCACACTGTGTTTCACTGCATTTTTTTTTTTTTATCACATTTTTCCAGTTCTTCAGAATATGAAAAATACGTATATATATATATATATATATATAAATATAGCATTAATTTCATCTCTGTGTTGTTGTTATTTTGGGGGTTTTTTTCTCAGATAATATATAAATATATTATAGTTCCATACTTTATTACGTTTATATATTCAGTAAATATGTATTAGACTACGTAAACAATCTGCGCAATTATCTCGCATTTGTAAACAAAATTAACTCGTCGTTTTCACAACAACAGTAACATAAAATATATAGCAGTATTTTATTCCATTTTTTTTTTTTTTTTTTTTTTTTCATTTTGCAATGCAAACACAAGTTCCACGTGTTCTTTCCTTAGAAAATGACTTGATTAACATATCCAAAGAAAACTTAACTATGCATACAACACTGTCCACCATTGACTTTGACTTACACGTATGTACCCTTCAAACTTCACACCAGAGCAAACACACTATTACCGTAGTTTGGCTTAGGACGAAAATGCTTTTGAAAAGAACAGCTAAACCAAATTCGAGCTCATTGTTCAGACAAAAGAATTGGTCAGAGATTTGAAGAAACGTGTCCGACCGTTACTTTGACTTTTGACGAAGCTTATGTCTGAAGTATAAGTACCGACATTGATTTCAGTGTTTGTCAGGTCCCGTGTCAAGCGTAGGTCAGTTTTTCAAGGGTTCCTTGAAATATATAGGTAATAATAACTGGTGTAAAAAAGAGTGTGTGTGTAAGAGAGAGAGAGAGAGAGAGAGAGAGAGAGAGAGAGAGAGAGAGAGAGAGAGAGAGAGAGAGAGAGAGAGAGAGAGAGAGAGAGAGAGAGAGAGAGAGAGAGGAGGGAGAGGAGAGGGAGAGAGAGAGACATACATACACACACACACACATATACATACACACATACATACGTACATATATACATACATACATATTCATACATACACACACACATACAAACAGATTCACATATATACTAGTACATACAAACAAATATATTTACAAACACATATGGGCAAATACATACAACCATATACATGACGCAATATGAAGAAGTTAAAACGTCTTAAACGAACCCTTACTTTTCTTTTCCTGAACCCGTACATTATAAACTACAATCCATTTGAAAAAGAAAACTACAGAAGTACGAAGATATGGTATTATGCTAGCGCACAAAGTTTTCATTCAAATGGTTTTTTATTTTGTCAATTCACTAAACCACACTAGGAGGTTACCTCTAGATAAATGTCATGGTTCTGAAGGCGCGATATCATTTACTTAGAAATGTTATCAATATCAGTTATGTAGTTTATTAATGGCAGAGTATTTGTGGTTTTTAATAAAATAATATTATGTTTTCAGTGACAGTACTAGATTAGAACAGGGAATTTATTGTTATTTGCCCAGAGAGGAATAAGAAGAATAAAAGATTCAGACACTTTCATATAAACATGCACGTACGCACACACACAAAGACAAACACAAACACATATAATACACATACAGCTATATGTATACATATATATAAACAAATATACAAGCATAGTTACATTACACACAGTGACAGACATACACAAACACACACACATGCATACATGTATAGATACTCAAGAATATACACATACATACACACACATGTGTATGATCATATACTAGAGAGAGAGAGAGAGAGAGAGAGAGAGAGAGAGAGAGAGAGAGAGAGAGAGAGAGAGAGAGAGAGAGAGAGGTATGTCTAACAATAGACACTTTGAAAAGAAGCATATATATATCTGTATATGCCGTTATTAATAAATTCTTCCTCCACGTAATTATACACATTTTCTATACGAATACCTCCCAGCCTGTAGTAATGTCATTGTAGAATCAAAGTTAACATACTGCATAGGCTGAAATACCAGGCCATTCCTCTGTAGTTCTTTTCAATTTCTTAGACATATAACACACGGAATCCACCTCGTTTATCTTGATAGTTTTGTGCCGTGAAGAGGTGTAGATGTTAACTTGACTACCGTCAGAATTTAATTAAAATTACCTGGAGGGAGTCTCTATTGTAAAAAAAAACCTACTTTTGTAGGTTAAAATGAAATCAAACAGTGAAAGGAATATAATATATCAGTAAAAAAAATAAAAAAAATAAAAATGTTATTGGATAAAATATAATTGTGGTGTGTGTATATAAGCTTTTATGTATGTGTGTGTATGCGTAATATTAATATTAGCAGCTGTAGTATTAACAGTTTCTTACATACGTATGTAAATAATGTGTGTAAGTATATGTAAATATCTAAGTATGCATGCATGCAGGTGTGTGTATGTGTGTGTGTGTGTGTGCGGCGTGTGTGCGTGTCAGAGTGTTAAAGAACACGACTTATTTTTTAGTTTGATATGAAACGTCAAAATACGTTTCTGAGGAATGTGATACGGTACTTTTTATTTAAATGAATCTAGTTTCTTAATTTTATTTTTAACTAGTTAAAACAGACAACATTTTGTGACTAATTTTTTTCTCTTGTATTTCAGACTGACCAGCTGAGCGAGGAACAAATAGCCGGTAAGTTTAGTATTCATTTCTCATTAACTCTAGATACACACACACAAATAAACAAATACAAATAAATATACACACACACATATATAGACATACATACACACACACATATATAGACACACATACACACACAATATATATATATTAATCACACACACATATATAGACATGCATACTCAGAAAATATACACACATAGACAAATAAACATATACAATACACGCTTATTCAAACATACATATATACACACATACATAGATACATACATATATACAAATAAACATACACACACACACACAAATAAACATATACAAACACATAAAAATATGCAACACACACACACACACACACACACACTCATAAAATAGAGAAACACACACACACACATATATATGCCCACATAAATATATAGAAACAAACATATATATATATAGATACATACATAGATAGATACATATACATATACTCATAACACACACACACACACACACACACACACACACACACACAGCTATTAACAAAAAATAAAAACCAAGGAGACCATTTTCTAAGATAACCCACTACTGTGTTCTCGAAACAAACAAACAAATAAACAAATAAAAGAAGATGAATGGGTACTTTTCTTAAACACAGTGGGGTCCAAATCCTACTAGAATTGCACTACTTTCCGCAATGTTCAGATAAATCTTCTTTAATACAAAATAATTACATGCATTCAAATGGTTTTGCTCTATTGTCTTTTTTTTTTTTTTTTTTTTTTTAATGTTAACTAACAATGAACATATTCCACTGCACATTTGATAGGGCTAAAGGTTTAATATGTTGGCGTGTATTCAAGTATTTGTGTTTTTATTAGTGTAGATATGTTCACATGTATTAAATAAAATATCTAGAAATATTGTTCCATGTACATACGCATATATGAATGTATGTATATTAATGTATTTATGTATATATATATGTGTGTGTGTGTGTGTGTGTGTGTTTGGAGGAATGGACAGATGGATGGTTGGATGGATGGACGGATTTATGGATGGATGTATACATACACAAATTTTATACATAACATATGCAAAACATTCATACTTCTTTTTTGTTTCTGATTCCGTGAATGCTCTTATATAAAAGTAAAATTGTTTATTTCCTTTAACACGTATAAAATTAGCGTGTACTTGTCAAAATGAAAACAAATGTTCTGCATGACAATAATTAATCAGTCGTAAATGACTAAGACAAATACACACACACACACACACACACACAAACACACACACAAATATATATACATATGATTTTTATGATTTAGACAGGATAATAAAATATTATATATCGATATCAATGGATGTCATACAAGGTGGTGTGATATCTATTTATTATCGTTATAAAATATTTTATAATTCAATCGATGAAGGGAAAGTCCCAGCCACCTGACAAAGAAAGAATAACATGCACTGCTTGTTGCTGTGTGCACCAGGAACTGGTTTAAATAGGCGGATAACGACACACATGTAATATAAATTATACACGACTGTACTGTAATTCATTTTTGTTCATCGTTTGTTGTGATTATGGGTTTTCTTAACGTTGGCTTAATGTTTCTGTTTCAGAATTCAAAGAGGCATTCAGTCTATTTGACAAAGATGGCGATGGAACCATCACAACAAAAGAGTTGGGAACTGTAATGAGGTCACTAGGTCAGAATCCAACCGAGGCTGAGTTGCAGGACATGATCAACGAAGTAGATGAGGATGGTTGGTAGATGTTGATCATATACTTGTGTGTGTATGAGAGAGAGAGAAAGAGACCGAAAGACAGTCAGACAGAAACAGAGAGAGAGAAAGAGAGAGAGAATAAAAGAAAGAAAACGTGAAAATAAATAACAGAAAAACATTACAGAAAAAAGAGAATTTTTTTTATATATATATATATATCATGTGATAATGCGAATTTTTATTTATATGTATCTATTCACAGAGGTTTGCTGCAAATACTATTAACAGCGACTATTTTGTCAGTGAATCTAATATCCATGTCACGATAAACAAGCCAATGGACATAACTAACCTCAGTTTCAGATTCGTATCAATCTAAATTAGCTAGAAGACCAAATCTTTTTTCTAAACATCCTGCTAGCGTACACATATTTTAACGTCTGTGATGCTTAAGCGGACACAGATTTTCAAGGATTCTGCAACAACTCGCAGTGTTTGTTCCGAAAAGGACCAAAAGTAAGGTCCTTAGCTGCAAGAAACTGTGGATTCACCTTTAGTAATGTTAACTGTCAACTCCGATGCGAAACGAAATTGGTAGATGCCCATTTCTGACAGCGATGCCCCAATCTTCAGCTTATGTCAAAATCTACTTCTGCTTCTGGCTTCCCTGTTAACAAGCCTCATAAACCCTTTTGTCTTTTCGAAAATAGTTTTTCTTTTTGCATTAAAAATAAATTACTGAAATTCTCCGATCTTGTACTCCTTTTGTTGCTCAAAACGGTGACTTTAACCCTTGATGTGGGAAAAACAAAATGGATTCTTTGAAAAAAAAAAAAAAAAAAAAGTAATAGTAATAATAATCATAGTAATATAATAATAAAAAGTTCGCGCGCGTTTTACGTTTCCGGTACACATACGCGCCAAAGGAATCCAAACAATTTCAGTAAATATTTACACATGTGCACTTTATCGAAAATAAAGATTGATGATGCACTGAAATTCAGATATGTTAGGTATGCAAACCAAGTATTTCATTTGTGCCATTTACAGCTGTAGTTAAACGTAAGTGTTCTTTCTGGTATAATAATAATAATAATAATAATAATAATAATAATAATAATAATAATAAAATAATAATATCACTTATGTTAAGTAATAGAGCATAATTATAAAAGTTTCTAATTTAAAAACGTCATCTACAAATATACTGAAATTTATAAATAGAAAATGTCTGTTGGCTGCAAAAATAAAATAAAATAAAATAAAATGAAAATAAATTAAATAAATTAACAGGTATAAATTAAATCCCGTCTGAAAATAAATGAGCAACATTATTTTTAAAATGGAAAGCTATGGTTAAAAGAAACCCCCCAAAAACACAACAAAAACAAACAAACAAACCTAAACATACACACACAAAAAAGAAGTAAAAAAAAAAAAACGATAAAAAATAAAATAAAGTAAAATAAAATAAAACAAACAAACAAGTAAACAAATTAATGAATTAATTATTAATTAAACTAAATTAAATCAAATTAAATTGAAGGCAAAACCGTAAACTACTTCTCAACCAAAAATTCACATTCCAAATAATTCGACCTCTGTTAGACCTAACCAAACCATAACTGTAAAACCGGAAAGTGTGAAAGTACAGACTATACGAGAAGTTGCTTGGATTCCTTCGTATAGGCAATGGTACGATTGACTTCACGGAGTTTCTCGCCATGATGTCGCGTAAGATGAAAGACACGGACTCGGAGGAAGAGATACGAGAAGCATTCCGAGTTTTTGACAAAGACGGAAACGGCTTGATTAGTGCAGCCGAGTTGAGACACGTGATGACCAACTTGGGAGAGAAGCTGACTGATGAAGAGGTTGATGAGATGATCAAGGAGGCTGACACTGATGGAGATGGGCAGGTTAATTATGATGGTAAGAGATGTTTTGTTGGTATTGGGGTTTTGTTGTTATTGTTGTTTTCATTTGTTGCTGCTTCTGTTGTATGGGCTGATTTTTTTTTTTTTTTTTTTTTTTGGTATTGGGGTTTTGTTGTTATTGTTGTTTTCATTTGTTGCTGCTTCTGTTGTATGGGCTGATTTTTTTTTTTTTCTTTCTTTATCTATTTTTTATTATTATTGTTGTTGTTATCGTTCTTCTTCTTCTTCTTCTTCTTCTTCTTCTTCTTCTTCTTCTTCTTCTTCTTCTTCTTCTTCTTCTTATTATTATTATTATTATTATTCTATTTCAGAGTTCGTCAAAATGATGACGCCTCAGAACTAATAGAAAAGGTGGAACAAAATTCTTGCCATGACTCATCTGAAGATGAAACAGTGATATTCTAGAAACAAACTGATACAGCATAAAACTAAAAAAACAACAACCAAAAAAAAAACCAAAAAAAACAATCGTATTTTTCTTTTACTGAAACTTCTCTAGAACTGCCAAATTTTTCTATATACTCAATATAAGTAGAGTTATCTACCTATGAAAACAAATCTAGTTAATGTGACATATTCATTTACATACATTTTATTTCCGTTGCCATACTCTCTCTCTCTCTCTCTCTCTCTCTCTCTCTCTCTCTCTCTCTCTCTCTCTCTCTCTCTCTCTCTCTCTCTTGTCATATCTTTCATTCATTCTCTCTCTGTTTATCTTTCTTCATCTTTATTTCTTTTCATATCTTTCATTCATTCTGTCTCGTTATTATTATTTGTTACTTTATTTATTTGTTATATTTAGACGTTGCTGTCATTTCTACCTGTGTTAAAAACGAAATACCTCTCAAGTTACATATATATTAGTTATTTATATACAATGTATATTTATTATTATATATTTAATAAAAATAATCAACAAAATACCTTTACTGTGTGAATAATTATCTTTGTTAACTGTGTGTATATTTATTTATGTATATATGTATTGTGTTTATCTGCATGTATATATGCATGTATTTGTGTACGAGCGTATTTTTGTATATATGTGTGCATGCATGGTCGTATCTGGGTGTATGAAGTGCAATGTATGGTTCCGCACTACTGCGCATGACAGTCATACTGAGTTGAAGGATCAGTTCTGCACATCGCGCAAAAGGGCTCTTTTCCCGTGAGATTTATCAGTGGCCCTGCTATGCACTGTGAATAAACTTATAATTAAAATTGTGTACTCATACAAACATTATCACATACACGATTACACACGATCATACATGTTAATACATGCATACATACACGCACGAACCTACAGTCAGTCATCCACATACGTACACACACACACACACACACACACACACACACACACATATAAATATATAGATAATATATGTTCTTACATATACACAAATACAAAAAAAACATGTGTCTCTGTTTATATATTGGACTAGGTAAAGGAAAGATCGGTTTTAAGCAGTTTGTTGGAGCGATGTCATCAAGAATGAGGCAGCCAGAATCAGATCAGGAAATCATCAAATACTTCAAGATTTTTGACAAGGACAACAACGGCTTCGTCAGCGTCGTCGACATGCGCAAGGTGCTGATGACAATAGGCGACTGTCTGAACGACGTGGAGGCTGACGAACTCATACGACAGGCAGACCTCGATGGCACTGGCTTCATCAACTACGAAGGTGAACTGATATTAAATATACACAAATTATGGCGATACATCATTTATGTGTGTGTGTGTGTGTGTGTGTGTGTGTGTGTGTGTGTGTGTACCCATACACACATATATATATATTCATGCTGTTTTCTTTTCCTCTTTTGCTTCAGAATTTGTGCTGTCCATGAGTCATTGACCTTCACCGTCTGTGACCTTCACCTTGGACTAATTCCTTTACCACTGGAGAAGAAGACTGTAGACTGAGATAACAAAATACATGTTCAGCAAGAAAGTAACACGAGTGACTGTTTTGGAAAATAGAACAAATATAAAATGATTAAATATTTATTTATTTAGTAACTTTTTTGCTAGCTATTTTAATTATGGCCGTTAATCTTATCGCCATCATCATCGTCGGCATTGTTATCAGGTTTTACTGATAAATATTTTCTTTGCTTCTGTTATAACAACCATCAGCATCGTCATCATTAAAATAATTCCTTACATTATTGTTGTTGTTGTTGTTCATATAGACGTACATACTTACAAACAAACAAACATACATACCTACATACATTCATACTAAATACACATGTACATATATCATATATGCATTGACAAATATTTTCTTCTCTTTTTTTTTTTTTTTTTTTAACGGTCATAATTATGATAATATTGTACAGTCACCTCTTGTGACTTAGACCACAAACACAATTAACACTGTCAGTAGAGCGCACCCATGAAAGGTGGAATTTCAGACACGGATAAACAAAGCGTATTGAAAAAGAGGCAAAAAGCAAAAGTGGTAGTCCAGCGCACTGCCGGGATTAGAACTCTGGTATCCCGGGGTAGATACCAGTAGCAAAACCATGGTGAAGAAATAACTAAATAAATAAATAAATAAATGATACGGTAAGATAATCAACAATTATAATAACAGAATAAAATAAAAGAAATTTACATTTTAGTATAAATAAATAAAGTGTATCACAAAACTGAAATAAGTATATACTTTTTTTTATTAAAACACATTGTATTTGGTTTACTGCCATCAAACAACAAACACGCACGTTTTCGTTAAATATTTATTATATTTCCACAGTACAAATAATTTACGACACCCTCGAAGTTTTGTATAAACACTACGGCTGTACTGTTTTATTCAGTAATATTTTAACTTAATTAAATTTACCTGCAATGTGAATAATAAATCTTCTTTTCTCTTCAGAGACTGATTAAACCAAAAAAAATGTTGACTTATCTATGAATCATTATACTTGTGAATCGTCTTAGTGTTTCGTTCGTTATCTTCAAAAATTTGCTGACAGTTACCGGCAAATTACTACCTTATTACCTTTTGTATTTGTACATCTGCGTACATCAGTTCCACTATCTTTGCGAGTGTCGTGCCATTTGGTCAAATTCCCAGACGGTGAAAATGCCATTTGGTCGAAAAATAAATATTAGTTAGTTAATTACGTAAACGCTACGTTGTTAACCTGTATAGCTAACAAACTGGACGCCATTGGTCACCTTTTTGTAGCAGCAGTGATTTGAATGAATGAATGAATGAAAAAAAAAAAAAATTTTTTTTTTTTTTTTTTTAGAAAAATCAGACATTTTTTTTTTTTTTTTTTTACATATCCTGTTTTCCTGTTTATACAGAATTTTACGCAATTTTGTTTAAGCAAAACTCTGTTCGCTCACATTTTGGTTATCTGATAGTCTGTTACGTTTTACTTGTGCATTACTGTGTAGAGACGATTATCGTGTTTACCTAGTCATAACAATGTAATCAATAATCGTTCTAACCCTACACGTTTTTGTAGGGTTTTGTACCTGTTAACCAATTTATCTTTATGTCGTCTAACCCTTTTGGGTGTACCTACATATTAAAACAAAAATTGTTGTGTTTTACTTTCACGAACCCGTGTAGATATTATTGTTTTTACCTGCTGTTTATTTCATCAATACACCTGTATACTCGAAATGTACAGGTATTACTCAGTTTGTGTGCGTGTTAGCGTTATCTATAGATTATAACATTTGTTACGTTTTACATAAATATACAGGTATATATCATTACTTGTTGAGGGGGGGGTTCTGTGTTTTTTTTTTTTTTTTCATAAAATATCCTGAAATTGAGTTGTACAGGTATCACTTGACTTTTTACACCTGGTAGGTGTTGTTTGTTAGTTATAACACTATCTGTATTTTACCTGAATATACATGTATAGCTGTTATCTTTTTACGTGTTTTTTTTTTCTTTATCTTTTCTTTTCTTTTTTTTTTTTTTTTTTTTTTTTTTTTTTTTTTTTTTTTTTTTTTTTTTTTTTTTTTTTTTTTTTTTTTTTTTTTTTTTTTTATTTTTTTTTTTTTTTTTTTTTTTTTTTTTTTTTTTTCTGATGTAATTTAATCAAATTCTACAGATATCTCTCAGCTTTATACTGGATATGTCTTATATGTTAATTATAAAACTAATTATATTTTACCTGAAATGTACAGTTATTCTTATCATTTTAAAAAATTTTGGTGTTTTTCTTTTCTTTTTTTTTTTTTTTTTTTTTTTTTTTGTTTTTTTGTTGTTGTTGTTGTTATTGTTGTTTTCACCAATATTAATATAATTAAGCTTTTCAGATATCACTCAACTGTAAACTTGATAGGTGTTATCTATCAGTTATAACACTATCTATATTTTACCTGAATATACATGTATAGTTATCGTTATCGTTCTACATGTTTTTTTCTTTCTTTCTTTATCTTTCTTCTTTTTTGTTTTCCTTTTTTTTTTTTAAATTCATCGATATAATTTGTAATCAAGTTCTACAGACATCATTCGACTGTAAACTTAGTATGTGTTATCTATTAATTATAACACTATTTATTTATTTAACTCAGTTTTAGTATAAATATAGCAAGTGTTATAATTAACAAACAACACCTGTCAGGTGTGAATATTATCATAAATCAGCTGATCAGAGGTTGTTATCTGTATACGGATATTTACTTACTTGGTGATTTATTACAAATATTGAACTTTTTTTTCTTCTTTTCTTTGTTTTATTTTTTTCTTTCACATTTTAGGTGTTTACACATGTAAGTTAATGCCATACCTAGGTTATTATTTATACTCAGACAGTTTACATTAATCATTACTGGGTGATAAGCATAGCTTTATTTTTATTTTTATTTATTTGTTGTTTTTTTGATCATTTATTTACTTGTTTGTTTGTTTCTTTACGTTTGGATGTTGTTGTTTTTTCCATTTATTTGTTTATTTGTTTGTTTATTATTTTATTTTATTCTATTTATTTAATTTAATTTAATTTTATTTTATTTTATTTTATTTTATTTTATTTTACTGTATTGTATAGTATTATATTGTATTGTACTGCATTGTATTGTATTGTACTGTATTGCATTTTATTTTACTTGGTTTAATTTATTTATTTTTTTGGTTATTTGTATCGTTGTTGCTTATCTGTTGTTGTTTTTCGTTGTTGCTTATTCGTTGTTGTTTTTTTGTTATCTATATATAATTGTACTTACAGTGTTGTTAACAACTGTAGTTGTAATATCAGATGTACTGTAGTAGTAGTTACTATTGACGTAGTAGGTAGTAGTACTGAAGTAGTAATAGTTGTAGCATAATACTGTAGTGGTAGAAATGGTGGTGGTAGTAGTAGTAGTGGTAGTAGTAGCAGCAACAGTAGTAGTAATGGTAACAGTAGTAGTAGTAGTCCCAGTAGCTATAGCAACAAATTCATCTTTTTAGTACTCAAATACAATGTACTGACGTACCTAGAGGCTTGTTGTGGTAGGTGGTTAACCTGTATGTTGTTGTTTTTTCTCATTGTTTTGTTTTTACATTAAATAGTAACTATATTTATATGTGTGAACGTTAACGTATAAACAAGACCCTAAAACTCACGTGACTGGTAGCAACTGGGGACAGCAGTCTCTAGGCCGGGTTGTGTAACAAAACATTTCTATCCATTACAGAAGTAAGTAAATAAATAAGTAAACAAAGAATGAAAGAAGATAGGAAGAAAAACCCGAGAAGTTAGTAATAATCAGGCGTCAGTATATATATATATATATATATATATTTTTTTTTTTTTTTTTTTCTGCCAAGACACCTGTATTACCTAAGGATATCGTTGCTTAGTGTGCAGAACTTTAGATGCGTGTGTACAGGCGTTATGAGAGGATCAAGGAGGGGGTGAAGCCCTTAGTACTCCTCTCTCTGTTTTTATTTTCCCGTCTCACTGTCTAAAAAATTTTTTTTTTGTTGTTGTTGTTGTTGTTTTTTCAATAATAATGAAATTTATTTCATTTTGAACAGTTTAGCCAACCACAAATGAAAAAAGTAAATCCCGAAAAAACACACCTCCTATCAACAATCCTCGATTCTGCCCTTAATGGTTTAACTTTCTAAATTAATGTATGTGTTGGTTATATCTGTAATGGTGGCGTTTATCCGCTATCGTGAATATTTTGAAATGACTATAATTATTTACCTGCAGGCAAAACATTTGTGATATTTAACATGAACGTGGCTGATAGAAAATTGTATGTCTTCAAATAAATGTGTGTAGCGTTAGGAAAATTAAAATTAAAATATTGTCGAGTAAAAACGTTTTATTTTATTTTATTTTATTTTATCTATTTTTATTATTAATTTTAATATTATTATTATTTTTTAATTGCTACAACGACATAATTAAATAAAACTAATTTTTATAACCTATACACTACAAATACAATGAATCTATAATGTCTTACGAAAAAAGATATTGCTCTTTGTGTGTTAACATAATTTTTAATTAAACTATTTTTATTATGATATACAATTAATAAATTTTAATGGCTTTTCCCTTCTTTTTTTTCTTTTTTATTCAGTTCATTTGTTTGCTGTTTGTTTCATTTTTTTATCTATTGATCTATCTGTCTATCTATCTTTCTGTGTGTATATCTGTCTATCTATCTTTCTGTGTGTATATCTGTCTATCTATCTATGTATATATCTCTCTATGTCTTTCTATAAACGCGTGTGTGTTTATCTACCCGTTTATTAGTTTATTTGTTTGTCTGTTTGTTCATTTATTTAACTGTAGGCTATCTGAAATACAAAGGAAAAACTTGATTACAACTTTACATAACACATACTGTGACCCTGAATAACAGATTCACAAATAGACAAGCAGACATTTAAACAAACGGACGAAAAAGCATACTGGCGCAGAGAGACAAACATACACTTTCATGCACACATGCATGTACAAAAACAAGCATGCAAGCACGCGTGAATGCATTCACATACAAATATGTATATATACACACATATATTCGCATGCACTTAGATACAAACGTTCATAATAATTTTACGAAAATAATCTCTCTCTCTCTCTCTCTCTCTCTCTCTCTCTCATTAATATTTATTTTCAGAATCCTTAATACTAAGGACTTAATTTTGTTCATAATAAAAGAAAAGTTGTGTCGCAACTTTTTGTAATGCCTGAATAATCACTGACATGCAGCTATCAGTTATTTCATTCTTTTTATTTTTGTTATTTAATATCCGTTATTATACTGAAGAACTACACTTTTATTGTTGTCGGTGAATTCGAATCATGGAACGCATGAAAACATGAGTTATAAGGACTGTAATTGTTCACAATCGCAATGGTTTCGTCTTTCACTAAAAAAAAAAAAAATTAAAGCGTTTAAAAAGAAAAAGATGTGAAAACAGACAGACAGAGAGGAAAAAAAAACAAACAAAGAAGATAAAAACAAGATTAATGTTGAAAATAATAATAATAATGAAAAATAAAGAATATGATAGTGTGAGAAGAAAAAAAAAATGTAAAAGAAATATGTACATTCACCTCTGGAGAGAAATCGCAATGCGACAAATCACCATGACGACCGCCAAGTAAACAAATGTAGTATGTCGAAACGGGCGTTGCCCTTTTTGATACAACTTTCACAAGTGTCCAAACATGTTTTATTGAAGACTTCTGCAAGTCGTAAAGATGTCAGAATCCGTACTGACGTACCATATCAATAATTTACAATATGCTTGTGAACCGTTTCGATTCTGTTTAATTAGGGTTGGGTTTTTTTGTTGTTGATGTTGTTTGTTTTGCTTGGTTAGTTAGGTGGGCGTTTTTTTTTTTGTTTTTTTTTTTCTTTCCTTTTTTTTTCTTTTTTCTTTTCAGTATCCGATTTCCATGCCCTTGTTTGTATTGTTGTGTTAACGTACATCAAGTTTTTAAATCCGCTTTCTTTTTATCATGCTTATTGCTGCACTATTTATTAAAACTACAGAGTAATGCAATTTATTCAGATAAGGGCTCGATTTAGCAACATACATGCACACCTACGCACAAACACACCATGCGTAAGAAACAATAAAAAAGAAAAACGAAAACAAAATTAGACATTTTAACTTTGTAAATCGATATTTCTCTATTAAAATTAAGTTGCATTTTAAAAATTAGTTGGGGACGAAGTACGGGAACAAAAAATGTATTTCCAATTTCCATATCCTGAAAAGTTCGGTTGATTTCTTCGGAACAGCTGAGCATTTGTTTTTGTATATATGGTACCGATGGCTTTACTTAGTTAAGCATACATACTAATAAGGGTTTTTTAATCCTTTTTTTTTTTGGAAGGAGAAGGGCGGGAACAGTTATTATCCTCCCTGGCTATGGTCAAACGAATCGCCTATAGCAATATTTAAACCGTTGTATTACACTTTGATTTGTGATCAAGTTGGAATCAAGTACGACTTAAGCATAGTTTTATACTGTACGTGTTCTTTTCTAAAACCAAAAGGCGCTTATTTCTGCAGCCAATTTTGAATTCACGTCGGATTGGCTACATTAAACCGATGAATGTAGGAAGGAATGCTTAATAACACTCCAGAACAAAAATATATCGGCTACTGGGCGTCAAACAATGGTATATTAAATCCAAGTCATTCTTAACAATAGCAGGATTAAAGAAAGCAACAATATTTCGTGGAGATTATAATGCACAGTATATGCCCCAGGGTTTTGCTTTCTTCGGGCCGGCGCAAGTCTACAAATAAAATCGTCAGTACGCCTTTTTCAGTATAATTTGCTCTTCATTGTCGAGCTGTTGAATATTCGTTATACCGATTTGGCCCAACTACTGTAACAAATTTACCGATTTTGTGAATTAGGTTTTACGGATATTTAGAAATATTTCATTAACCTGTAGGTTTCGTACAAACAAATTGAAATATACGCAACTTTTCAAACTGTTTCGTTATACTAACAATGGTTTTCAAGTGTAAAGATACAAACTTTTGTGTCGTTTTATCTACGTCAGTTTAATAACGAGACTTGTTTTTAATGTCACTCTGTAGTGAAAAGAGATTGACATTATCTTCCATGTGCTAGAATGGTACTGGAATTTTCATTTTGTCAGGTCGAAGAAAACTGCGAAGGATCTATTAGAATTTTCAAACTAAAGTTTTAAAAACCAAACAAAATGATAGAAAAATACAAAATAATTTATTTACGACGACATTCTACAAAGACATCTGATACAGCAACAACTACGAAATGATAATTTATACGACTGTGGCCCCCTTAGGAAACATTTTTTTTTCCAACTGGCCCCCCCAAATGAAACTATTGTTCAACATAATAGAATGAACAGAATGCGATTTCATAATGAGCATGATATAAATAGTCTTATCGCGTTCCAAAACAAAAGTCGCTTGATTCACCACAGGGAACAAGTACTTTGGAGGAAATGAGATATGGCTTCTTTAGAACAGGTTGTAGCAGAATTAGGATCAATACAAGGCCACTGGAATGTCGCTGAAGTGAACTTTTTCTTTCTTGTGTAAAATAACAGTCGAAGTTTGTGTGAAATGAAATCATTTTGAAGTCATCATTTTGACAAATTCTGGGAAAAAAAAAAAAAAAAATACATGTACATTTTTGATGTAGTTGTATGAATGAACCGAAGAATATTAGTAAATGTCTGTAAAAAGTATCAACTTTAACGTCAAATTTAAATGTTCATGTCTCCCCCATTTACTTGTATACTAGAAATTAAAATTTGAAAACTATCTACAAACTAGGAAATTTATGTTACACGAAACAAAACCAAGTACATTATAAAGAAAATCATGCATAGACTTGTTACAATCTAAATACAACTAAATGTTTTTTGTATATGAAGCATTCATTAAAGCCCTAGGTACAAAACAGTTATTGTAGTGACTATTACACATTCGTAAATGGAATTCACTGTTTCAAGTAACTAAACTATGTTTACAATAAAAAAAAAAGCCATTATAAATGGCATGAATGTTGCAATTTCGTAAAAAAAAAGATCTAACCAATATTTAAAGATTTGGGCATTTCTTCTAAAAACTCTACAGATGATCATTAATTTTCGTTATTTTTAAAACTTGTTTGCTAAGATTTGATTTACTGATATTTCACAAATACAACATTAAAAAAATGACTTGAAATATAAACCATCGTAATTTAGATATAAAACGTAATAATTATTGTTCATACCTTCGTAGTTTACTTGGCCATCACCATCAATATCAGCTTCCCTGATCATCTCATCAACCTCTTCATCAGTCAGCTTCTCTCCCAAGTTGGTCATCACGTGTCTCAACTCGGCTGCACTAATGAAACCAGTTGCCATCTTTGTCAAAAACTCGGAATGCTTCTTTGATTTCTTCTTCAGAGTCCGTATCTTTCATTTTTCTCGCCATCATCGTCAAAAATTCAGGGAAGTCTATTGTACCATTGCCTTTAAAAATAGTAATAAAAAAATATTAAAAAATGGTTTAGGATTTTCATGCACGTTTTTTAAAAAAAAAACTTCAAAAATATGTTTATTACTTTTTTATCCACAGTTAAATGCAGAAGGACAAGTCTACTTGTTTTTACTAACGTACATTTTTCTTGTTCCAAAGTCCAATTTTAAATACACTTGAATTATTTACTTTTTTTTACATGCAACTGAGTATGCAGATATTTTACAGAATTGTGAAACCAGTCTTTTTTTCTGTTTTTTTAAATATTAAAGTGTGTAAATATTCATTTGGCTATTTAAAAGTCTTATAAAATTTTAGATGCTACTAACCATCTGCATCTACTTCGTTGATCATGTCCTGCAACTCGGCCTCTGTTGGATTCTGACCTAGTGACCTCATTACAGTTCCCAACTCTTTTGTTGTGATGGTGCCATCACCATCTTTGTCAAATAGACTGAATGCCTCTTTGAATTCTGAAATAAAGACATGTTTTCTCTTAATGCATTTTGAATAATAAACTGACGTAGGAAAACATTTTGATTGTGTAACAACGTGTACAGACACAGCGGGGAGCGGACTTGGTTTTTGTTTTGGCTTGTAATCAATCTATCGCGGTTATGGTTTATTATGTTCATTACAAATACAGAACCGTAACACGATTTATGAACAGTTCATTGAGATCAAGTCTGGCAGGATCTTTTATTACCTTTAACTGTACCCTCTTATTGGAAATAGAGACGTCCCAATTAGAAATATTCGTAATCAATTCCGTCATTTGTATTAATCTCATTTTCAGTACATTGTATCTATTTCTTTGTCATTGTATTATAATGAATAGTTACTTTTCCTTACATTTCGTGAGTCCCCCCAGAGTATTAACGTTATCAAGTTATTCATTTAAATATTTAAATTGTTTAAGAATCAACCACTACCATCCGTCTGGTGTCAATGATTTTAATGCAAGCCTAATTAACGATCAGGGGAAAACATTGCTTTGCCATACAATACTCACGACAGGAAGGAATTTGGACAGCAAATGTATAAACAAGATTTAGTAAATTTAAATACTGTGCATATACAAAAACAATCGTACAATTTATTTTAAATTATCTAAATTTACTTTTGTTTTATTTAATTTGGGAGAATGCCAATTTGATCAGCGCCTTCATACAGCCTCTTTACGAATTGTGTTTATATTACCAGTAAACCTATCAGATTCAGAATGACCACCCATGGACCAAACACTAACAAATCTTGATTGCCGAAATCTCGCATTATGCCGCAGATACACTTACGTGAAGTTTCATTTTTATATATCAGCTTCCCATTGGTTTCTCCTAGTTTAATCCCAATTTACACTGATTGTTCCATTTACACATTTTAATCAGCAATGCCTGCTCTGAACAGTCAAATTCGACCAACCTAGATCCGTCAGTATTTCTCATGCTGTGCGATAAACATGCACACACATTAAATCGCACGACTAGATGTAATTTTCTAGTTGTAGTTGCTGCAGAGCAACTTAATAGCTGAATGAAAATCGTTTAATCCACTCGTTTCTTACATTACACAAATGGTATTGTCAGAAATAAAAAGTGAACAAAGCATCGATAAACAAGTATAACCTTCGACGCGTAACTACAATAGTTTTAACCTGTATAAATATTTTTTCAAACACTACCATTTCCATCCGATTTGAAACTGCTTATTTTTATATGAATTTATTAGCAGAAAACTTCAACAAAGTTGCAGACTTACCGGCGATTTGCTCTTCGGTCAACTGGTCAGCCTGAAATTTAAAAATATTAATTACAGGTTGGGTAAATCGTACACAGGGAAGGTTTCCTTTATGAAATATGACCAGTGATTTTTATATATTTGTCAATTTTGACTACAAATGCATTGGTTTGCATTTTTACGTTTTCTCATTAAAGGTCTTATTTAAATTAATATTCTTTATATGTCACTTTTTTTTTTAAAAGCTTTATTCTAAGAATGTCAATTCACCTGATGTCTTAGTTAAAAAAAAAAAAAAAAAAAAAAAAAAAAATCAGATTTAAAAAATATTAATTTACCTAAGACCTTTTAACGAGAGAACGTAAAATCACATAATCGTGACAATATCAGATACACATTTCCTATGAAAACAGCGATAAGCTAACAAGAGAATAAACAAACAATCAAACTGAAGACATGATGTGCTCCAGTGAAGACATCGCCCTAATGTTATATTGACATGAAACGTTTACATTAAAAATTAAAACGTCTTTTAAATGTTAAAATTATCCTCCAACAGGACACGAACTAGTTATTGTATTCAGGTTTCTTCTTTCTAAATTAAAAAAGCAACCTAAACCAGCTTCGACTTGAAAATGCTAATATTTGTTTTAAAAGAATGTCAGGTTAAGTCTGCTCCAGTTAGGTTTTATTATCTGTTTTTTATCTATCTCTACTGTAACATACAAGATAAATATTGCTGAGATAATAGATTAGAAAACATAAGGTATTTTTGTAGGTTAAGTGATGACAATAAAAACAAAACAACAAAATAAAAATAAAAATTAAATTAAACTAAATAAATGTAATGTATTTTAAATAAAGTATATAGCTGCCTACGTTTTACCGCTGCAGCGAAGATGAGGCGTGGCTAATGATCCATTTGAATCAATCTAGGATGTCAAGTTTCATATTACTCCATCGATATTATAGCAAAGTTCGTAATAAAATAAACATTAAAACAACTGCTACGTCTACAGTAACTAAACCTAGACACGCAATTAACAAAATAAATATAAAATAAAATAAAATCAAGTAACTACTCACCATTATAAATTGAAAAACTGTAGGCGATGGGACGAAAGTTTGTCGTTTGAATGAATTACCTGTTGCAGGTCACAATTTATAGCGGGGGAGAAGTCATTGTTGTTTTGCGCAGCCTCATTGAAAAGCGGGAAAAGACGAAACAAAACGAAAAAAAGCGTTGACAATTTGTCGCATTGCGGCAAAACACCGAAGGAGATTTAAACATAAGATTGAATAACACATAATTCTTCCGGAACACAATAGCCAGAATTAACAACCCGCTGTAATATATCGGATTATGAATTACAGCTGCGTAATTAACGAGAGATTTCATGTTTCAACGAGACCACATTAAAATTAATTAATCGACAAGGGAAAATCAATTTAAATCGTTATTACCTCTTAAATGTTATTTATTTATTTATTTATTTGTTTATTCATTTGTTTATTTTAAATGCTAATAAGATTTTTATTCAACTAATTTAAAACATTTTCAACGCTGTAATTAACTGTTATTGTAATGAAAAACGTTTCGGAAAAAAAAAAAAAAAAAATGTTTTGTTTTATTTATTTATTTATTTTTGTTTTGTTCTGTATTTAGTGGTTTTATATATCTCTCAAAGTCTGGGAATAAAAAATAGCTTTACCAGTATAATAATGATAATGATGATGGTGGTGGTTGCAATGACGACGATGATGATGATGATGCATCTTAATAAATGTTTAATTATGAAGTCAATTGTTATTGCTTTCTATGGGCTAATTAACTAGTTTGCATTTATATTCATAGAGACAGTCATACTACGGCCTTTAATACTGCAGACGTAGAAAACGGTTGAATCGGGGAAAAACAAAATATAATGAATATTAATACGTTTTTTGAGAGAGAGAGAGAGAGAGAGAGAGAGAGAGAGAGAGAGAGAGAGAGAGAGAGAGCATATCCATGTTTGAGTATGTATTTGTATTTTATTTTGTAGATTGGAACTCTGACTTTTCATGACAGCATTTATTTATAATTTCGCCTTCGGGTTTTATCTGCAGTGCATAAGAAATGTATCTTTTTTTAAACTGATTTGTATAGTGATGTTTTGTTTGTTTGTTTTTTGTTGTTGTTGTTTTGTTGTTGTTATGTTTTGTTTTGTTTTTGTTTAGCGTGAAACAATCATGGGTTGTTCTTTACTTACATTCTATACTGGGCTATATTTATTTTCAGTATTATTTGTTTGTGAGCTAAATAATTAATTAAGCAGAACATATATTATTTAAAAGACAGAACGAAAAACAAAAGACAATGAATTCTCCCATCTGGAACGAAAGGAAGTTTGTTAAGTTTGATTGATCATGCAGTCACCTTTGACCTCTCAATACGCACTGCGGCATATCTCCACAGCGACAGCCAGGTGCATGGAGTATATAGGTTTACCAACGCTAATGCATGACAGCGTATGGCCTGTGAAAAACATAGCGACAAGAAGTTTTTATTTATTTATTAACTTTTTATATAAACCTATCCTTCAAATGTTGACAATAGAAAAAAAACACAAAAAAAAACAACATTTTAAATAAATTAAAATAAAAGTAATATTCTGGAACGAAATTTACACACAGATCGTATAAACTAATTGTATTATTATTATTATTATTATTATTATTATTATTATTATTATTATTATTTGACCATAATTTAATTAATAAATCTATTTAATATTTCTTGTAAGTAGAAAAAATTTACTTTACAAGAAATTAGGAGTGGTTAGCTTAAGGTCAGTAGAGTTTATCGTGCATATGTTAAGACAAATTAACGAGGCATGAGGTCAGTTTATAGAAATGCTCAGGCAAAACGTGTGTGCTGCTTTGCCTAATCGACGACTTTAAATGGACAGTGAATCTGTTCAATATGAACACATATAATATCAGTTTTTAAAAACAATAATAAAGGATACCATGTGCAGCCATTTTGTTTCCGCAGAACTATGCATACCCACCCACGCAGTTAACAAGTAGTTGCGTTTGAAAAAGTAATTACGTCGTGCAAAGAAAATTCAACGGTGAATGACATCAGTGGAGGCTTGATTGAGGCCCGGGAAATAGAAAATCTGGATATAAATAATTCTAAAAGTAATTCAGCGTTGCAGCGTATGGTACGAGCTATATATTTACTTCACAATATTCGTTAATTGCTTTATTATATGTTTGATGTATAGAAGTCAAAAGTTAACGAAATTCGTCTCATTATAACATTTTTCATTACAGATCGCTCATATGCATTAAGTTTTAGGACGCATAAATGTTTAAAGACACCCCGACACGTTTTAACATTTTTGATTAATTAATTTTATTTCTTTATTTCTTAGTAGCAGCAGCAGCAGCAGCAATCGTAGTGGTATTGTTAGAGAGAAAACTGAAGTACTTAAAACAGATGCAAGGAATTTTTATATATTATTTCCTAGTCTCGACACAGCCGATGTGAGAACTGAATCTACGAAAAATCTATTATGCCTCAGTTCCTCCAATTATTGGCCAGTGAGTTACGTTTCCCTGAATATGCATGTAAAAAGATAACTTTCTGCTAAGTAGATCCCATGAGGTGGTAAAGAAATTAATGGCTGAGGCGGAAACACACATTCGTTCATTTTACTGACGTTGAGAGTGTTTGATTCGACTTTTCTCTTTTGAAAGGTAGATAACCGATCGGTTTATCTGCGGTGACACGCCCCGTCGCTTCTCCAGTGTTAAAAAGTAAATGACGACTGATTTGTCAAAGACCGTTGGAGTGTTTGTTGTCTTGTCCACCACCCCGTTGCTATTTATTGTTGCTTGTTGGTTTTAATTATGTTTATTTGCTGAAGGCAGTTCGAGTGGTGACCGTGAAAAACGAAGAACATTTGTTCTTACCAAATAATGTCATTTAACCAAAATAATTTTATTTTTAGATATCAATTTTAACTTCTATAATAATAATAATAATAATAATAATAATAATAATAATAATAATAATTTATTATCAAGAGATTTGTAACCTTTTTTTTTATCGTTTAGCAGCAAAGGTTGATAAAGTTGGTTATAGGGTTAGGCTGGAACGAGAAAAAATTAGATGTATCAATAATTATACTAGTATTAAGACATCAGTTATAGAAGACAAACTTTGAATCATCTGAAATGAGAAACTAAAACTGATCTCAGAATTTAATGTTAGTTATTGATTTGATGTAATAAAACAACCTTCCCCAAACACATTCATAGCATTCCATGTTCGTGTGTGTTCGTATAGAAAAAGTAGAAAAAAAAGGCTTGAAGTGTCCTTCGCCAGTGACGTAAGTCTGACAGAGGCTACTAGGACCACTCCCTCACGATCATCATTTCTTAAAGTTTCAACATGACCCATGTTATTTCCTTTCTCATGTTCCTTTCTTTATGCCTGAATTTACCCCTCCCCCAAAAAAAATATATATATATAAATATAAAAATTACGCATTCAGTTTTACAGTAAATGTTGTCCATGACTCAGACCACTGGTCAGTGATACTGCGACAAATCAGTAGCCTTCGACTTAATATCCAACGACTTCTCCCGTAGCAGACTTGTTTGTTTCGCAGACGATAGTTTAATCCAAAATGGTAGGCATTTTTCATTACTACATCAGACTGTACAATTGCATGTAATCGATGTGATAAACATTCTTTTTTAACGTGTATGAATTATTTATTTTCTGTTGTCTTTTGATTTTGTTGTACTGATATCGATCGATTGACGTTACTACATGTAAATTTTACTACGCACTGTTATGACTGGTCTTGTCGTGACCTCGTATGTTTACCAAAAGTTTATTTTTAAGCGACAACCTGTTTGAAGTCTCACCCCGATTTCTATTAGAGTTAGATAAATGGATCTGTGACAGCAATTGGTGAAGATGACAAGGCAGTCTATAAACTATAAAGCGACTGCAGATAAAGCTTGATAAAAATGGCATGTTTTAATTTTGCGTGAATAGTTTCTCAGACAACGCACAAATTACCTGATTTCGACGTAAATTTCAAGAAGCCAAGGAAGGATTGGAAACTGGATAAAGTTATATTATTAATTAAAGAAAAATTTAGAGGCTGCCACCCCTCACACACTAAAACAAGCAAAACGTCTAAAAATAAATAAATAAATGAATAAATAAATACATAATAGTAATAAAAAATTAATGTTAAAAAAAAAAATTGCAGTAACATACAGAAAAAGTAAATGTTCATATATACATGTGCAATCATTTAATTTTAAAAAATAACTTCATTTTGAAAAACAAAGAAAAGTAAACCATATACCCATAAAATGTTGAATTATTTTAACACAAAAATGCTTAAAGTCTTAGCAAAACAACTAAGCAACTTAAAAAAAAAACATTTTAAAATAAAAAAATCCAAACAGCAAGATACCCTGTATTCCCACGCAACAAAACAGGTAATAGAGAAGCTAGGCTGTTTTCTTTAGACTGTTAAACATAGATTTACCCACACAGCTAGTAGCTACCAATGTTATCTGACCTAAATCTTAAGTGAAATGTATATAGTCTATGTATATAATCTTTGACATAAGAATGTAACCTAGTCAGAAGTGTTATTTTTATATTCTGAAACGAGTACTTCATGCTCACTTGAAAAATAGTTTAACCTGAACAATCAAATTGTTGGAAACTGAATATAAGCCAGGCAGTAAATTGAGGAGTTTTCATCCTGCAGTCTGCCATATCAAAAACTTAGCATTCTAACTAATCACATCATTATTAAAAAGTAGTACACTGAGAATCATTTAATATATAGAGGTACATTGATGTTGTTAACTACAGTTCATAGTTGTAAACACATGAAAAGAAATCCATTAAGAAGAAGCCAACAGTCATGTTAGTTAGACAGGTTTTTTCCATTTGCAACAAAATAATTTTATTAGTTTTACATGTACATCTTGATCCATGCAACTACAATTGTAGTTAACCAGGGTTTCAGGTGGGTTTTTTTTTTTTTTCCATTTTCAACAAGAAATTATTTTGTTCTACAAAAGAAACTTCCCACAGACAAAAAAGAAAAACAACAACCAGTGGCCAGACAAAGAGACATAGGTTGGAACAAGAATTAATCTACAAGGAGAACTAAGGAGGACAGATCACTTGACTCCTCACACATCACGTTAGTGAACTACTGCTGCCACTAGTGGATTCAAAACTGCTTCACATTTTGTAACTGAGTTGGCACTAACCATATTTATATTTGTTACAAGTTATGATAAGAATATTTTTGGCATATTTAATAAATGTTTTTTTATTATTATTTTTAGACAGCTGAAGATTTAAATGAAGATCAAGTAGCTGGTACGTTGTTTAGTATTAAAGTATCTATATATTCTATCAAAATAATAATTATTGTCAATATATTTTATTACCATTTTAATCAGTTATTTGTTTAATAATTACTAATTTGAATTTCTTCTTATTATATTGTTTTATAATCATTTTCACATCTCATCTATAGCAAAAACCAAGCTGATAAGCAAGATAAAACAAAAAGTAAACCCAAATGGAGAAATTAAATAATAATAACTTGAAATGCTGAGTGTTAACTTGTAGTGGAAATTTTATTTCAGAATTCAAAGAGGCATTCAGTCTATTTGACAAAGATGGTGATGGTTCTATCACAACAAAAGAGTTGGGAACCGTAATGAGGTCACTAGGTCAGAATCCAACCGAGGCCGAGTTGCAGGACATGATCAACGAAGTAGATGCAGATGGTATGTTTTAAAGACAGTTATTTAATAAAATTTGAAAAACTAAGTTTGACATAGAGATAACAGAATATCAGCAAACTGTTAAGGGGTCATGTGTGACGAAAATAAAAAATTGTTATTTCTTATGTTACTGAATTGAAACTTGATGGAAATAATCCCTTTTTGTTACCATAAAAAACTAGTATACATTTATTTTTTTATCTCAAATGGTTTCTTTTATTTTTGGCTTTTTTAGTACCCCATTTCATGAACCTCTCCAGCCCAAACCAATATATACATATTCAAACTGCTGGAGTACATCATAGACATGTATTTCTACAAAATAACAAAGAAATCAGTCTGTTTAGTGTTTAGATACCTCAAAAGAAATAATATGCTTTTCATTTGTATTTTGAAACAAAAGAATAACTAATTTTTCTAAGATTTTTTCTGTCGTTTTGTAGTGTTTGATTTTAAATGTATACATTTCAAATTTGGAAACTCTAGCACAGATAGTTTTCATACAGCATCCTGTTTCCAAAAATGTTAGGATAGTACAAAAAAAGATAGGTAATAAAAAAAAAAAATGAAGTTTTATAAATCATATTTCCACTTATTATGCCTACAGGGGTGATGTTATGCATTATTATTATGTTATCTGTGTATATGCACTTCCTTTTGCAAAAAACCTGAAACATCTAAAAAAAAGAATATTTTGTTTATGTACGTTTTCTAAACAGTCATGTCAAAAACTAAAAAAACAATTTTCTTTATTCAAGTTTTGTCATTTTTCGCCTAGTGTATCCCCTTAAAATGTTACTATTATGAGAAGATTCTTTCATGATAAATTGCTAATTTATGAAATGAAGGCAGTTATTATTATTTTTTTTATCTGTATTACAGTCTCTTTATAAAATTATTTGTTATAACTTAGCCATAACAGTGAGGCACAAAAAAGCAAAAAGAATCAATTTTAAAATTGTTATATCCCTGTTACCAGAATCCACTAAAGAAAAAACTAAGCCAGGTTAATTTTATAGCAAATACAGTTAATTATTTTAACGTCACAAATTTAAAAAAATAAAATCAGTTTTAATAAAGCACTCTTATTTATTTCTTGACTTAATGTACCTTTCTTCATGTATAGTTGATACTACTTTCAGCACTTAAGAGAGGTTGAAAATTTATAACTTTCTCTTACATTCAAAATGTTTGGAAGTCCAGAACTGGACAATTATTCTTTTTGTTTCCTATTTATTTTATGGCCCATGAATGAAAAAAAACAAATACAAAAATAAAACAGAATAAAAAATATTTAGTTTGTTTTCTTTCAGGTAATGGTACAATAGATTTCCCTGAATTTTTGACGATGATGGCAAGAAAAATGAAAGACACGGACTCTGAAGAAGAAATCAAAGAAGCCTTCCAGGTTTTTGACAAAGATGGCAATGGTTTCATTAGTGCAGCCGAGTTGAGACACGTGATGACCAACTTGGGAGAGAAGCTGACTGATGAAGAGGTTGATGAGATGATCAGGGAAGCTGATATTGATGGTGATGGGCAGGTTAATTATGATGGTATGAAAAATAATTATTACGTTTTGTGGTTTTTGTTTATTTTATTTTTTTATGGAATGTTTTGAATGTAATATAAACTGTTAAAAATGTTAAATACTCAGGCATTTTGCTTTTATTTTTTATTTTTTATTTTTTTTGGTCATAATGTAGGTTTTTGGTAAGATAAATAAAGTAATATTTGTTGAATATCCTTGATGATATACAGATACTTAAAAAACATTATTTTAAAGTTTTCTTAATTAAAAAACATGAATATATCTGAAATAGAAATTTTATAATCATGTTTCATTACATTACAAAGCAAAATGCCTTGTTGAATGATAGTTGAAGGGACATAACTCCTTGCGATTTATGGATTTATCTTTTCTATTACCTAGTTTATACAAAAGATAATTTAAAGTACACAGCATTTTATTTGCATTAAATATTCATAATATATGACTAAAATTCATTTCATATGTTATTACAAAGATGTTTTCAGTAATCTATAAACATGTCAGCTTATAATCAAAAGCTACTTTGATTCTGTGTGCATGTTCTCGTTTTTATTTTTTTATTAATATTATTTTATTTCTTTTATTTATTTTTCTTTTTCTTTTTCTTTTTTGGTATTATTTAGTTAGTTTTTCTTATAATTTATTATTATTATTATTATTCATTTTTATTTATTTTTTTTTTTTTTTTTTTGTAGGGGAAGCTTTTTGTTCTCAAATGACATAAAATCAGATAGCACACAAAAAAAATATAATAATAATAATAATATAATTAATTTTTGATGATCACTGATTTGTTCTTTTTTTTTCTCTCACTTTTAGAATTTGTCAACATGATGACTGCCAAATAATCTCATCATCTTCCTTGAGGGCACAGAGTTCTACACCCGAGTTGCCTTTTCTTCTATCATTCCTGTTGTTTTGGCATTCCTGTGATGTTTTCCTTATATATGTTATGCAGGTTCTTCTTTGAAAAATATGCATGTCTGTTTTCTTTAAATACTCATGAAATTTAATTCATCACTTATAAATAATATTAAGTGTTTTTTATAGCTGAAAGAGAAATAACAATTTTCTGATGATAAAATATTTTATAAATGATCACATATTTACGTTAATATGACGTAAGAAAATTGGGCCAGTAACATACTTATGTAGACTTAGTAAAGTGCATGAACTTATCAAAATTGTCCTGTTTTCAAGGATACATCAGCTGAATTGCACTTTCTATAAGTAAATGTAAACAAATAGACCTTAATGTTGACACAGTATCTGCAGTGTCCATATTTTACTTGCAGATATAAATTACAATTGATTTGGAGTCAGTTTTCTCTAATATGCTACTGGCTGAACATCCTTTATCTTAAATCCGAAATTCAAGATTTTTATATTTTTTCTCACTTTTTTAAGAATCTAAGATAGCTTAGATTTTGGGTGAGTTAATGAAGCAAACTTTACTTCATGCACATAATTGAAAACATTGTATAAAACTATTTCCAGGTTATACATCTAAGCTGTATGTGAAATATAAATGGATTTTATGTTCCATTGAAGGGTCCACTCTCTTCAAGCAGTCTCCAAAATACAAGTTACTTTGAAATGAGGGATGTTCAGCCCATATTTCAGATGTTTATTCAGTTTAAACTAGAGATATATTTATTTAATCAGGACAAAAACAGTATTGTGGAAAAAGGTATGTGATAAAATATTATTTACTTTAATGTTGCAATTATATATTGCAGTGTACCTCTACTAAATGAATAGATTTTACTTACTGTGTATTGGTAAAAGTATTTATTTCAGATTGTAATAATGTTGACTGTAAAGATGTATTTAACTCTGAAAGGAATGGCACCTGACAGAGCAGATTATTTATTTTCAAATTGAAATAATGTACTAGTCTACTAATTACTATGACTATATTATTATAGGTATGTTTAACTTTGAGGGGGAAAATACCTGATAGAATAGGGTATTTATTTTCAAATTGAAATAATTATAATGCACTAGTCTACTAATACTATGACTATACAGCTATACATAACTCAGGAGGAAAACACCTGATAGTGCAGGTGTTAAAAACATTTATTTTCAAATTGAAATAGTGTACTGATATTCTAATATACTATTACTAATTGAGGTTGAAGTTCCCAAAATCAGTATTTTGAAAGCAGGAAAGTCCCAAAATTCGGCCTGAAACTGGGCAAATTCCCATACTCTGTGACAGTCACACTACACATCACTATGACACAGTATCTCTGTGTCAGTTTTACAAAGTCTTCTCAATGTGAAATGCAGATCCTTGTCTTGTCCTTTGTTTTTGGACATTTGTAGACATTATCATACCATTTTTAAAATATCCTCCTCCCTCTAAATGCCCAGAGTCAGTCTTTAGTGGTTCTGCGAGGAAAATGAGGAATAAAAAGCTGAGTATATTAGAAAAAAACAGATCTTACAGAACTTTTAAAGAAGTTGGAATCAGGACCATTGGTATGCAAACTGTGAACGGTTTGGTGTTTGCTCTTTGAGTATGTGCCACTTTAATGCATGTACAATATTCAATTTACGCATTTACAATATTCAGTTTATATGTAACAGTGTATTAACATTCCAAAAATTGGCAAATTTCATTAGTCAGCACATTACTGATCTCAATGATGCCGAGGTTGGGAAGTTCAACCTAAAACTAGTAACAGAAAGGCACTGTAACAGTCTACATTGACTTTGTAGATGTATTTAATTCTCAGGAAACAAATAAAAAAACATCAACAAATGTGGGGATTAAAAATCATTTTGAAATATTAACAATGTACTATATACCACATTGACTATATAGATATATTTAACTCTTTAGGAAAACCCCACATATGTTCAGGCGTTAAAAAGCATTTATTTTCTAACTGTGATAGTGTACTAGTCTACATTGATGAAATAGGTATATTTAGCTTTCAAGGTGAAAACACTTAACAAGAGCAGGTGTTAAAAAACATTTTCAGATTAGAGCAATGTACTTATTTCCAATGATTATGTAGGTATATATAACTGTCAGAGGAAACACCCCATATGATTAGGTGTTAAAAATATTTGACTTTTTAGGTATACTTACTGTCAGGAAGGGGGAAATACCTAACGGATGCAGTTGGTAAAAAGACATTTTCAGATCATAGCCATGTAGTCATTTACACTGATTATGAAGGTACATTTAACTGTCTCAAAATTGTAATAGCAGGCTGATTTACCTTGACTTTGTAGGTATACTTAATTCAGGGGGAAGGGGAAATAAAAGATGCACAAGGTTAAAAAAGATTTTCAAATTGTAACAATGTACTTGTTTGCACTGTCTACATAGATATATTTAACTCAAGATGAGAAACACTTAAATTCTGCAGAGTTTTTTTCTGCTACATTGAAAAATGTATCTCACTGCCAGAAGAGCTTTCATTTTGATCAACAGGAACATGGCAGCATTAAAATGTGAAATCAAAAAATAATATGAGTTTTAAAGTCTGGCTTAATCAAAAAGTAACATTAAATTTTGTTTTATATTTTCATGTTTATTCAGTAGTTCTACAGATATTTAACATTATATTTATTTATTTGGATTTACAAATGTCTTTCACATATATTTTAACTATTCTGGTGCATTATATTTTAATATTAAGAAATTTAAAAAATTTAAAAATATTTTATAAGCAAGGATGCTATCTTTTTAAAAGTTTTTATTATATTAATTTTGTTTAATGGAGCACTAGTATTGTGATATTACTTTTCTTTTTAAAATATTTATTTTTATATTTTTCTTTAATAATTGCAGTTTAATAAAATGTGTAAAAATTGTTTTAGCATAATCCTGTAAAAACACAGTTATGATTTTTCTGTTGAAAATTTCATTGATGCATAAATTGAAGCAGAGTTTCATTTTTAAAAATCTAAAATATTTTTTAAAAGTAATGTTTTGAAGATAGTACATATGTACTGAATTCATATATATATATATATATATATATGGTAACTTCTGTTATTGTATATTTATATTAATTTTTTTCCTAAAGTCCAAAGCATTTTATTATTAATGAAAACAGAATGATTTACATAAGGTTCAAGACTAACACCTTTTATCCTATTAAGAATTATCAACAGTTTAAGATTTTGTCAGTTTTCAGAGATAATTAATGAAAAGACTAATTGATGAATACATATTGAGCAAAATGTTTTTATTGTGATAATTTTGAAATATTGGGTTTTGGGTGGGGGACAGGTTTATTGGGATTTTTGTTATTAAGCTGATGTTTTTGATTGTTGTTATTGTTGTTATTATTGTTATTATTATTATTATTACCTGATAATTATAAATTAAAATATATACATTTATTTAAATAATATTCAAGCAACTGGTGTTATGAATAACTGAAATACAATACAGTGCTTTATTCATTTACATACGTTTAATTATTTTATATCATTTTTATTTATTTCTGTGCTACTTGTAAAGCTATTTTTACAAAATAGATATTTGTTCAGTTTATTATTTCTTAATATAATTAACTGGTAGTACATTTCTGGTGCAATTTTTTGTTATGCCTACACAAATTACTTATTTCAATTTTGTTATTTTAAATATTATATTATTAACATTTTATAAATTTATATTTTTCTGTTCACTGCTCATAACTGGAATATATATATTTTTTATACCTCTTCAGTAATATTTATATACTCTAAACTTTGGATATTTACAGATTATGTATTTTTGTAACAATTAAATATTTGTTTGTCATTAGGTTTCTGTTTTTGATGTTGATATGTGTTGTTGTTGTTCACTTCTGAACATTAATAAATTAATTTTTTTTAAAGGATTATTAATAAATAATATTTAAGCAGAGAGAGTGAGTGAGTGAGTGAGTGAGAGAGTGTGTGTGTGTGTACCTGCTTTGAATCTCATAAATAAGCCTATATGAACATTTCAGTTGTATAAAGATGTTTAGTAAAATGTATATGAAATAGGTTTGTTCAAGCCATGTCTTATTCACATGATACTCAATGTATAATGTTTCTTTATATTATATTGAAACTCCCCCTGCCAAAAAAAAAAGAGTAAAAAACCCCAAAACAATTGCTATATTTAATATAAAATAGCCTCCATTACACTTAAATAGCTCTAAGATTTACAATTTTCCACATGTTTATTGTTCTGGAGAAATAAAAACACAACACGTATATTCAGACTTTATGCAATATAATCTATGAATGAAAATAATCTATGTAAAAATAATGATTAAAAAATAATAATCACACAATGGCAGTAAGGAGACAATTGACTGCGTTAAGACCAACACGAACGCGACCAGATGCTCAAGGGAGATAACCCACATGGGTTTGTTCAATCGGTTGTTTTTCTTAAGTTTGCACAACTCTCAGATAATCAAGAGTTTGTTCCACGGCTTTCGTGTTATGTTTCCATCCAACATAATGTTAAATGTATACAATTTTATCAATAAAATCTCTTATTAGAATATTTACATTAACATTTCACTGAATATTTGTTGCACTGCCATAGGTAAAAGGTTATCACTATACAATATTATGAATAATATATTCATATTTAAAAGACTTACAGCATCCGTGGTGGGGGGAAAAAAAGATGATATGTAACAGAAACTTGTATGATATATATATAAGTCTTTTATAATCCACCTTCTTCATCAGTTTAACGATTTTATTACATTTATTAAATCTGAAAAATAAAAATAAGAAAAATTATATTTCCTGAATGTGGTATTAAAGTAACAGAAATATTTATTATTTAGTTAAAACAAAACAAACAATTCAGCATGGTTACTGTTCAGTGTTCTGAAACTTGTATTGGAAATGATCAAATACTGTACACTGTTATAATGTGCCAGTATGACAAGCAACAATAAAATAAGTTCTTGATGCTAAACCGTTTCTTATAATGAGCTTATATTATTCATATATTCGTTACATTAACAGTATTATCGATGGTGCTTTTCGAAAATTCAGTAAGTTTTATTTTTATTCTTTTTTTACATCCTATAAGCTTTCCTTTTGATAGATTTAATTCTGTAACCCATCATTAATCAAGCCCTTTCTCTGGAACCGAATAATGAACAGTGTAATAACAAACATATTTTCACTTACCGTCATAACTGAACTGACCATCGCCTGTCATGTTCAGCTCTCTCATCAGCTCATCAACTTCCTCGTCTTTGAGTTTTTCGCCGAGGCTGACGAGGACGTGTCTGAACTCTCCGACGTTGATGTAGCCGTTGCCGTCCTTGTCGAATATCCTTAGAGCCTCGCGAAGATCTTCCGTGGCTTCCGGCTGGAATCCGTACTTGGCGACGATTTTTAGGACCTCGTTAACGTCGAGGGATTTCATTGCTGTTGTCAATTAAAATGCAGTAATAGATAAAGATAAATATACAGGCTAGTAAGATGATAGATGGATAGACATTCACATAAAAAAAGATTGTGTGTGTGTGTGTGTGAGAGAGAGAGAGAGAGAGAGAGAGAGGGAGAATTAAAGAACAGCATAGTAAAAGTAAAATGATGATGCATTTACAAAAACAGGGTTATACACAGTGTTGAGCTAAGAAAGAGGAACTGTTAACGAAGTTCATAGGAAAAAAACAATCCAGTGATTTATTACCAGACAGATGATCTAAATTCATTATGATGAAAACAAAATAACAATTTAATGATGAAAAAGTTAATAATAATTATACTACTCTGTTAACTATTTGTAATTTCTATTATTAGTATTATTATTAGTATATAACAAATACAAATATAAAAGAAATGAAAGAAATAAGAAGTTTGGGGAACCTCGGACATCTGTCTCTGAAATTACAAGACATATCTGCTTCCATTATGAAAGCAGCTGGCGGAAAAAAACAAAAAAACAGACCCTAATCACACGAATTATCTAGAAATTTGTGTTGTTTTTCAGTCTAATGTGAACATAACTACACAAAGACATGGGCCATTTATTTCCTCTAAAGTTCTTAATGTATATTGATCACATCTAATGGTTTTGTCCTTTCAGTGCTTTTTAAAATGATGTTTGGTTCAGCCAAGGGTGAATAAAACTAGAGAGGGAGATTAATTAACAAATTACAAAAAAAAAAAAAAAAAAAAAAAAAATAAGGAAGTTTAGACGCAGTGAACGAAATATTGTGATAAAGACTGGAAAAGGAACGTCACTGAAATAGTTTATGAAGCAGTGATATAGTATACAAATAATATAGCAGTAATAATAATAGGATTAACAACAATAACAATAACAACGACAACAGTAATAATGATAATAATAGACAACGTACAGCGTTGTTCATATTCTCCGGCTATTTTCCTCAGTTGAAGTTCCGTTGGACTGAGACCAACAGACCGCAGCACATTCCCCAGACCATTCAGAGCGAGTTTGTTATCAGCCTGGCAGTTCATGGTAAAGGCTTCACGTATTTCTGAAAAAAATAAAAAAATAAAAAAATAAATAAATAAAATCAATAATAATAATAATAATAATAATAATAAATAAATAAATAAATAAATAAATAAATAAATAAATAAATAAATAAAAATAATAATAATAAAATAAAATTAAAATAAGTCACGTAATATATAAATAGTAATAATAATACGTGTTTCCCATATGAATTTGGAAGCTTTCGTTTATTTATTACCATGTTGTTGGTGGTGGTTTTTGAAGAATGTGGGGTTGGGGAAGGGTATTTTGTTTATTATTATTATGATAGAAAAGCGCAACAGAAACGAAGAAAGAAAGTAAGCTAAATGTTTTCCCCAAGTTAATTCATCTTGTTTCAAACGTTTCTGGCTGTGTTTGAAGCGATTTCCCTTTTGGTTGTCTGACTTTGTCGCTTTAAATAAACTCATTAACTAAAAGATCTTTGCAATAATTATCCCATAGAATTTTGTGTCTGAACAGCGTTCCCGAAAATATGCCCAAGAGATTGGTGTATGAGGATTGTAAAAATGATCAGTTCTGACTTGCTGGTCAAAGTATGCTTTCAAAATGCACGTAAACACAAACAAAACGAAACATTTTTATTTATTTTTATTTTTTATTATTATTTTTTTTTTTTATTATTATTATTAGTATTATTATTATTTTTATTTTTTTTATTTTTTTTACCAAAGGCAATGCGTTTTGTGCTATAATTTTTCAAAATTATGTTGTGGTTTAATGCATTGTTAAATTATTTGTAATAATAATAATAACTACAACAACAACGACAACCATTATCTTAATATATTTGCAATAATAAATAAAAATAATAATAATAAAATAAAAATAAAATGAATTAGAAGTTAAATATGAAGGGCGGGTCCGACAGTGCCACACCTTTTCTTTTGTCGCTGATCATAACTGTATCTACAGAGAACATATATTTCCCCAAATCGAGATTCATTTTCATTTATAGTAAGTCACTTAATTTCATTTAAATTTTAAAATATTCGAAAACCAGACACTCACCGTTTTCCATTTCAGGTCTAATGGTAGCCTGGAAAAAAAGAGAAAAAAAAAAGTGAAAAAAAAAAGGTAATAATAATATAGTAAATCAAGTATTATGTATTAGGACTAGCGGGGTTTTGATAACATACGTACAAAGCATAGTAAACTTTGACAATAAATGTTTGAAAGCTCAGCTGTGAATTACGTTCAACTTTTATAAGAGCAGAAAATGGGTTTATAACATAAATACTAACACTGAACAGCTATTAATAACTTAGTTCACAAAAAAATATATATTTACCTATGTGTACATATGTATGTGTATAATGCATGCACAGACAAATACGTATATTTATTTATGTGTGTTTAATTTTCATTTCAGCAAGTTCTTTATAAATTCACTTTTTTATTGTACTTGATTGCAGATAAAGACAATCGATGAATTTAATAAGAAATCGTTTGTTAGGGTGTGCATATCTCCATATTTGCATAACATATCTTTAGCTATCAAAACCAAACAATGCAGGCTATTAATATTCCAATAAAAATTTGTAAACATCAAAAAAAAAATACTAGTGTGTGTGCACACACATACCGACAGACAAATAGATAGATAGATAGATAGATATAGATATACAGTCACACCCAACATTCTCTTTTTAATACTCATTTTATATCGTGACCTGGTGAAAAAAAAAAACATTTCTCATGTTGATAATCTTAAATGACGATCAAAATAATAAATTATTAACATTATAAATAATAAATAAATAAATATATAGCTAAACATATATAAAATCTGATTTATATTTTATACAAATGAAATTAAATGCAAAACTCTTCAACTGTTAATACCGGCGGATTGTTTGAATCATGTATTATTTTTAGTCGTTTAGTAATTATCATATTATTATGACCTCGGTCGGGTAGCTAGCTAGCTACCCAGCGCAATACGGTAACAAGCACCACACCTCACCCGCCCATTTTCGAACCCTGGCCACTATAAGCTACTCGAAATGTGACTCAGAGACAGCATACGCACACACCCAACATTGTTAACGATAGTTATTATTTACAGGTACGGACGCCATGTTTTCGTTCGTTCTTAAAAAATCTTTTGAAGATGCCGGTTGAGCTAAACCGCAGATTCCGTAATTCCTCGCGCGGTTACGGATGCATTAAATCGGGACAGCTTCGGATTAAAGAAGAGATTTAAGCGGAACTTACCATGTTTGTGGAGACAGGGAGGATCTGTAACGAAACACAACACACCTGGCAGGTATTGACTCACGGATGTGACGTCACCAACCGGTTCACCTGTCAACTTGACCTAATTGGAAGTCACGACTTGGTCGCACTGTTTGAAAGTAGTGCGACTGCTTAAGAAAACACAAATGATTTTTTTTTTTTTTTTTTTTTTTTTTTAATGAAAATAGTGGGGAGGGGTGGGGTTAATTGTTGATGTTTTTTGTCGTAATGTGATCACTAGGAAATAATATTTGATAAGAAGATACATGCAGATTATATTTAGAAATAATATGCAGATAATAATAATAATAATAATAATAATAATAATAATACCAACAACAATTTTAACAGTATATTTGGATTTCTTATAAAAAAAAAAAAAAAAAAACCAACAAAACACACACATAGATAAAGAAATGCTGAACATTTATGTACTTGCATCCTTGTCTACTATTTGAATATTATTTATTTATTTACTTTATTTTATTTTATTTTATTTTATTTTATTTTATTTGTTTATTTTGTTTTATTTATTTATTTACTTACTTACTTACTTATTAATTTATTGATTTCTGCAATTTAATGTAACACTAGTACTAATACCAGTGTTTCTAGTACTACTGCTAATAATAATAATAATAAAAAAAAAAATAATAATAATAATAATAATAATAATAATAATAATTTATTTGGGCTTCTTATATCCAAAAAAACACAAAATAACATACATAAATAAAAAAATACTGAATATTTATGTACTTGCATCTTACTATTTGAATATTATTTAGTTATTTGTTTATTTTATTTTATTTTATTTTATTTTAATTTATTTTATTTACTCTCTTATTATTTAATTATTTATTTAATTTTACTCATTTTATTTTCTATTTATTTAATTATTTTGTTTTACTTCTTTATTTGTTTATTTACTTTTTTATTTCTGCAATTTAATGTAAAAAGTCTAACACTATTATTACTACTATCTCTTCTGCTGCTGATAATAATAATAATAATAATAAAAACAATAATAATAATAATAATATAAGAACAAAAAAAGAAGAAGAGAATACTACTAATAATAATAACTGGAGGAGAATAGTAGAACTGTTAGAAGTTGCAATAGCTGCAGCAGTAGCAATAATAGTTAAAGTAATAGTAGTAGTAATAATAGTAGCAGTTATAATAACAACAATAACAGCAACAATTTAAATGTTGTTATTATTAAATTATTATTATTATTATTATTATTATTATTATTATTCTATCGTATCATTCTCAGACTGATACTACCTGAAATACGTGGTAAAGAGATACTTCTCGGACTTGTCTGCTGGAAGTTCTTTGGTCGGTTGTCTTAGTTGCTAAGGAAAATAAAGAAACGTTAACGCTCGTCGTTTAAAACTTAAGGGACGTAACTCTAGAATCCGAACGTCGTATTTTTCAAACGGTGCAAAATAATTCTATAAAAATAAATTTAGCTGCTTGTAAATAAGAAAATAAATAAATTCTATTAGAAATAAAAAAGAAAACAAAAAATGCGATAGATATTGTTTAGAATAAATTATTATTATTATTATTATTATTATTATTATTATTATTATTATTATTATTATCGCTTAAAAATTATCTTGCTCAATATATACATTTAAATACCTTTGCATTAAAATAAAAAGTTAAAATGATAATTATAGGGAAATTTATATTTAATTAATATTTATTAATACTGTTTTAAATCCTCGATATTTTATTTATTTATTTTAATTTTTAATTTAATTTTTTTATTCATTTTTTAATTTTTATTTAATTTTTTATTATTATTTTATTATATATATATTAATCGATATGTATTGATCTGAGAAAATTGATCTAAAATCTTGTATCATTCCCTAAAGATACATATATCAATGTTTATTTCAGAATCGATACCCTTACAACATATATTATTTACATTATCCGATTATCAAGAAATGTGTATACAGAGAACAATGTCAAACTATTTTACAGTGATACTGTTTTCAGTAACAATAACAACAATAAAAACAGTAGTAATAATTCCAACAGTAGTAGCAGTTTTAGCAGAAGCAGTAGTAGTAGTAGTAGTAGTAGTAGTAGTAGTAGTAGTAGTAGCAATAACAGTAATTGTAGTATTAAGAGTAGAAGGAGAACTAGTAACAGTAATAGTGATTGCTGCTGTTGCTGCTGTTGTGTCCACTAGTAACAGAGGGGGAAAAAAAAGCATCAGTAACATCAGCAATAAATAAAGTAAGTAAATAGTAAAGACATCAATGAAAAAATCATCATCGTCGTCATCATCGTCATCATGAATTATTATTATTATTATTATTATTATTATTATTATTATAAAATGTATTTCTTTGGTGTATCATCTAAACGTTAAGCGAATGAATATAAAAGGCAATATCTTTTCGTATCCTGGAAAACAAAACTAAAAACAAAAACAAAATGTCAAACAACATTGAATTTGCTGTGAGATAATAACAAATGGAGGTCTTTAAATATTAAATATTCAAACCTCCATCGTTTAGGTTTCGCTGAATATAAACTATATGATAAATTACATGCCGTCTGCCAGTTGCGCATTGCGACAAGTAGCCTTGGCAACTTTGCATATTGCGCCAATCGTGTGTCGTGTAATTGACATATTCCAGGGACAGGGTAGTAATATATGCTCTTAAGTATGCTGACATGCTGGATCGTATTATTAAACACACTTTTGGAGGAAAATAATGGTTAAATATTTAACTGTTTGAATATACACGTCACAAACTTAGGATTATCCTTTGTTTCGTGTGTTTTTTGTTGTTGTTTTATTTGAGGTTTTTTTTCCATTCCAACTAGTACACAATTATTTAAATATTAAAGTTCATAACAGACAGTTGCTGTAAATTGATCCAACAGCAGCGCAAATTCCTTTCAGGAATAGCAGTTATTTATTTTATTATTTCTTTTTTAATTGCTTAAAATATTTTTTTAAAAATAAAGATAAAACAATTGAAGGCTAAAATGTTTTAATCTAAAATCGTTAATAAATCGTTAAAATAATGTTTATGTATCATTGTCAAATGTAATAATTCATTTAGTCATTCGTTTTCAGCACTTTCTCTTTCTCTGTACACATGCACATATACAGATACTTACATATACATATAAACGTCTATATATGTAGATATAATTATATATATATTTCTCAAAATTATGCACAAAATATTTTACCTTTTAATAATTTTTTCTTCTACTTTTTTAAAAATTATTTATTATATATATTTTTTTATTTATTTAAATTTTAACATTTTAAATTTTTTTAAATGTTTCGTATCTGTTTACTATTAATGTCTTGTGTAATTATACGTATCTATGCACGATACTGTTACTACTACCTCATTTTCATCAACTACTACTACCGCTACTACTGTTGCTACTGCTATTGTTACTATCTCATCTATAACCACTACAGTATGGCTCTAAGCTACTACTACTACCATCAATACTATTATTACTACTACTCTACTACTACTACCATAACCATGACTATTATTACTACTACTTCATATTCTACCGCTAATACTATCACCATTAAGCTACTACTACTATTATTATTATTATTATTATTATTATTATTATTATTATTATTATTATTTAAAACCTCCTTAACTAAACACCAAAATTTACATTATTTCAATTACCGAGTTTCCTGTAATTCTATTAACATCACCGCTTTCACGAAGCAAAATACCATTAACCAGATATCATTCTGTACATTTTGCACTCAACCAGTCTTCGTGGGGGTTAAAAAAATATATATATAAAAAAATAAAAAATATATGTATATATATTGTTTTTGTTTGTTTTTTCATCTAGGGTTTATTCCACGTATCATCGATTTTGCTTTATGTCGATTATTGGATATGTTTTTATATTCACTGACGACAAAGACTACAAACGTTATCCGCGCGTTATTTTAACTTTCTGTGTCGGCTGCACCGTTCTCGCCTGGGACAGTTCAACGTGGACTGCTCGCGCTGCTCTCGAGCCTAGCACGCACTTAGTGCATCTATCAGACGGCCAGTTGACAAGTCAGACACACACAGTGAATCAAAATACGCCAGTTGGTGTTTGTTTCTATAGATCGTAGGGATCGTTGTAAGATTAGAGCGGCGAGTGTGGACGTAGTTAGTTGGTGATAAGACTTCTTATATTCCAGTCACGCATCATGGTGAGTTTTTGTTTCAGTTTTATTTCTTGTTAATTGAAAGTACAGAATTAAGTAAACGGCAGTAAAACCGGATTAATTTTTCTGTGTGAAAAGTGTTATGTGTGATCTTTTTTATTTATTTATTTATCGTCATCATCAGCATCATCATCATCATAGTCATCATTACAATTATTATTTATTTATTTATTTATTTTGTTGTTTGTTCCTTTAGTTGGTTGGTAGCTTGATTGGTTGGGTGGTTCGTTGATGCTGCTGGTGACAGTAATCGTTTTTTTCTTAACTGTTATTATTCTACCATTGTATAATTTGTGTGTGGGTGTTATTTTGAACGGCTGACATACAGGTTGTACTAATTGTATCCATACAAGTGTGTTTGTTTTTTTACGTTAGTAATTCTAGATAAATTGTTTAAAAACAGTTTTACGCCAGCAAGTAAGGAGCACGAATAAATTTAACTTCTTTCTTTTCCTTTCTTTTCTTTTCTTTCTTTCTTTTTTTTTTTTTTTTTCGCTTAAATTTTATTATCTTATTAATGCTGTTACCATGGCTACGTCGCCTTCGCTCATTTAATGACCATGTGAGGTTCTCTGTTTATATGTCTATACGTGTGTGTGCTTGTATGTTTATATATATGTGCATGTATGTGTGTGTTTTTGTCTGTCTCTGTGTGTGTGTATATCTTTGTGTGTGTGATGTATGTATGAGATTGTTTATCGAGTGTTTATATGTGCGTGCATTGTATACGTTGTCTTTCTGTGTATTGTATGAATTGTCTGTGTATTTGATAGGCCTACATGTTTAAAGAAATTTATTTATTTTATTAATATTTTTTTTTTTTTTTTAAATTTTTATCCCATTTTTTTATTATTATTTTTAGACAGCGTGTATGATGTAGCTATAAGAACATAGCAAATTAGTTTTTTAATGCAATTACAATCAGATAAGATAATGAAAAAACAACAACAAAAAACATACACACATGTACATAAACAAAAAAAAAAAAAAAAAAAAAAAAAAAAAATTGCCAGTGTGAATACGAAACGTGGTTAATGTAGTTATAGATTTCAAGAATATACTTATTATCTCTTACGCTAACACATATCTATATAGCATCTATCTTGCGCTTTATCGCTGCTAGAGAGCGTGCTGTCTTCGGGTGCGCTAAAGATATTTCATACGCTGTACATGTCTTGTTGATTATTCACGGGTCAATGTAGATACTACGTTAGCATACCTAAGTGCATGATGGCCGCTAGTCTATAATAAATACCATACTTTTCCATTAACGGTTGGACTAATGTACCTGCTGATTTGGAGCTGCGTTAATACTACAGCAGGGCATATAGTGGGTAATCTGCATTATAATATCAATAACTCGGGCTTTCATGTTCTGAACACAGAGAATTCGTTCTGCCTGATTTGTTGTGAAACATGAACAAAACAAAAAACAAAAAACAAAAAAAACAAACAAAAAAAAAACAAAAAAATGCGATACCTTTTGAAACTGCTGTGGAAACTGATAGACGTTCATTGTGAAAATTGATTGATATTCATTGCGGAAACTGACATTCATTGTGAAAATTAGATAATCATATTTTAAAAAAGAATAAAAGCGTATAGAAGATCAAATGTAATGTTTATAAATATTTAATGAAACTGCGGATTTTATTGTTATTTGCTATATTATTATTATTATTTTTTTTTATTTCATTCCTGTAATGAAAGCGACCAACTTTATATCAGATCTATTACTGTTGTAATAGTATATACATCTACGTACTTATATGTGTGTGTGTGCGTGTATGTATATGTACATTAATATATATATATACATACACACACACACACATACCAACACATCCATACATATACTAACAAAACAAACTTCACCACTCTGCACACACAGACACACACACATACACACACACACACATCTTTTTGTTTGTTTGTAGTTTTAAAATTTTTTCCTGGAAATGACAATCATATGTGATTATTATTATTTTTTTTTTTTTTCGACTGCTAATGCTGTAGGCATGCAACATAGAATGCCATATAGCGTGTTGCACCTTAATTAGATATCAGCAAATAAACAGAAAACAGGAAAATATAAAATATCTCAAATACATATTGCAGTTAGCGACATCAAGCTCAAGGCCAAACGTTTCGTAATTTGTATTGCGATACAAACTTTAAATTTAATTCATATTTATTTCATATACAATCCTTAGATTCAAAAGTGTGTTATTTAGCGTTCTTAAATAAAATATATATTCCTACTTCTTTCAGCTCTATCCAGTTTCGAATGAAGTGAATAGCGATCTTTAACACAAGAATATTCTGGTCTCTGTATTTAACTTTCTAGCTTTATTACGAAAACAGTATGAATTATAATTTTAAGCTCGTCCGAAAGAAAGATGAATCACGGTTTAATTGTACGTTTTTATTAGGCCATGACACATTATTCTGTTGGTAATAAGTACCATTCGTTGAGTACAGGTTATAACGGAAAACAGCCCGATGAACGAAAAAACAATGTTCGCTTTACTCATGACTTATAACCCCAGTTCTATTGTTTTTCCGTAATCTATTTTTTTTTTTTTTTTTTTTTTTTTTTTTTTGCAGTTTTATAAATAAATTATATTATTTTATCAAAATCTGGCATTTGTTAATGTCAGATTCTGACATTATTTTTTCGTCTGTCCTCTAGTTTATTTATTTTTTATTTTTGTTGTCAGCTTTAACAGAAAGAGACTGCGTGGCGAGAGGTGGGGGGGGAATTCAGTCTGCCAGTTCATGATTACATCTCATTACACGGAATAATTTGTTTAGAAAACACAATTACTGAAAAAAAAAAAAAAATGTATACTATATTCCTAGGGATATGTATGACTGTGGAGTCGGAATCGTAATTAAATATTTAACTTGCCTAATGCGGTTGCCAACAGAATAAGTGATTGCTGAACAAACCCTATTAGTTACAATGTTAGTTGGTTATGTGTTTGAGTAGATGGCGTTTGATGTTAAAGTGATTCAGTTAACAGTCTGTCTTCGTTAATTTACGTGTTCTAAGTCGACGCCGGCGAAAAGCCCGTTCATTCCGACTCTTTATAGTGCCCATAGTATCTATAATACGAGTTCGCTGCATTACACTGAATGACACATAATGGATTTTTAGGCAGATGTTTTTTTTAAAAATGTAATTCTTCGAAAGCTGTCGTATTTGTACTGTCTTTAAGTTAAATTCTAAACACATTCAAATGACATAGATAGTTACTTACAGAAGAAAATAAATATACACACACATGCATACATACATACATACATATATAAGTATGTATGTGTGCGTGCGCGTGTATATTTAGATTTTTGTTTTTGTCTCTATGTATTTATATATGACAAGAAGAAACATTTGTTTTACTTTTATCTTGAAAAGTTCTGTCTAATCCTGGTTAAAATATCTTAAAATAAGCTAGATCTCTACAATAAAACACTGAAACACACACACACGAGTCATTTAACTGTAAAAAGGCGTGACAAACAATCGACCTTTCTAAAGGAAAAAACACCATCTGTTTTAGACGTAAGTTAATTTGCTCAGTTCGCAAAATTACAATTAGAATAACAAATGAATTCATTACACAGAAGGCAACGGTTGAATATATATTTCTTTTTTATGGCTGGGAATTTCCATTAATAACAGAGATTAACTATGCTGTTTCCATGTGTCTTGCAAATAGCTTTGGAAAGAAACTAATTATTTGAAATGTTGTTGGTGCATTTATTACCAAATTACTGTTAATTATTGATGACTGTGAATTAGTTTCGCAAAAATGTTGTGTTGGATTCCCAGCTATTTTGAGACCGACAGGAAACGTACGCAAATGTATGTTCGCACACGTACACATGTACACACACCAACATACACACACACACACACACATAGTTATATACTCAGCTCACTATTTGGCTCCATGGCCCATCGCGGATGTCCAATATTCACGGATTCTGAGGATACTTATAAAATAAAGCGGCGTAATTTCAGCCTATAATTATGTTTCCATAATTTGAACCTATAGGTTCTACTAAGATTTGCAACAATTTATTTAAAGCACACTGACTGTTGTATGCCGCCATAACAATACATTTTCAAACCGCAGATAAGATATGCCATCTGTATATGCCAGTATTCGTCAAACAGGATATATTCTCATTATTTCGTCTCTAATTAAACTATAATGTCATTTTGATTCTTATCCTTATTATAAAGGCTGTTAGAAAGTATTATAGTCCAATAAACACAACTGGCTATAAGTTTTCTCACGAACACATACATACACAACATGCACACACAAACAAAGAGAGACAGACAGCCACACAGTCATGCAGACGGATAGTCAGAGAGAGAGACGTGTATATACACAGAAATTCTGGTGTGTCCTTTGGGCTATTTCGTAATTCAAGGACTGTCATCGAAATCTTTTGTACTGTATTTGTTTTTTCAATCTATAGGAAGGTGCACATAAAAAAATTACTTTAAGCTAATCTGTGTAGTGTTTTGTGTAGCATAGATAGCAGCTTCATATCTGATATTGTCATTATACAGAAGAAAGAAATAAACGAAAAGAAATTTAAATAATAATAATAATAAAAACCTAATAATCGATAATGATAAAAAAGATTATTATTATTATTTTTTTAAATTATTCTAACTGTACTTTCCAACAAAAACAAGTCCTTACTTTATTTAAAAAAAAAGAAAAGAAAAAAAAAAAAGGTTTTTAAATAAATAAATAAACAAACAAACAAAATAAAAAGAATAATTAAAATATGATATAAAATTATTTCTAGAATTAATTTTTGTTTCTCTACATTAAATTTACATTTGGAAAATTATTCCCATATATACAGTACGACATGGCTCGTAAAGCATTTTGTATAATTCATAGTTAATTCTTCATGTGGGAATTCAGCCATAGAATAATCGTCTCGCATCCCGAACGAAAATTCTGTCGGAATCGATGTCAGGTCACGCTTTATGTAACACGGGAACATGTTTGGACAGGACTGGAAGTCTATGTTTTCTACAAGAGTACATTAATTCTATCAATATTGCTTTCCCTCGATGTTTACTCAAATAAGGACATTTGAACCTAGTCTGCAGTTAGTTTGCTTTGTGAACATTACATCGCTGGGGAATCAAAATAATAATAATAATAATTAAAAATAATAATAATAGAGACAGAGAGACAGAAAGAAAAAGAAAAAAGAAGAAAACAACAACGAATCAAAAGCGTTTACCAACGTAATTGTGTTGAAGAGAAATATTACTTTCATTACTCTTTAAAATTATACAAGGTCTGTTATTATTGTAGATAGCTTTTTAGTAATTATTTGTACATACATATATTTAAGTATATAATAAAAATTTGTCAGAAGTGGGATTTGAACCCACGCCTGGAGAACCAGACTGCGACCTGAACGCAGCGCCTTAGACCACTCGGCCATCCTGACATAATATCTGAACTTAGTAAAATAATAAATGAATGCTGTTAATAACAATAATAGATTTTCTTTATTTTTTATTTTTTTATTTTTTTATTTATTTATTTTTTTAATTATTATTATTATTTTTTATTATTATTATATATATATTTTTTTTCATTCTTTTATTCTTCCGAGGCCCGTCCATGCAAATGTAAAAACAAAAAAAAAACAAAAAAAAAAGAATTAAAATAGTCCGACGATTTGAACTATGTGACGTTTTTGCAGTTATGGCGAGTCCATGACGTAATGCGCAGTAGAAATGCGCCGTAATGTAAACAAGGTCGTTAATTTGTAAATAGTTAGAGACTGATACGCGCCAACTTCATTATTTCCCAGTATAAAATTTTACATATTATAAGGCCAAGAAACATTTCATATTTATTTCCCTAAAACATTTTCGGGGGTTAGGGCATGCCATTGGATCCTCCTAGGAACATCGCCCCTTTGTGCTGTCGATTATGCATCCCCCACATACATTTCAGCATACGGGTCTGGAGTAAGTGTATGTCAGTGGGTTTGTGAGTGGGCGGAGAAGTAGAGTGATGTTATTAAAATTTTGTTCTAGAGCCAGACAGGAATCTCTCTGTTCTACAGAAGATACTGCGCAAAAAGCATGACCGTTGCAAAATTACTTTCAAGATTAACTGTTAAGACATCTATATTTACCAGCTATTTTTATAAGTTATTAAAATCACAACAGCTAGAGTTTCTATTTTATCAAAATAATCTCTCTCTCTCTCTCTCTCTCTCTCTCTCTCTCTCTCTCTCTCTCTCTCTCTCTCTCTCTCTCTCTCTCTGTCTTTCCTTTTCTTTCCCTTCCTTTAATTATCTCCGTATTTTTCTGTACATTACCTTTCCTTTCCTTACTTTTTTTATCTCTTTTTTCCACTCTTTGCAAAGCAGATATAAAAATTCTTGATTTATTTGGCTTCAAATGAATCAACATAACTATTAACCGTTATGTATGAGTCACACTTTCTCTAACAGTTAATGGAACTTCGTAATTCTCTAAGGCAGTCTATACTTAACGTTAGTAATCACTGCTATTGTATTCTTTAGATAAACATTACTACTTAGTCTCGAAGGCTTTTCAATCATAGATACGTTTTAGTTAGGTTTATGTTTGTTTCTTTCGCTCGTTATACGGAATCTAAATAAATCAGCCTTTATTGAACTTTAATATTCTTTAGCTGTCACAAGTAAATAATTAGTTTGAGCAAGGATGATATGTCTCGAAATGCTCTTATCCCCTCAGCAACAATACTGGAAAAGAAAACGAAAACGTGATTTCCATACTGCAAGTTATCAACTGCATTAGGAAAATAAATTCCAGTTTCTGACTCTGACAAATGCTTCTGAATATATTTTGCATATTTTTACATGTACATATTTTCAGAAATACTGAATCGAATCTATCTGTCTATCTCTCTCTCTCTCTCTCTCTCTCTCTCTCTCTCTCTCTCTCTCTCTCTCTCTCTCTCTCTCTCTCTCTCTCTCTCTCTCTATATATATATATATATATATATATATATATATATATATATATATATATAGATAGATATAGATATAGATATAGATATATATATATATATATCCATCCATCTGTCCATCTTTCTGTTTATTTGGTTGTTTTATCTATTAATCTATTTTCTACTATATCTCCAGCTATCTTTGTTTATCTGTTTTGTTTTCTGAATATTTATCTATCTGTCCACCCATCCAGCTTAGCATACATTTATTTATTTATTTATCTATCTGTACATGTGTCTCTTTGTTTGTCTGTCTGTCAGTCTGTGTATATCATTTATTTATTCATTTCCAAAAGCCTATCATTACTAGTCAGTATCCAATGACAAATCAATTAAAATTCGTACTATAGGGAAAACTATGAGACGAAACTGAAATTTTTAAACGACTTTAATAATGCTCTGTATATAGGCATACAAAATTAAAAATCAAAAACGTATGTCAGAAGTGGGATTCGAACCCACGCCTGGAGAACCAGACTGCGACCTGAACGCAGCGCCTTAGACCACTCGGCCATCCTGACATATTTGCTTGTTTGCATAGATAATGGTAATAATGACACCATTATTTATTTATTTACATACTTGCTTATTATAAAAATTAAAAATTTGTTTATGCAAATGCGTGGTCAGGGCCTTCAAGAGAAAGTTTGCAAGGTGGTACAAGACCCCTTTGGGGCCGGAAGGCAGGCAAAGATTTTTCTCAAAATCGAGGATCTGATGTCCAGTAAATCCACATGTAAACTCTCATAAATATTTTAGTTCCATGATCAGATATAACATAATGTAACAAACATATTCAGTTAATGCATGGTTGCTGTGGGACCCTTCTTAGCTCTTTGGCCCGGGAACAAAGTACCGGCTGAACCCTCCCAGCCCTCTCAAAGGCCTTGTGCATGGTCTACGTATATTCATGAATCCACATAAATTATGCAATGTCAAATAACGCAACAAAAAATGTATTATTCTTGCATAAACATTATTTTATATATAACTCGTAAATTTTTTTTAGCATGTTTTCATTAAAGAACTTTCCAGATATGTGTCTATCTATAATTCCTATAATTTCCTCAGGATTCTGCCACTAATTACTAGGTTATACATAGAGAGTATATTTTTCAGGACTGCCAGAAGAGTGGTTATTTTCATTCATTAAGTCTTCAAGGTTTTTTTTTATAATAATCATTCCAGTGGTCTCGGATTATTAATTACTTATATTAATTTTCCTTTTTCTTTATTGTTTCTTTTTATTTATTTATTTATTTATATCGCTTTCTTTCTTTCATTCATTCTTTCTTCTTTTATTCTTTATATTAATATATTAAACTGTCCAGTCCAATTTTCTTTATTCGTGTTCTTTTGCTTTTTTCTTGATTTTACATTTTTGTATTTTTTGTTTTTTTTTTTTTTTTTTTTCCCTCTTGGAGCGTATATTTAAGACGTGGTGAGTTGAAGATTGAATGTCATTTCCTATTTTACTCAGTCTACAAAACTTTTTTTTTTTTTTTTTTTTTTTTTTTATGAGATGGTGCCCAAAGCTGCTAATAAATTTTTTTTTAAACTTTTTTGGTTTACTTATTTGTTTTATTTATTTCTTTGTTTGTTTGTTTTTGTTTTTGTTTATTTATATTATTTTATTTAATATTGTATTATTTTATTATTTTGTTTAGTTTTTAATTTTTTTAATTTTTTTTTTTTTTCAAATTCCAACATCCCAAGCCTCACTCAGTCTATTGATTCAACCGTTTACATTTTAACTGTCCATTTGTTTCTCCGCCTACAGTTTTCACATCTATTCCTGGAGACTGGATCCAGTTTGGTTTCTAATGCTTTCTGTTTATAACCGAATCGATTTATTTATAACAAACACTTTTAAGTGAATTGCCAACTGCATATGTGCTGGGTGCAGTTAATGTTGTTACACAAATTTCTCTTATAGAATTCATTACGCGGCCAATCCTGGATACAACTGATTGTTAACAAAATCATTTGTACCAGTTATCTATTTACTTTTTCACAAATGAACTGTCGACATCAATTAATGTAGTCGCCAACATAGTTCAGACTTGTTAATAAAGCACGTATACCACATGCTACGTTAATCGGGTATTCAGTGTAATCTTATTGTGTTTCTTTTCTTTTTGTTTTATCTTTCAATACATATATATATATATCTATTTTCCTCTCTTTTTGATGCAAGTTAGAATAAACTCAAGAATAAAACATAGTGGTAAATTATATTTCATTCAGTACAGCAATTCATTAACACTTGGTATGTATTGTGTTGTCCTGGTTCTTGGAGTTATCTTTCAGTAGCTGAAGCAAAACTGAAATTATATATCTAGTGACTTCGTCTCCGTACCATATTTCTTAACTGATGCCATATGGCTAAGATATACCAGCTGTCGATTTAATAATATGTTGCGATTTTTCTGTGGCTTTTTGGTTTTTGGTGGTTTTTTTTTTTTTTTTTTTTTTTTCCGAAAAGTATATATGGAAGAAGAGAGTTTACTGATATCTGATAGTATTTGAAATTTTGTTTACAACATTGACTGTGGCGAGATTTTACTGAAGTACATATTTGCTTGGTGAACGTAATCATAATACATATTTTGTAATATGTTAATTTGTTTTTCTTCTGCTTGCGTGAGTAATGGTGAAGTGTTTACGAGCGTCTTCTTTTAACTGAATCAGTCACAGTAGATACTTCAATACATAACTCTCTTCATTATGAAGACCAGGTGCGGTGCGGAATATTCAAAGACGAGGTCACTAAGCACACGAAATTATCTTCTGTTTATCTACGTATCTGTTTGTCTGTCTGTCTTCTTTCTGTCTATCTATCTATCGGTCTATTTGTCTGTCTATTTACATATCTACGTACGTACGTACACACACATACACACACACACACACACACACACACACACACACATATACATACATACATATTTGTATAAATGTAAGTAAATGTAATTAGTACTGTAGTTAGTTCTGTGTGTGTGTTGTAATAACCTTTTCAGATACAGTTTTGTTTTTCTTTTTTTACACTATTACTCTATCAGATTTCAACTGGCATCGTTTCTATATTTATCAGTACTTGAATCGTGGAAATAAAAACAACAAAACGAAATAAAAACAACAACAACATAAAAAACTCCATTTCGTTTCTGCGCTGTTTCCGTCAATCCCCTGTTTACAGTTTCAAGTATGATCATCATCTGATATGAAAATGTAAAGATGTTAGCACTAAACAACCTTGTATTTAGTTTAAAAGGATTTAAGAAGAAAAACATTGATTTAGTTGAAAGAGGGAAAGAAGAGTTTCAAGATGGGTAATGTTTTCAAGGTAATTTTCACTCATCCTTTTCCTTTTCCTGCTAAATGTTCCTGTAAGGTTTGTGTCTCCATTTATTTTAGCAGTGTGTTTATCGTCTTAATGTTTTCTATGTATATAGAATGTTCTTCATTAATTTTGTTACGATACTGAAATCATGTTCAGATAATGCAGAAGTTTTATGTAGGTGTATACATTCGCATGTGTATGTATGTTTGTATGAGCGTATGTGTGTGACTATATTATATTTATGAGTGGGTATGTATATGAATCGCCTGTATGTTTATATACGCATTTATGTGTGCTTGTATGTATAGGTGTGAATGTCTGTGTGCAAATATGAATGAATGTATGTATGTACGTATATTTATGTGTGTAGGGTTTGTTTGTTAAATTGTATCTGTGCGGGTATGTTTATACTTATGTAGTATAACAAAATTCCATTATGGCACGTCTTTGTTTATTTGTTAAAAAGGGAAAAGGAAATATACGTTAATTACTTCTTTTTGGACTCTATAACTGACGGAAGTTGATATTATCTGTCTCTCTGTATATTCGTTATTTGCAATATATATATATATATTTATCTGTCTTCATTTATAAGCATTCTTAATCAGAAAAATATTTATATGTTAACATTTTTGTTTTATTATTCTTTTGCAGGCAAATGATTTAACCGAAGAGCAGATAGCTGGTAAGATTTTAATTTTTATTTTAATTTTAATTTATTTTATTTTATTTTATTATTATTTTTTGTTGTTGTTGTTGTTGTTGTTGTTTCACACGTTTAATTTTCATCTACAAAATTTCACCAAACCTACGCATTATACCTACGTTATGCACGAAGCCCTAGTGATATTTATGAATAATTCAAAATGCTTTATATTCTATATACACACACAAAGAAATGTTTCAAATTACGACCAGAGAATACGTCGATATTTATTTGGTATTTGTGATAAATAAGTCAACCACGAAAGTTCCGATAAGAAATGACACGAAATGTATGCCCGTTAAACTTTACTGATATTGATAAAATAGTTATGATTAAAAATACATCAAGTTATTTTGAAACTATATAACAGTAAAAAGCATCACAGGTGAATGTGGCGAAACCACGATTATTTCAAATAACAGTCGTACATATTTAATATTCACTCTCTATATATGCAGAATTGCTTACTTCGTTCTGGAACTTACTCAGTGACGTAAATCATTTTTCTAGTTATTTGTTGATGATGATGATGGTGCTGATTTTTATTATTGTTTCTGCTGCTGCTATCATTATATTACCGTATGTCTATGTGTATGTATGAATGTATGTATTTATTTTAGTATGTATGTATGGATGTATATATGTATGTATGTGTGTGTGTATGCATGCATGTACGAATGTCACGTATTTTCATTATTACGTGACCTGTATTTATTGTTTATATTTAATGCTTATTGTTTATTAAGCCTCATCTTTTGGCGTTATTTCAACTTCTAGGAAACAGAGAGAGCTGGCGTTCGTTTTCTGTATTCACTGAAACGAGCAGACAATTCCCTTATTGCCTTACCTCACACGTGGCCGAAACGTGTAGCAAAATATTTTATTATTACAAGATAACGAAATAAAATAGCCTGCTTTAAATTAAGAAACTGATGTAAAGCCGGATGTTTGTAAGACGCGAACTGGTACCGAATAAACCTGTATTGTAGTTAGTAACTAGAAGGTAAAAGTTTCGCTCGAAGTTACGAAGCTCGCAGGTTCGTGTCTGAAATGTTCCGCTGAGAGTGTGTACTTTTCAGCCGAAGAGTCGGGACGACATTACACAGATACTTGGAGTAAGAAGCTAGTTCAGTAATGTTATATCGAAGACCTGGTAGGTTGCCGGATCAAGCTTTCTCATTCCGTTCTTAAGGCTATGTTTAATTTCATTTTGCGCCCGGTTAACAGATTAATAGAGACAGTTACATGTATTCTGGAAGCTATATTTAAAATAATATTTAATAGTTATTAATACACTGAGTACTAGCAGTACCTTGTGTTTTTTTTTTTTTTTTTTTTTTTTTTTTTTTTTTTTGTTTGTTGTTGTTTTTTTTTTTTTTTTCTATCTAATATATTTGATACATGAGGTTACAAGGCTAATGTTCGTTTACTCGCTGAAATGTTTTGCTTTCCAGATGATACTTTTTTTGTTTTGTTTTGTTTGTTGTTGTTTGTTTGGGGTTTTTTTTTTTTCGTTTTTTCTCTTTTTTAACTTGTTCATGAGGTAAATTAAAGTAGTCTATAAATTATTCATGAACTTTAACTCAGTCAGAATTCCGAAAGGTTTCACTAGAATTCTTTTAATTAAATTACATATACAGGTACAATCCCAGAACATAATTATATAATTCTGAATGATATGATTTAGATAAATATTAGTTACTCTTCAGTTCTGCCATGTTTGAAACTAAATGTTTGTACTGTATTTTGAATGTAACTTCCTCTTAGCTGATGCTGAATAGGATGGTAGGATAAAAAACAAAATAAAATAACGTTAATTCTAAACAGACTTTCGCACATAGTCTTTGTGAAACCTGATTATACGAGAAAGCGGGTTATTACTAAATAATACAGGACTGATTCGATGATTAATATGGCATGCAATATGCTGGAACAGAGCCCACCTCACGCAATCTTACAAAGCCAACAACAAATATATAGTTTAGCATCAAGAGAGTTTTTTTTTTTTTTTAATTTCCCTTATGCCTTAACACTGAAGTCTTCCATCCGCAGAATGCCTTGCACAAACTTGACAAGAGATTCTTCTGTGTGGGTTTCCTACCCATAGCCTATATTACTGACCCAGTATGTGGGTATATTCGATATCACACATAGCTCTGTGGTATAACGAAGATGTTCTTGACTTCCGAGTTCTCGAGATAAACAGAAACATATGCTGGCTCGTTGTACAGCTGAATACGAAGAGAACAGGTTCTCGACATGCCACACTCTGCAATCATTAATTAGTTCGTCAGAGTCAGCGTATTACCTTACTGGAGGCAAGACTGTTTAAAAAATCATGTTTGGATAGATGAATGACTGGATAGATAGATAGATGGATGGATGGTGGATGGATTATCCAGATAAAACACTTCATATCATTTTAAAGTTAAATTAAAATAAATAAATGAATAAGAAATGAGTAAAAATGTTACTATAAATAAATCAATATATATATTATTGAAAAAAAAAAAAACTGATTAGAAAGAATGGAAAACCTTATTTTATTTTTTTTATTTTATTTTTTTTTTAAATAAATAACTACAGACGCAATTACTAAAATTTAATTTAGTTCGTACCTTAATTCCAGGGAAAGATAATGAAATATTTTAATTATTAAAGATAGTGCAATGCCGTTGTAATTTTTTAATTCTTTATGCTTACGTTTTATATTTAAATTACTAGTTAATTTAGAAATAAGATACAGACCTCCAGTGGCCAATAACATTTTGGTTTCTATCTTAATTATTAACATGTTAATTACATACCGTAAAATGTCGATCGATTCACGAATAACATGGACTAAATCATCGCTAAATTAAGTATACCATAATATATTAGTGGGCAAAAAAAGTTTATTTCAAACTTTTAGAAGTATTCATAAAATTAAAATTGTGTAATAAAGAAAAAGACAAAGTAATGAAAATATTTAATATTAATGGTTATGAAATTAGAGAAGAAACTCGTTGTTATGCATATTAGCAGGAATTTTAAAGTGTACATTGGTAAAATGAATAAATTGCCTAAATATATATCTTGGATTCTTCCAAGTTATTTATTTCTCATTTTATTTTATTATTAAATATTTTTTTTATTTTTTTCCACTATTAATTAGTGATAAATATAATATCAAAAGAACACTATACAAAAATAAAGAGGCGCCAAGTTGTGACGTCATCGCATTCAAGGCAGACCGATTTGCTGCTATAAACCTAAAGTTACGGCTATCAGACCGCTATGACGCGACGACGTCACCACTCAAGTTGTGAAACTATGTTATTCATTAATGTACTCATTTTTAATTTAATTTTAATTTTATTTTGTTCATATATTTTTTAATTTTATTATTATTTTTAATTGTTTATTTTTTTATTATTTATTTTTTGTTTGTTTGTTGTTTTTGTTATGATGATTATGATGATGATGATGATGATTATTATTATTATTATTATTATTATTTATTTATTTATTTTTTTATTTTTTTATTTTTTTTTTATTTTTTTTTTTTTTTTTGCCATACATTAACAGGCATTCCAAAATAATAATTAAAAAAATATCCTGTAAGTGTAAAGAACTTTATCAGACCTTCATTCATAGATGCACTTTAACATAAGCTTAAATATAGACATGTTAGCCCATACCTTGACTTTAGTTATATCCATAAAGACTAGAAAAAGAAGTAGAAAGGTAATTAAGAACAGTTTGTTTTTTTTCTTTTTCTTTTCTTTTTGACATTTCCCAAAACCATTTTCATGATCTGAGTAACGGCCATATTTTTTATTTTTTAATTAGTTTTTTTGTTTGTTTCCGCCCCCCCCCCCGTTAATTCTAACGTATTTTTAGAAAAATTTAATTATTTTACTACACTTAATTAACGATTTTAGTGTCTTAGTCAGAGTTTATTCATTTAACAGCATTCAGGCCTCTATCTGTGACTCAAACTTCTGCTGCAAAGTAGTTTTTTTTGTTGTTGTTGTTGTTGTTTTGTTTTTTTTAAGTTTCGAAAGATGAATTTTAAAAATATCGCAAAACCAGAAAGGAAAAGTTATCTGAATGTGTGTGTGTGTGTGTGTGTGTGTGTGTGTGTTTGTGTGTGTGTGTTGGAAATTATTATTAGTGGTAATGATATTAATAGCTGTGATTATGATAGTTTGGACTTTACGATATTAATTTATGGTAATGGTAGTAGTAGTTATTGTTTTTACGGTAACATTAGTAATAATAGTAGTTGTCGTTATCATCATTGCCATCATCATCATCATTATCATTATTATTATTATTATTATTATTATTATTATTATTATTATTATTATTATTATTATTATTATTATTATTAAAACCACTGCTGCTACTACCTCCAACGATAATATATTATTTGTTCATTAAAGATATGATTGTATTTAATGTCAGGTACAAACTACAGGTTTGTGTATATAATATAATAACAATTATAAACAACACATCAAAAACGCTAACGAGATTCTTGTATAGGACTACCGAGCCACAAACTTCAGTTACAGTATGTTGTTTATAATGGATGTAAAAAATAAAATCAGTTTAAGCGATAATGTTTAATTTCATATTTGAGACTTATCAATAGATAAATCTTGTTTTATTATTAACTGCTCAGTCCCTCTTAATTTTAATATTCAGGTTTGTGAAATATTTTGTGCCATTTTTCAGATTTTATCTTTCTGACACATTTTTTTTTGTTTTTCTCGTTAACAGTCCAGCCAGGCTCTTTAAATTCTAACTTTAACACTTTGTAGGACTAACATACCAGTCCTCCTTAGTTTTAACATTCTGTTTTTCTGAAATCCAGCTCTTGTTAGTCTAGTTTACCTAAATCCTAACATTTTCTAGTTTTCGGAAATATTTTCTTGATTTTAACAGACCAGCCCTTTTCAGGTTTAAATTTCTTCTTTCTGAAACATTTTCTATAATTAACAGAACCATCCTCGTTAGTTTTAACATTTGGGTTGTCTAAAGAATGTTCTACAGTTCTACAGTCCTCCATACTTTTACTACTCAAATTTCTTGAAACACTTTTTTTTTTCACAACTTAACAGTCCTACTTAACTTTTACGTTCTTTCTGAAACATTTTCTAGAATTAATGGACCAGTCCTGTTTTGTTTCTTTTAGAAGACTATACTGTTAACGACTTAGTTTAACAAAGTAGTTTCTGTGCTGATCTTCAGTCTAATTCACGATGTCCCAGACCAGAACCACTCAAGAGTCTGTCCTGCATCACTGCTAACGAAAACAATTTATATACGTGTTTCTCTGGTGTATCCAGTGCCAGCCGTACAAGGTCTGTCCTTGGATGTATTATCTTACCCAGTGGCTTTGTTTTATGACTTATTCATTTTCTTTTCATGTCCAGACAACTCGCTTTGTCTGCAGATGTAACTCTCCCAGCGACTCTTAATTAAATCCATAAATAATCGGATGTTGGAGTGAGGCCAGGCTAAACTAATCTATGCATCAATGTGAGCCAGAATTAACGTTCATTTGTTTTTTTATGTTTACTAGGGATGGTTGTTGTATTTTCATACGTAATAACATGAGTAAAAGTACATACACATACCTGCAAACACATATAAAAACATAAAAGCGCGCGAGCATACACACACATACATACATGCATACATACATACATACATACACACACATACACACACACACGCAAAAACATACACAAACATACACCAATATATATTTTCATCATGACAATGTGTTCTTGCAGATATAATGTTATTTATGAACATCTTAAACATCAGCATTCTTTGTAAACATTAATACATTCTCGTTATCCCGCACAACGTATTTTCAAAGTATTCTGTACAGTCAAAGATCACGAACAACTCTTTTTTTCTTCTATTTTCTAGAAGTACGTTGTTATTTCAGATACCAGAGATCGTGTATTAAGGATAATTAAATTAGCGTGTTGTACTTCTCTGTAGGATAATAAACCTTTACACTGGAATTAATAGACATTGGATGATACACTGAATATCAATCGTAATGCTGGCAAGTTATGACAGGAGCTTTTAAATAAATGAGTAAATAAAGAGAACTGAAGAATTGATGTACTCAGAGCTGGTGCGATACATAATAATATTAGACCCTTGGGTTTTGGGAAATTTGTGCAGGAATCCATGATTCTTTGAACATCATTGAGAATTACTGAGAATCCTTTATTCAATCCCCATTTCTCAGACCAGTTTAAAGAATTCAGGTGTATTTCTGTTTATCTTGATAATTGTGGATATCATGATTCTTGCTGCAGTTACCAAAAATTATATTTGATATGATTTAATTGCTGATTCTGAAATAATGAAATAAATGAAACTGCGTTAAAAGTATACGCATAGATAAAGGAACAGACATACGTCATAATTATACAGATTTCTGGACAAACTAAAAGAAACGTAAGGATCTACAAAGGATGGGGAATGACATGAACAGTTGTTTCGCGGTTGTAATACTGATTAACAATTACGGAAACACTTAGACTGACATGCATGTAACGTTCAGTTACAGTCTCTCACATACAGTGCATACTAGTAGTAACAGCAGTTGTAATAACTGTAGATAAAATAACAGTGGTGGTACTGATGATGATTGTAGAAGTAGTAGTATTAACAGTGGTAGTATTAGAAGTAGCAGTAGTTGTTGGTGGTGGTGATATTTTAATAGTAGTAGTAACAGTAACAGAAATAGTGATAGCTGTAATTAATATCAGTAAAGCACAATAAGAACAGTTTCAAAACGATGTCAGATTTATCAGTTAGATTCTTTCATATGTTACCTTTCGTTCGTTTTGGTTTTCCACATCTGAAGACTTCAGCACCTATAATTATTATTTATATACATTATTTCATCGAGTACAAAGCAGTTAACATCATAAGTATTGTTTATACGTGAAAACCATGTGAGTCTTGTAATCGAGAATATCTAGTTCTGAAAGAGACATACCACATTTGCTGGCACATCAACTAGGAAACACTGGTTATGCGGTCTACAGCGAGCTTTTTGGTTTTTCACACGCTGGAGTGTTACCTGATAGGTATCACTTGACTACATGTGATTCCAGTTGGATACATAGTCAGTCTCTCCTCTATATAATGTTCTTTTTTACCTTTTTGGTCGATTACAGTTAGTATCTATTTATATCAGGATATATCTGGCCTAACTGTCTTTTTCTTTTCTCTCTTTCTTTTTCAGTCTATCAGTCTATTTTTCTGCCCCTATTCCTCTCTTTCACTTTCTCCTTCTGTCATATTTACAAACAAACACACATATCAAATTACACATATAACTGTATACCATTTTGCGAGCGAACGCCTTTCTATATATTTGCATGATAGCAGCACCAGTTGTTGTTTTTTGTAATTTTAATCATTTCATTATATGAATCCGTAAGAGTATCTCTTCGAAAATATCTCTGTAACAACAACGGCTTTGACAATATTGTTTTTATAAATTTCATTGTAAACCCATATAAAATTGTAGCAGAGGAAAACTATCGCGTAACTTAAATTATGATGACATTAACGAGCTTCCATACCTTTGTTTGGTAATCACAAAGACATGAGAGATGCACAGGTGTAAATGTGTTATCACTAACCCCAAAACCCAATGCTTTGCTACACGACTTCGTTTAATGTTTCATCAAGCCAGAATCTCGTACACGGCTGTTATCAGTATGGAAACTGCAGATTGCCATTAATAGCATTTTTATTGCACACAGGCTTGAAAAAGAAACCAATCAAAAATATATATAAACTTTTATCGAACGATATAACCTGGCACCAGAGTTATAAAATTGTGATCTGTTTTCTAATTCTGTGTGTTCTCGGAATAAAGAGGAGATCTTTGTATTTTTTAAAGTGGATATGAAGATGGGAGTTGGCGGACGAGTTCGTTATACTTTTGCGTATTTTAAGTTCAGAAGAAAAGCGACTGAAGCGTAGATGTAATTAACATTTTTTATATAGAAAATGCCTAGAATTTTTAGAGTACATGTAATAATAAAGTGGGTTTTATATATTATATATCACAGAGGAAGAGGAAAATATGTTTTGTTCAGTGAACCATTAAAAACATTTTCAATCTATGGTCTTATACGTGTAGATAACTACCAGAGAGATAATGCAAGGAAATCCGCTGCCAACGGGCCAATAACTCTACTTTTTCAGTTAGCAGCGTGAAATCTGTCATATGCTTCTTCTCAGGAAAACACATACCAAGGCCTGTATCATGAACAGTATGTAAAAACAACGTTAGTTCTAAAGGAGGATCAGACGACAGCGTTAGATGAAGCACTCGATCCAAATGAACATAATTTTATATAACAGAAAAAAAAAAGAAAAGGAGAATCTCATCCGAAAGGAAGAAGCTCATATTAAAAAACAAAACAAAACAAAACAATAATAATAATAATAATAATAATAATAATAATAATAATATGCATTCTTTTGTAGTGAGGAGTAAAGCAGTTAGAATATTTAACATAAAGTTAGCAGTTTTGTCACTTCTGTTTGTCCTTGTCAATTACATTCTAATTTCTTTATTTCAGAATTCAAAGAGGCATTCAGTCTATTTGATAAAGATGGCGATGGCACCATTACAACAAAAGAGTTGGGAACCTGTAATGAGGTCACTAGGTCAGAATCCAACAGAGGCCGAGTTGCAGGATATGATCAACGAAGTAGATGCAGATGGTATTTATTTAAAAAAAAAAAATATATATATATATATATATATATTATTAATAATTCACTGGCATATTCAATCAATTATTCACTCATTCTTGCATCCATTCGTCCATTTATCTGCGCTGGTCATATCGTAGCTTAGTCCAACAAAAATGCTTATAACATAGAGAACAACTTTCTGAATCACTTAAAATATAATTCAGGAAAATAGAATAGTAGTTAAGTAAATACAGAATGTTAAATGTTAAAATTAAAATAAGCGATGGTAAAAAAAATATTCATAATAATAATAATAATAATAAATTAAAAAAAAAAAAAAAAGTCCATGACATGGTAAGTTGCACGTCAGGAATATTTTTAGTAGATTATAAATAAATGTAAAATGTAAATTTAATGATTTATTTGTTTGTTTTTTTAATTATTATTTATTTATTTTAATTATTATTTATTATTATTATTATTATTATTATTATTATTATTATTATTATTATTATTATTATTATTTTTGTTTGTTTGTTTATTTATTTATTAGTATTACTGGCTTATCGAACGTTAAAATACTGCTTAGTATTACTTAATCGGCAGATAACTCTTGTCTGGTATGTTGTGTTGAAGCTAATGATTTATTGTTCATGATGTTACACGTGGCTGAATAAATCATTGTTTAAAGGCACATCGACATATGTTTATAAACGATATTAAGACAAACAATAATGTTATGTTCCAACCAGTGCTGAATCTTTTACTGTCTTAAGAAAAAAATCCGAAAAGTATCCGCGTCAGAGGAAAATATAACAAACGCGAACAGCATGTACCTCTTCCATTCTAGTGCTAAATATTTATCATACCTTCCTTTCCTTTCCTTTACGAAAAAAAAAATAAAATAATAATAATAATATATGAAAAATGTTTCCTTCACAGGAAACGGCACGATAGATTTCCCAGAATTCCTCACGATGATGGCGCGGAAGATGAAAGACACTGATTCCGAGGACGAGCTACGCGAAGCATTCCGAGTTTTTGACAAAGACGGAAATGGGTTTATCAGCGCCGCCGAACTCCGTCACGTGATGACGAATCTTGGCGAAAAGCTGACTGACGAAGAAGTGGACGAGATGATCCGAGAAGCAGATATTGACGGCGACGGTCAGGTTAACTATGAAGGTAAATTTTATTTTACTTTTACGTTTTTAGACAAACACACATAGAAACATTATTTACACACACACACACACACACACACACACACACACACACACACACACACACACACACACACACACACAACAAATACATATAGGCATAAATAGAAATGTATGTGTTTATACCTAAGGGTATTCAAATTATGTTAAATATCATTGTTTCTCTGGATGCTTGACAGTAATAATAGTATTAAGATAATTATTTTTCTCAGCACACAGAAAATACCTAAAATTTTAGATGTTTTATTACTGTCTGATATAAAAAAAAAATAAAAAAAAATAAAATAAAAATCAATAAATAAAAGATTTAATAGAGACAATGAACCGAAAGAAAGATTATGTTTAAATCTTGTACTTGAAGCCACCAAAGCACATTGATTATTTTCTACATCGGAGAAAGACTAATTTGATGTTGCTATTTCCATTCTTATTATTTATTTATTTATTTAGTAGTAGTAGTAGTAGTAGTAGTAGTAGTAGTAGTAGTAGTAGTAGTAGTAGTAGTAGTAGTATAGTAGTAGTACTAGAAATAATTATTTTTAGTAATTAACATAATGTTTTTGTTTTTCAGAATTCGTAAGAATGATGACATCCAAATGAGATTTTACTGTTTTCCTCGTTTTATATTTTAAAAGAAAGAAATTCGAAATGGACGTAGCCATTTAAAAAGGAATGCATATTGCATTTATATTAATGATTTTTATTTCTCACTGTTTTTGTCAATCTGGCAAGAACCTTTGAACTTTACGCGTTTGAATGATGACTCGAAAAGCAAACAAAATCATATTCTAATCCAATTTTAATAATATTAATTTCTCTCGCACAACTGTTTTTGCTTATGCAGTATATCTGTGTTTGAATAATGAATATGCACCAATCCAATCATATGTGATTTGCCTTGATTTTTTACACTTTTTATATCTTTTCATTCTACTTATAAAACTATTCTTACATACCAGCCTCCACATGAAATTATGTAAATTAAATTCACGTTAATGTGTTGACGTCTGTGAAATAGATTTAAATTCGTTTCCACCTTTTAACTCTTTGATATAAAATATATTATTATATTACGTATATAATGTGTATTATAACTGAATTCCTAATTACTAAAATAAAATGATTAATAAATTTAAAAAAAGTACAGTTATTCACCCCTATCCGCTCACTTATTTATAATGCAGTTTTGTCTTATCAATTTCCTCTAAGGAGTAATTCGTATATAAAAATCATTAAACTGTTTGTTATATTAATGAATATATTTTATGCACTGTTTCTATATATGTTGACTGTAAATAATATTAACATATATTTCTGTGTTCTATACTTTTTCTTCGTTTTCTTCAAATAAATACGTGGAGTTTACTTTATGGATTAACAGATTGTGCAATATATATCTTGTGAAATCATTTTATTTCTTTCATAAACTTGTTTTGATGTTTTAAGACATTTTTATAAACATTTTTGTATTTCACGTATCTGTACAAATTTTGAATTTTTTGTATTATTATAATATACGTTTTCCTTTAAATGTCCAAAGCATTTTTTTTTTTTTTGGTTATTAACCTTATATTTTGTAATTTGTAAATACATTGTTTGTGAAAGATTTTATTTATGCTAATTTATATTTTTATTTATTAAATTTATTATTATTATTTCTTTTCTTTTTTTTTTTTTTTTTTTTTTTTTTTTTTTAAATTTTTTTGTTTAATTAATAATTGTAAAGAGACATAACTCTAAATATTAAAACTATTAATTTCCGTAATACTGAACAGTGTAGAATTTATTTATTTATTTATTTATTTATTTATTTATTTATTTATTATCAGTGATTGATATACTCATGTACAGCCATTTACATGCACATAATAACATACAGATACATGTGCATATTTTTATACATAAGCAGACATGCATACATACACCCATTCATACATACACCCATTCATACATACACGTACATACATATGCATGTATACATACACATACAAACATACTAACGTACACGTGCATTACATTGTCAGCGTATTCCCCATCCTACCACCATTTTATCATAGCCTTAATTCATTTCTAATTTTACACTTTGATCTCAGATGTTGATGTAAGTTAATAAATATGTCTGTTTAATTTGTTCGTGTATATCTGTCCCCTATTTTTTCTATGTAACTTTGTGTGTGATTTATACTTTACTATTTACCTATTTATTTACTTTATTATTATTATTATTATTATCATTATTACTGTTATTATACTTCAAACCTATGAAATAAAATTAATGTTAATCATATTATTGTTTGTTGTCTTTAAAATTAGGTTTCTAGAAAAATTGCAAGTTGAATTATATGAAATAAACTATTTTTCTTTGTAAACCTTACACAATTAAAGTTAAAAAAAAGTAATTGATTATACTACACGAGGTTGAACAAAAATACTAATGTCAGAAGTGGGATTCGAACAATTTTAATAATGCTCTGTATTTGTATGTGTGTGTTTCTGTGTACACACACACACACACAAATTTGTGAGATACATATATACATAAAAATTTGTGAGAAGTGGGATTCGAGCCCACGCCTAAAGAACGAGACAAACACATAAATGATGTACATGAAAAACCATTAGTAAATAATATGCCAATGTTCTGGATATAAAATTGTCAAACACATTTCTTTTTGATGTCTCTCTTATTGATACAGAACTTTTTGTCTTCAAACTACAAGGTAATGAAAAAAACTAAATCAGTTTTTTTTAAACAGTCAAAAACATGCCACACAGTAAACAATGTTTCAAAACATGTATGAACATCTGTACATTAATGTTTTAAAACATATATACACATGATATACAGTAATCAGTGTTTTGAAACACACACATATGTGTGTGTGTGTGTGTGTGTGTGTGTGAGAGAGAGAGAGAAACAGCAGTGTTTTAAAACACACACAAATATGCCGCACAGTAATCATTTTGTAAGAATGCAGTACATATCATATATCATAAATATCATCTTTAGAAATTTTGCAACAAAGACATTTTTTTTTTACATTAATACATATATAATGAACTATATAATAGTCCTGATTTTTGATTTAAAGAGTTATCAATCCGTTTTTTGTTTTGTTTTCTGAGAGAAAAAAGAAAGAAAAAAAAAACTTAAAATAACATACAATACATTTATATATATATATATTAATATATATATATTAAGTAAACAAATTTTGGAGAAAAAAAAACAACCCAGAAAACAGTCGTTTTATACAATGAATCTTTAGTATTAAGACATGAATATTTAACGTGACAGTACAAAATGTTTTCAACAAGTCCACGAAAATAAAAACAACAGTTAAACTCGGTGACACAACTTGCAAATCATAGTCGAACTGTTCACTTATACAAAGTCAATGACAAAACTGGCAAATAATAGTCCAAATGTACACAGCTACACAAACTGAGTGATAAAACTTGCAAACAACAATCCAAATGTACACAGTTTCACAAACTCTGTGATAAAACTTGCAATTAATAGTTCAAAATGTACACAGTTAACAAACTCTGTGATAAAACTTGCAAACAGTAATCCAGTTGTTATTGTCTCCGAAGTCTAACGAATAACTTTTTTTTGCTGGAGTAATAGAATCTTTCGTTTTTTCCGTCGCTGGGATTGAACCTGAATCTTCTTTTTTTTTTTAACCGAGAAAAGCACTGTTCGTCTATCCGCTTTTCTAACAGTTTTATCATGGTGACAGTCATCCCAGCGACATGGAAAATAATGAAGAAAGCTACTGCTATTGCAAATCCTTTGAAAGGCCCTTCGCAAACTGACTGATCCATTACTTCTTCTTCCGACATTTTTAACTGATGACGTCATATTTGCAGTTAACGCAGCGCCTTACACCACTCGGCCGTCCTGGCACTATGCGTTTTCTTTTGTAAAATAATAGATGAATGTTGTTAATAATATTTATGTATTTATGTATTTATGTATTTATGTATTTATTTATAAATTTATTCTGCCGAGGCCGGTCCGTGGAAATGTCATTAAAAAAAAAATAATAATAATAATTTAGAATAGTTCGAAAATTTGAATTGTATGACGTTTTGGCAGTTATGGCAGGTCCCATGACGTAATGCGCAGCAGAAATGCTCTGTAATGCAAAAAGTCGTTAATTTGTACGTAGTTCGAGTCTGATACGTGCCAACGTCATTATTTCTGTGCATAAAATTTGACATATTATGAAGCAAAGAAACATTTCCAGTTTTTATCCCAAAATGAAGTCAAATGCATTTTCTGCATTTAAGATCTAAAAAATTCTCTCTCTCTCTCTCTCTCTCTCTCTCTCTCTCTCTCTCTCTCTCTCTCTCTCTCTCTCTCTCTCTCTCTCTCTTAACAATTTTCTCATTTCCCATTGACTTACTTTTTCGCATATTTACTTATATCTTATTTGCCCCTTTAAAACTAAATATTATTTCAATATAATAAAACACTCGTGTATATCATCTTCAGTTTTCCGTTTCTTTTTCACCCTAAAACTGACATCATTTCAGCAACAGATAACATAAAAACCTCTTCTGTTTTCTTTTTTCTTTTTTTTTTTCATCATCATTCCTGCGACAGATACTAATTAGCTTTTTTCCCTTACACTAACTAAATTGCATACATAACTTGTACATTCTGAACGACCATCCTTGTCGTTATTAATTATGATTTTCACCGGCTGTTCCGTGATATGTTTATTTTTTCTTTTCTGTTTTTCTTCATGCAGTGGAGAGTCGACATTATCAAACACGCAACCAAGATTATTTTTGCAGCCGAAAGAACACCATGGTAACAAAACAGCGGCAGTCTTCTTCGGTGTGGTTCCGAAATCTCCAGAAGAAAGTAGTTTTCATGGTTGAGAAGAAATGCGGTATTTGTTCACAGCCTACGAACCCCCAGACAGAACTTAATTATTAGACCAAGGCATGAGAGAGAGAGAGAGAGAGAGAGAGAGAGAGAGATGATACATACGATATGTGTAGAACTCGTTTAGCTGTTGTGTGTGAGTAGTGTTTAGGTGAACTAAGCGTATTTGTCTGTAGGAACGACAGGCTTGTGTTGTTTTTGTGTTGCTGTTGTTATTGTTGTTGTTAATGTTACTGTTGCTGTTGATGTTGTTGTTAATGTTGCTGTGAAGTAAGCGTATTTGTCTGTAGGAACGACAGGCCTGTGTTGGTTTTTGTTGTTGTTGTTGTTGTTGTTAATGCTGCTGTTGCTGTTGATGTTGTTGTTAATGTTGCTGTTGCTGTTGTTGTTGTTGTTGTTTCTAGTTGTTTAATATGTTGTTCATTCGTTTGTTTATTTATTTCCAGACACTGTCGTTCTCTCTTTATCTATCTATCTCTATCTCTCGTTTTACACAATCACACACACATACATACATACACACACACACACATATATACAGATACATACACACACAAACATATATATATATATACATACATACATACACACACATATATATATATATTTAAAATAAATAAATAAATATATATATATGTAATAAATATATATAATATATATAATAAATACACAGAGACAGATTCCCTCCTCTGCAAACATAAAAACAGCTAATACAAAACGCAACAATAATTAAGTAAGCATTTTATTTACTGCAAAAAAAAAAAAAAAAATATCACCTTCTATTATGCCAAAGCTTTCTGTAGCAGACGTAATATTATCGCCGATATTTATGAGAAAGCTGATATATTTCTGTTATATTTCCAGTCGTTACTGGACGTACATATTTACTGTTATTTTAACACATGCGTGTATCTAAACTGTCAGTTATTATTAAACAGTTTTACACCTGATAAACTATCGTGAACTTTGATCTCAACTTGGTCACTGACTGGCCAAATATTTGGCAGTCGATGGACATGTCTGTAGCCTTGGGTAAGCAAATGGATACATATCGTATATATGCAGGTTTTGATACCGTGATTTGACCAGGCAAGAGTATCGTGGATGCATCGTTACAGTATTTTTGTTAAGTTGTTTAAAACAGGGGTATGAGAAATATTGATTGTAATTACGAGTAAAAGTGAATTATATATTTGTATGTTATAACAATGTTTGTGACGTTTTCCCTACTTCTTTGAGATTATGTTTATTACCACTTTATTACAACAACAACAACAACAACAACAACAAAAAAATAATAATAATAATAATGCGTAAGCAAATAACTGTATTAAATTATTTATCACATTCATTAGTTACAACAAAAAAAATGGTTTTTTTATTTCTTTCTTTCATTTTTTTTTTTAAATTTAATTTATATTAAAAATATAAAAAATAAAATAAAATAAAATACTGAAAATGTAAAAACGTGGAAATAGTTTAGCTAGTCTAGATAACATTTTAAATAAAACGTGTATCTTCATGCATGTAGTGTATTAACACTGTTAAAAATCTTAACTTGAAGTTTCTTTAGCATGTCAAAGGTATCCGTTTCCATGCTTAACAGTTCACGTAAATATGTGAAATTTTAATATATCTTTCTTACATATCCTTTGAAATTATTTTAGGAAGAAGAAAAGAATTGAAGTAAAATTTAAAAAAAAAAAAAAAAAAAAAAAAAAAACAAAAAATAACAACAAAAGAAGAAGAACAACAACAACAACAACAACTACAACAACAACAACAACAACAACAATAATAATAATAATCATAATAAATAAATAAATAAATAAATAAATAAATAAATTCCGACTCTTCGTCAATGGAGGAGACGTAACTTGAGGAGTAGTGGAATATGGGATCTATGCTAGCTAGTGACTATTAATACTGCTGATACTACTGTTTCTTAACAACAAAGAGAAATGTAGAAAAATCCCTGACAGCTTGAGCATACAGCTTTACAAGGATTTCTTCGATAACGAGACTAGTTTTCAGGAACGGTGCCAATTAATCAGTCTCTCTCTCTCTCTCTCTCTCTCTCTCTCTCTCTCTCTCTCTCTCTCTCTCTCTCTCTCTCTCTCTCTCTCTCTCTCTCTCTCTCTCTCTCTCTCATTTTATTCTCAAGCAGTGACAGAAACAAGAAAAAACAGCTAAACGAAAAGCAGAAATGTCTAAATGATTTCTTTGTACCTATCCAAACAGTATTAGAGATCAACCTTTTTTTTTTTTCAGTTTAAATTAGTACATAAAGTCATTAAAGTAAATGACGATAAATTAAAACAAACTCTACAGTTTTTAATAACAGTGGCACACGCCATATTGAAAAGTGCAGGGGCGATAATCGTAACAAGAGTTATCACCCTTTGGAGGATTAAAAGTCACCGATAAGCTACTCTGAACCAGAAGAGTAAATTGATTACGCTTAAGGTTTGTTCTGTTTCAGCACACCTAGACTTTATTACTTAAATGATTTAATTTCTATCAGCGATGCCCTCCGT